>CM070841.1:8074866-8108240 GCA_036326025.1 Chrosomus eos
AGGTTCAGGTACGAGAGGGCGTCCATGGTCTTCAAGACGTGGAAGGGCATCCAGCATGCAGCAAACACCACCACCAATGTGGTGATGATCTTGAGCAGCCGACGCTTGCGCTGGTCCTCCTTGCGAAGGCTGTTGAAGTGACGTGTGACGGTGCAGCCGATGAACCCGTAGCACACCATCATGGCCAGAAGAGGGATCAGAAAGCCAAGAGCCGTGGAGGAAATGCTGAGGCCCGCAATCCAAAAGGCCTCCTGGCCCGGTTTGCTCACCACCAGGCTGAAGTCCATGGCGCAGGAGGTGCTGTTGGTTTCGGCGTCGTACACCGTGGTGCGGAAAAGCAGGGTGGGTGCCGCCAGCACACCTGAGAGAAGCCAGATGGTGGCCAGCGAGGCCCGCATGTGTCCTCTGGTCCGCAGCTGTGTGCTGGTGAGCGAGTGCACGATGGCCATGTAGCGGTCCAGGCTCAGGCAGGTCAGGCAGAAGACGCTGGCGTACATGTTGAAGCAACACCACATAGCTGCTGATCTTGCAGAGGGCCACGCCAAAGGGCCAGTGGTATCCCAGGGCAGTGTAGACGGCCCACAGAGGCAGAGTCACCACAAAGGTCAGGTCAGCAAGAGCCAGGTTTCCGATGTAGACATCCGCAGCTCTGCGCTTGGACTGGGCCCGCCACACCGTGAAGATGACCACACCATTACCAGTGAGGCCCAGGATGAAGATAAGCATGTAGAGCACAGGAATCAGTGAATATGATGGTTTCCACTCATCAAAGTCACACATTGAGCTGTTTGCTGCGTCGTCGTAGTAATCTTGGCTGTAGTCAGAAGTCATGTTGTCCATGGCATTCATTCCTCCAAAAATCTTTAAGTGTTTTAAAGTATCCGATGACAAGAGATCTAAATGATCACAGAGAAGTTGCTTGTGATGTGTTCAGGTCAGAATACACATTCAGCTGGACAAACAGTGGCTTTTAAACCCTCAGGATCTCACACTCCCCTCCCCTCACCCCTGACCCCTCCCCTCTCCTCAGTGACCCCTCCTCTTACCCGCGCTGCACTGAAGCTTCCACAGGAAAACACACAGGATTAATCAACGAAATATAAAAATAACAAGTAAACACAAATATTTGCAGGCGGAACTACTGAGAAACAGCGCGTATCCTACGTTCAAAGCGGACATTAAACATAGTCGCATATCACAGCCGTAAAATAATGCTGCAGAAATAGAAGGTTTGAATTGATAGAGCTCTGCTTTACAGTTTTTTTTATATATAAACTTTATACACTAATACTACTGTATACACGATGATGTATGCGTTTTTCGCGTTTGTATTAATATGTTCAGGAGTTTTACTATTTTAAAAGTTAAACGAAACTTCTCTCTCTATCGCGACATGTCAGGACCTGTGTTTTTCCCCTGTACGAATTAATTGACATTGTAATGGACGGATGTGAATGTGTGAACAACTGTCTATTAGTTGGACGATTCGATTTCCATTCCAATGCGTTTGACTCTGCGCTCACAGACTTGCCCGAGCAAGATCATATATGCCCGAGTTTATCCGAGAACATATAGCAGCATCATCATGCGTATAAAAATTGTGCATAAGACTAATCTTCAGTTCTAAACGCCGTTTCAGCATGAAATTTACGTGCCGTGTAAGTTAGGCTAATTTAGGATGAAATTGCTCAACCACCGTGTTTTCTCTACAGCTCCTCGATTTCACTCAGTAGTGACGTTCGTAATCGTAAGCAAATAACAGCCTAATGTAAAAGTAATAAATGCAATAATTAAAACAACATCATGTGTTGAACTAGCAGCAGTAAGCCACGTCACTGTGTATGCCAAAAAAATTTAAAAATAAAGAAATATTAAAGAAATAGGCTAATACATTAAGAGAATATCAAATAATAAGCTAATGTAAACGTGACACACACAATAATGAAAGCAACATATTCATATTTTGTGCTGGACAATGTATGATATATAAAATACTGTCAATAAATAACTAAATAGCCTATGTTAAATAGGCTAAATAATACCTCATAATTATTTGATACCTTATTAAAAAAATATTTTAACTATAGGCTACTCATAAACTGTATAAAAATGTATATAATATGTCTTAAAAATAAATACATTTACAAAGAAATTCACAAACAAAGAAACAAGTTTTTTTGCAAAACTTTTTTAAGCTAAAAAACTAATTAAAAAGTCTATCATCTATCTATCGATCGATCTATCTATCTATCTATCTATCTATTTACAGTTTGTTATGCTGGAGATTAATGAATGATTAAATAAAAAAAGAAAGAAAGAAAGATTGGGAAAGTATTATTTGGGCAGAGTCTGCAACAAACTGCATGTTGTAACATGGTATAATTTTATTTTATTTCTTATCCAATTTATTTATTTTAGTCACAATGCATAGCCTACTTATTTGTAAATGATTAAGAAGTTGAATGATAATTTGATTCTTTCATTACGCTTTATTTGGTTTAGTAAACACAAACAACATCACACCCTTGTCAGCTTTTGTTAGAAGATTACGCAACATACACCAGCAACTGTAAAATAACCCAGTTCCAGAAAACAAGTCAGATATTTGCTACAGAATTTAGAATAGAATAGAATGCCAACCACTTTGTGTCTGAATGCAAGTATAACATGCCTTCAGACTGCATCAGGTCTACAAATGCATAAGTATTGGACGAAATATAAACAGGGTTTTAAAAAAATACTGCAAGGAAACAAGAACGATTTAAATTTACAATCTAGAATGGAAATGGGTCAACTAAATCAATTTCAAGAGAAAGCAGCAGAGAGGGTTTATTTGCCAGAGGAACCCCACTGTAAATGGCAGATATCAGCAGAGCATTTGGCTCAGCAGTTTAACAGTCTCCGAGTGAAGGAGCAGACGGGAGCTTTCACTCGGCACCCTTCCTCGTCTCTCAGCGATGAGGCGTCAGTGGCGCCGATGACCTGACCCGCTCAGACACAACTATCCCTCCCTGACCCCATCCTACACACACACACATGCACTGGCCAGGCCCAGGACGGGAGGCTGCAGCGTTTGTAAGATCAAGTGTTGTGACATCATTAAAATGGCTCAAAGTGTGCTGGAGTTTGTGTTTTCTGATTGTTTGAATCTCTAAAACTCCCTCTAAACATCCTATACAGGACACAAGCTCTTTTAGGCTGGTCTGAGCAGCAGTTAAATGGAGATTTAAACTTGCCCCATGACATAATCTTACAAGTTATTTTTATTTATTCTTCATTGAAATGAGCACGACTAAAAACTAGTATTTTGTTATCTGGAGCTAAATCACAGATCATGCGCTCCCCCTCCATATACACACTTCACAGGAGGCATTGGACTTATCTTCCCTTGATTTTAACAGGAGAGATATGATAATGGGACAAATGGTACAGATAGATATGCAAATGCTGACAAGAGCAATTGGGGGTCCAACAACTGCCAAACTGTTTATTCCTCGGCAATTAAATTTATTTCCGTAGGTCTCAAGTGTCCCCTATCCAAAATAAAGTATCTTATATCCGTTTCTAAATAGTGTTGTTTAAATGTTAAATGATGGGAACGAAACTATTAAGATCTGTGGGCTTCACACATGACAGAGTTTGATGTGGTATTTGCATGCACACACCATACATGGAATGAATGGCAAGCGCAGTGTTAGACCACACACACACACACACACACACACACACACACACACACACACACACACACACACACACACACACACAACACACACACACACACACACACACACACACACACACACACACACACACAACCACACACAACCAACACACAGTGACAGAGCTCTTGGAGCAGCTGGATTCAGCACAGCCTCTTTGATCCGTTGTGTCCGACCTTGGCCATGGAGAATAACTCTGTTTTTCAGAAGTTAACCGACTCAATGTGCAGCGCAAATGAACTTCTTAATAAGGACAAATGTGTACAGGGCATCTGTGTGAGGGCCACGAGGCATTTAGGAGTGTAAGTATATGTTTTTGACAACTGAGAAAACATAGACCTCCTGACAGAGGAGAACAATTGTGCTTATTTACTTTTCAACCAAATTAAATCTTGACGAAACAGCAGTTGTCGACCATCAGCAATCGTAGAATAGTTTTCGTAGAATGAAAGGTTGCATGGAGGTGAATCATATGGCGCTAAAAAATCGTTAGTGTAGTTTGTGTGTTTTTCCCACTGTCTCACTCTTCATCTAACTGTCATGATAAGCAGAGTGTGAGCATGTTCTCAGTCTGTTTGATGTGTGTGTGTGACCCCCTGTGTGTGTGTGTCACATGACAGCTGCGTCTCTCAGGTGTAGATATGCTCTGACCAGCATCTCCGGCATCACACACAAGCTAAAGCGAAAGAACAATGAGGAGCTTAGTAAACAGCTTAATTAATTTGGCTGTTGATTCTGAATCTTAAAGTTGAATGATACCACATGGCATTTGTAAATGTGTAATACATTCCTCTTCACATGGAAAGGTGTGGGGTCTTTTACGGCACCACACCCGCGCCTCATTGACTGATTCTAACAAGAGTTTCCGACTCATTGACACCAAGTCGCTGAGCACCAGGGACGGGACAATGAACGAGTTCACACCTTTGAGCCGTCGCTCGGCCTCCTCCTTTCACCCCCTGAACACACGCTCCTCGAGCCTGGCAGCGTATTGAAGGTGTGGGTGTTTGTTTTAAATAAGTTTCAGTTACAGTTTCTAATCAGGAATTGCAATGCGATTAGCGTTTGGGACGATTAAAAAAATCGCGGGATCAAGAGTGTGGACAACATTCGGATGGTCTTCCTGAAAACAACAAGGAAGCTAATTATATAGACCAAACATCCCAGGTTACCCAAAGCCCCTTCCTGTCTCTCTTGTCCTGCCATGACCCAGAACACAGATCATCCAGAGAAGACAGTCTGTCACACATTAAGCTCTAAAGTGTTCAAAGGTGTTTGGGAAGCTACTTTGAAATTAGTTTGCCACGCTACAAGATGCTATTACCATAGTTAAAGTCAATCTGCCATTTGAAAATGCAGTTAGGTAAAAAAAAAAAAAAGCTAAGAAGCTAACTATGATGCTATGTTTATATGTTTGTCATGTAGTGATTTACCTCGTAGCTGGTTGGTTTGGTTTATGGCTTAATGAAGGTCTTTTTTTTTTAATGGGGAAAATGAATGGAAAAAGTACTTACGGCTGTTAAAAAAGTGGATGGCCATTGTTGCACACTATAACAACATTAACAACAGACACATTTATCAATAGCTGACACAACTAGAGTTTAACAGCATGCTAATTTCTATAACTGTGAAACAGTGACGAACTGAGACATGAGGTTTTGTGCAACGACTCAAAGAATCAGTGAATTGTTTTTGAAATTGTTTGAACAAACCAAATTTATGATGATAGAGAGAGAAAAAGACACCCAAGGTGCTGTACTATGTGGAGATATTGCAATGTAGCATTTTGCCATGTTACAAAACTACTTGTTGGAAAACAATTTTTACTTACGGTCTAAAAAATGCTGGGTTGTTTTAGTCCATATCTGGGTCAAATATGGGCAAACCCAACTGTTGGGTTTAAGAATTTAATGACAAAATGTAATCCAATGTTTGGGTTTTGTCCATATTTGACCCAAACATGGGTCGAAAAAACCCAACATTTTTTTTAGACTTCAGAAAAGTTACTGCATGCTACTGGAAAACATAGTAGCGTGACAACTAGGGGATATAACCTAACGCTTTTTGACTTTTCTGATAATGTACCGACTCTCAGTATTTATTTACCATTTTCTCATGGTTTCTCAATAGAATTCATAAAAGTATAGAATCGAATAGCATAGTTCTAATAGAGCCACACTGTAACGCAGTTTTACAACATTCCCCGCCTGAGCAACTGGGATTTAAACCCGGCGAGCGTCTTCTGCTGGTTAGATTAGCATTCAAGAACTATCTCAACTGTTACATAACAGATTGGAGATTAAAATAATATCAGATTTTTCTAATTTTAAATAAAGAGATGAAAAATGAACTTAAGAAATGTACTTTTGCTTCGGTTAAATAAATGTTCAGTGATATCTTCCAAAGATTTCAGAATTTTTCGCAACTTTTTCTCTATATAGTGTTGATATGGCAAATAGTAAATCCACTAAGTTTCATCATGCTAGCATGTGTGGAAGTATTTAAAAGAAGTGTGTTACAACCACCCCCACATTAGTTAGTGCCCCACTCTCGCCTGCCTCTTCAAGCACATGAGATCCCTGATATCAGAAGTCATGAGTTCATGGAGTTAGTCTTCCTTAGGGAGTTGGTGCGGTTCAGTGTTTTCTTTCCTAAGGAGCTCCATTTGTTGGCATTATATCTGAGGCTGGTGAGAGTTTCCTCGCCATGCTCGGGGTTGAATATCTAGATAAGCATTTGCCCCGCTGCTCTGTGCGTCTCCATTTAACGACCTGTTGAAAACATCGGATGCTAATCAGGCAGACGTAACACCAACACGTTTCAGCTTCCGCACTAGAAGCTTCAAGACGGCTGGTCTTCTTTCCACATGTTCCTCAGTAGTGCTGATTTACAGACCAGCCAGTACAGGCTATTGTCTGGCCCAATTAAACGAGCTGAAAGATGAGATCCGTATGGAAGCCGCTGGTGTTGTTAGCAGTTAGCGGCTAGCTGTGTTTACTTAGCTCTCTCTTATCTCCTGCCCCCAGAGAGCTGCGGTGTGACGGATCTCTCAAGAAAGCCGAGTGTCTTTTGTCCTTGCGGTGTATCTGCACGGCTTGGTTTCCTCTCTTGTCGTAGCTTTCCATGAGCAAAAGCGGCATGCCGTATGAAAGTGTAGGATGTTAGCACTCAGGCTTGAGCTTTGATTTAATCACAGCCTGTTTTAAAATGAGACATATGCATTGAAGTGCGTCCAAAAGTGTGGCGTCTCAATTTTTACCCTCTTAATGTCGAAATGCTTGATGGCCGAACACAGGCTTTAACAGGAAAAGCCATCTTGAGTAGGCCTACAATATGTTATGACTGAACGTGTCTGGACTGTGTTTGTGGGCGACTCCTAGTTTGGACATTTGACCCGAGAAATCCCTCTTTAATTGCTCTTTTGTGATGGCCATTGTTTGGAAGAGGAAAAGTTGCTCTGATGTAAATAGTGGCACATATCAGGAGGGATGTTCTCATCTATTGTTGCTACGCTAAATTTGAGGTTAATTCCAGAAAAATCCCTGCAAAGTACCATTTACCATTAATCCTGAATACTAATCCTAAACGCTAAAGATATTTATTATGTCAAACCCATCACAACATGTTTGATTTCATGTATTTACACTATAATTCAAAGTTTGGGGTCAGTAAGAGTTTTTTGGGAAGATGCATTAGATTTCTATTTAACATAAATGTTCTTTTGAACTTTCTGTTCATTAAAGAATCTGTGTTAAAAAATAAGCAGCACAACTTATTTTCAACATTGATGTTTCTTGAGCATCAAATCATATTTAGAATGATTTCTGAAGGATCATGTGACACTGAAGACTGGAGTAGCCTAATGATAGTGAAAATACAGCTTTTTATCACGGGAATAAATTACAGTTTAAAATATATTACAATAAAAAAATAGTTTTAAATTGTAATAATATTTCACAATATTACTGTTGTTACTGTATTTTTTGATCAAATAAACCTTAGTGAGCATCAGAGACTTCTTTCAAAAACATTAAAAAATCTTACCTTCAGTTTGGGAATTTAGCACATTATACTAAATAAAAAGGAGTATTAATAACCTGTGAAATTTCCCTTTTAAAACATGTTTTGTCTAGAAGAAGAAGAAGAAGAAGAAGTTTTATTTATATAGCGCCTTTCCAAATGCGCAAGGTCGCTTTACATTGTACATGCAATACATTTAAACACCCATATATTACAGTCAAATAGGATACATATAATCACATTATCCAAAATGCATGTTAAAAAGATATGTTTTTAACTGGGTCTTGAAAGTAACCACAGAAGAGGTATTGCGTAGTGTAAGAGGTAGCGAATTCCATAATTGAGGAGCATTAGCACTGAAAGACCTTCCTCCTACAGTAGACAACCGGAAACGAGGGACGGACAGTAAACCAAGTTCAGCTGATCTGAGAGACCGTGTAGGACGGTAAGGGTGGAGTAGGTCAGACAAATATTGTGGAGCAAGACCATTTAGTGCCTTGAACGTAAGAAGCAATACCTTAAAGTGGATACGTGATGCCACAGGTAGCCAGTGAAGTTCGTGAAGCAGAGGAGTAATGTGCGCAGAACGCCTAGTAGCGGTGAGGACTCTTGCTGCAGAGTTTTGAACATACTGTAATCTTGCAATACATTTTTTGGGAAGACCCAGAAATAGGGCATTGCAATAGTCCAGGCGTGATGTGATTAATGCATGAATTAAGGTTTCAGCATCTGCTAAGGTAAGAGAAAATCGTAAGCGAGCAATATTGCGAAGATGAAAAAAAGAGTTTTTAACAAGAGAAGAAATATGAGAGCCAAAGGATAGAGTTTGATCAAATAAGACACCAAGGTTACGAATCGATGACGAGGGCTTAATGTGAATTCCATCAATATCAAAGGACTGGCCCATCCTTTTGACTGAGGCAGCAGAGCCAATGACTAATATCTCGGTTTTCTTATCATTTAGCTTGAGGAAATTCAGTGACATCCAATGCTTGATGTCCCTGATACATGCAGTGAGTGAGTCAGGTAGAGATGGCCTATCAGAGCTGGTGGTGAGATATATTTGAATATCGTCAGCATAGCAATGGAATTGAAGTCCATGCCTACGTATGATGTCACCGAGTGGATAGATGTATATGATGAATAGTAGTGGACCAAGGACCGAACCCTGAGGAACACCCTGTGTAAGTGAGGCAGTGGCAGATCTAAACCCTTGTATAGTGATATAATACTTTCTGTCACTGATGTATGAAATGAGCCAGGAAAGGGGAAAAAACAGGAAAGTTTGTCTAAACTTTACTAAATCTGGAACATGTTACTGATTGATGGTCTAATAATAGCCTGAACTAGCAAATTGCACCACCTTTTATCAAAATTGTATAAAAATGTTTTTTTTTACAACTGTTTAACCGTAAGTTTAAGCTTAATTAAAGCAACACCATGGATCTTTTCCTCTTCGGTCGCCCTACTGGTTGGAAACGAAATTGTCCATTACCGCTGTCGTAAATAATTTAGCCTACCGTCGCACGCACGCTCACTGTTTACCCAGCACCGGCTTTAGAATGAACGATGTCCTCAGACAAGGTAGAGTATGTTACATGATTTCATGAAAGGATTATGTATTGCGACATCAGAAACGAAGAAAAAAAGAAATAATAACTATTGTAGCCCTTGACGTAAAGCAGTCGAGTTTTGTAGTTCTTTTTGTGGTCGGGTTACTACCCGAAACCGAAGTTACAAAGTGCCAGTAAAAGCGATACAGACCCCGTCAGGCTATGGCAGAAGTGCCTTTCACCCTGTTACGACTTGATGAACCACTGATGAGATTTTGGAAACATTATTTTAAGGTAAAATTTTTTAGATAGTGTTGCTTTAAATACTCATAAAGACTGCAAGAGCAAACGTGTAATGGCCAAATATGTTTATGATGTCTTCAGAAACATAAAACTTGTCCTAACATAATGAGGATGAACAGACAAATGATTTTTAGAAAAAATATTATGGACAAAGAAAACATGCTGTTTTGATTTCAATAAAACCAAAATGTATTTATATAGATGAATGAATTAATTCATGTTAAATTAATAATTTTCCTTTTTTCCACAGCTAACCCTGTAATGGTGATGAATTGTGGTTGCCTGACGTTCCAATGAAAAACAAACATTCAAAATTAGAATCTGATTAAGATCATCCTGTTTCTGGTATCAGGACACACTTAGCGCACAAATGCCACTGTTTCCTGAGAATGAGCCCTGAAATAGTGCTTGGCACACACAAAAGCAGGGGCACAAGTTTCCACAGCAGTGATCTTCATTCAGACACCACAATGGCTCCCAAGACACTCAGGGAATGAGTCTTTCGCAGTGCGGGTTACGTGGGCAAACACAGAGACTGATGTGTTGTGACAGGAAAGGGCCTGCAGGAAGGGGCCTGCGTTTGTGTTGGCCCTCTGAGACTGGAGGACCGTCTTGTTTTGTAAGCTGCAAGTCTTCAGATTATTGATAAACCTCTTCATGAACCAGTAAATGTGGAAGGAGAAAATGGGTTGGACTGAGCTGTAGGGGAAAGAGTTGAATAAAGAAGATTCTACTCACCTTTTACTTCAATATTTTGATTTTAGCATGTTGCTAAGCTAACAGTGTGATGCTCTAACAAGCATGAAATGCTTGGCACATTCAAATGATAAAGTAAAATAAGACGTTGTCTTTCATGTAGTGTTTTTGATAATCTTGATTTCCACAACTTGTGTACTTTTTTTGGACGAGTATCACAACGTGCAGCGTACACTAAGACAAGGCCAGGTCAAGAATCTTATTAAATAATACATTTGATTTCGGTTTGTTTTTTACTAAACCCATATCTTACATCTTGGGATCATTTTGTGATACTTTTTGCATCTTTTTTAAAAAGCTTGATGCTGGTCGCTATTCGCTGCCATTGGAGTGTGACATTTTTTTTTTAAAAAGATACTTTTTTGCTCCATAAAAGAAAGATGGGCATACGACATTAGAACAACACCATGCATGTGAGTAAATTATGACTTATTTTCATTTTAGGGTGAACAATCCCTTTAAAAGGCTGTTTTTAAAGGAACAGAAGTTCAGTACAACTTACATCTCAACATCTCAGTCGACAGCATTTGTGGCATAAAGTTAATTACCACAAAAAGAAATTTCGATTCAAACCTCGCCTTAAAAAAAAAAAAACATCGAGTTTACTGCAATGCAAGTGATTGGTGTCAATTTTTGGAGGATTTAAAAGCAGAAATGATGATGAGAAAGTTTCAATTTCATACAAGCACATTGATTTTTCCATTAAAACGGGTATTATTTGAGCAGTAAAGTTCTTGTTCTTGTCATTTTAACATTCATTTTAGGATTTATGGATAAAACTAGAAAAAACTTTAACAAAAAAGGTTACAATTTTTTTTTTTTCAAATAAAAATACATTTTTGTGGTAATCAACATTATGCCACAAAAGCCGTCGGTTGAGCTTAACTTACTGAACCTGAATATTCATTTAATCACCTTATCTTTGCAGATAGATTTAACAGTTTTTCTGTTTACACTGATTAGATATTTACTTCTAACATGATCAAACCCAGTATACTGCAAACAGTGAGTTAATAGTTCATGAGCCACATAATTCAACAGTGTGAGAGCGGCATGTACCATTTATGAACTTAGATGTTCATCTCAGCTTAACTGAGCTTTGCTGAAGAAGATAATGTAAATCATATTATGACATGTTACACACATATGCAATATGCAACTCAAACATTTCACATAATGAAGGTGGGGTTCACGGCAGCTGGAACACAATAAACCATTGTCTCAAAAAAAAAAATCAGTTTCTCACTTGCCATATGGTTTTGTAATCAATCTACACCAAAATGTGCTCTTAAGTGGCTACCCATTGTGCACAACATCAGTGTCTACTCATCCATCCTACTCATTGTCAGGACACACACACACACACGCGCGGTCTCTGACACACAGATGTATGACATCATTGCCTCATTAGGACCCATTGTTCACTCCTAAACTCTACAGGCACATGGAGCAAGGTCTTTGCTTTTCAAAGTCTTTTTGATTTTACAACAAGTCCCTAAGAAATTATTGAAGTTTAAGAATGGTCTGACATTATTTAGTCACTCTAATGTTGTTTTATGAAACATAAAAGTAAAAATATGAAGGATTTTCTGTTTTCGAATTTCAATTTAGTCGCAATGAAATTTAAGCAGCGACAGATTTTTCTGTATTGTGACGTAGGCTACATACAAGTGTAATTAAAAATGCAGAGCAGGGAATTCGTCGGTTGTTGATTGGATTTTGAGATGTGGACACTTGCAGTGTAAGAAAGGGGCGGGGTTTAAGCAGACCAATGATTGGAGAATCCTGCATAACTCACCAGAGAGAAGTCTGTCGTTTCACCAGATGATCTAGTTATGGCATTTTTTGATTAAAAATTATGAGGTCAAAAAATATTTAGGACTAATATGTTTCAGTGCTGGGTAGATTGCTTACAAATTGTAATCAGTTACAGATTCTTAATTACATGACATAAAATGTAGTTAGTAATGTAATCCATTACATTGCCCATTTAAGGTAATATAAACGCTAAATAAAGGGATTGGGTTGATGTGCGCGTTTATATGTCACAAGCTTCAAATCGGATTTTGATGCAGACATCCAGACAGTCCAGACGATTTGCTCCCACATCATCTTTTCTCATATCATCTTCAGTGTGTGTATGTGTATATCTAAACTTTTACTTATACCCTGTTAAACACCATTTTTGCCACAATCATCTCCACTAATGAGTGTGTGTATCCTGTGTCTACATCCATGGCTTCCTCACTAAGAAGGGTTTCAGGGACGGGAAGATAGGAGACGGTAGGGACATGAAGCAACAATGGCAGGAAGACTGTCCAGATCAAATAGAGATTAAGGAAAAAAACATTCCTCAAATAAACACTAAACACACTCCTTTAACACGCTCTTGAAATGGCTGGGAAAACTCTCATTTAGAGAGACTGAAAGTTCTTTATGCTAAGACTGGGAAAGAAATAGCAGAGCTGTTACTTTAACATATTAACCAATTTTGGATGAATAAATTAAAGTAGGGCGGGTTTTTTTTTTTTTTTTTCAAATTAAATGAATGTTCTATATTTTAGTTTGATAATGTTAATTAATATTTTGTATTTTAGGGAATTTTATGGTACTGAATTATATTTATGCAGTAGTTATACTCCATTTATTACCGGTTAACCACTTTTTGAGCACAGACCTGCAAATGAAATGTCTAACTTAAACTGCCATAAATCTTGAATGCTTTGAAGCAAACTTCAGTTTGGTCTCTTTTTAAAGACACGTGGCATTTTTTTTTTTTTTTTTTTTGCGGAAGTGAAAAGAGTAAAAAAAAGGTTTATTGTTATGAAACTGCACTATTTTCAAATTTTATATGAAATATATTTTTCAAAACATGTTTTAAACATGTCTAAACAAGCTGTGTTCCAAATTTGAGGTTGATATCTCAAAAAATGAACTTTCAGTATATTTTGTTTGGCCGCAGTACCGAACGCAGAACCACTAGATGAAATTAATTTCCCATTTGTTTCCAATGTGTGTGTGTGTGTGTGTGTGTGTGTGTGTGTGTGTGTGTGTGTGTGTGGTGTGTGTGTGTGTGTGTGTGTGTGTGTGTGTGTGTGTGTGTGTGTGTTCACACAGCAAGTCAAAACCTTTACCAAAAATTTTTTAAAAACAAAAAAGTAAAATGTTCCTGTCAAAAATGACAGACCAGCACCACTGTTTTGATAATACATTTGTATTAAATCACAAATTCACAGAATTTCTGAAAATAAAATGCGGGGGGGGGGTTGTAAAATAGAGCACATTACATTAGGGATACACCGATATGAAAAATTTGTCTGATACTGATAGCCGCTAATTCTTTATATTTACTGATATTGATACTGATAACCGATATATTGGCCAATAAATTTCAATCCACATTTTTGAGAGCCTGATTACAAAAGCAAAAGTCTCAACATTAAAAGCAATATCCCAAACACACAATTATAATGTTCTCGTTATACTTTTATGTAGCCTATATGACAGACTTGTGCTGCACATGTTGCACTTTACTGTGTTTTCCTTTTTTGAAGTGATTTCAATCGTATTTTATTAGGGCTGGGTATTGACACAAATTTCACAATTCGATTCGATTTCGATTCACAAGCTTGCAATTCGATTCGATTTCGATTCCGATTCGATTCGATTCAATATTGATTATTTTGGATATCAGTTACAATAAATTGCAAGTTTTCTCAAGGAAATCAAATCTCTTAACTAATTCTGTAAACTATGGGAGTCTAGTTGTAGCCTACAAAGCCTCATTAGCCTAATATGAAGGTAATAATTAACTGTTTTGTAGCTATACAAACAGAACTTCACAGTTCAGTCTTTGTAATATGTTTTAGCAATACATTTCTAAAATTTATAATGCGTTTAGAATTTTTTTTTAAATTGCCTTAACAGGGACTTTAAATTACACTTTTATTTATTTTTATAATAAGATTATATGAAATATAAACATTTAAATGGTGGTCATAAAAACTTGCCAGATTTATTCAAATATGCATTAAATATTGAACAACATTAAGATTATAATGCATATGTAATATTGTGCATATATTTAGCAAAATGCTCCTCTCTAAAGTTATTTTTTCTAGCTGACTAACGAGTTTATGGTCATGTGCTTTTTCTGAGGTAAATATGACGATACATGACATTGATTACAAGCTGTTTAACTGACGTCTTTCCACGGTTGAAACACTGATTGAGCGAATCAATGTGACATGATACGGATTTTGATAAGTTGTACTCTATCTTTTAACACACTTTCAGATGCTCATTCATGTTTATTTTGCGCTGTATTGGTATTATTAAGCCGGAAGAGATCAAAGCGCTCCGCGCTGCTGCTTCTCTTGAGCTGAGCCAGAGCGATCTCGCGCCACAGCGCCAAAACGGTATTTATGTTTTTGAATTTCAAAAGAAAATGGTCGTAATTTGAAAATTCCCACTGTTTCATATCAATAGTAACAAAGGACAAAGATTATTGCGATGTTTTGGATGCGCGCAGCCGTGCTACAATGTTCCATTCATTCAAATGAGACAGGATGACTAATCGATTCTTGAGATTTAAGAATCGATATCGGTTAGTAAAAATGAGAATCGATTAATATCGAGAAATCGATATTTATTACCCAGCCCTATATTTTATGGATCTCAAAATCATCATGGTGAACAGTGTGCATCTGAAGTGTCTCAGTTGAAGGATATAATCCATTATTTATCGGATTTAAAATATTGGCCAAATTTTCTCATTGGATCGATAACTATAGCATTAAAAATGAATACATATCGGCCGATACCGATATGGTGGCGGATATATGGTGGATCCATACATTTCATATCGAGCCATAAAAAAGTTTTTATGGAATAATTTTTGCTAAACTTCAATTTTTTGTGTTTTACATTGTATAAGTTTTTATGATTTCAACTAATTAGTCATGTTTTGTTATTATGAAAATTTAATTTAACTATTAAAACTGAGTCCAGAGAAACTGAAGTGGACAAAAACTGAATTTGGAAAAATATATATATAAAAGGATTGCATGGGGCCCCACAGCTGCAACCACATGCAAAACACACTTATCACGAGCAGACAGCACACTAAATGTCACTAAATTAAATTTACTTCAATTTCTCAATTTGTTTACAATTTGTTTCTCTCATGGTTATCCTCTTATTCTGCCCCCAACAAATTGAATTAAACAAGCTGTGGCTGCAAGATCAGCTCAATCTAAGCCAAAAATAGACGGTTCTCTTACGAGAGTATCTCTCGTACTGCGTAATATCTTACGCTATGGGGAAAACTCTTTTCCACGAGATATTGAAGCCAAAAATTATCCTTAATTTTTTATTAATGTAAAACGCTTTGCAGCAGCAAGCAGACATAGGCGAGACAGCTCGCGCGCCTATTGGCTGCCCTGCGGCAATAGCAGCAGCCTATCGAGAGAGGCTCTGCGTGACGTCACGACGAATGGGGCCTTTCGCGCCCATATCGTCACGTCCCGCCAGAAAGGGCGTGGTCTCGCCCCATATCTAGGCTCGATAGCTGCTCTTACGTTGATTTTCATCTCTTCAGCGAAGCCTCCCGCATCGCTGGATCCAGAGTGAGAAGCCACGCCGTCGACCTGTAGCCTTCAGCGGGACGTGCCATCGAGCCTGGAGTCGCTGGCCTCGCCGCCTTCAGCCGCCGTACCTGCTGCGCTTTCCGGCGTACATATCCTTTCCTCTGCTTAGAGTGTGTGTGATTGCATTATCTGCCTTTTTTTCCCACCCCTCTAAAAGAGCGGCGTCTTTTTAAAGATGCCTTCCTGGTTCTTGCCGAGCCCCACTCAGCGATGAGGACCGCCATGTCATCTGCGTGTCCTGCCTGGGTGAGGATCACGCGGCCATCGCGCTCGCTGACGGCGGATGCCATCATTGTGAACGTTTGCCTATGGTGACTCTGCGGACTCGCCTAGCTGCGTTATCCGAGCCCGCATCCCAGCCTGCCGTGACGCCGCGCCGCAAGAAGCGCCGCGCCCAGCGCGCGCCCGAGCTATTTCCAGCCCGCCAAAGCTCGCCGGTTCGCCCGCCAGCTTCGCCGGCTTCGCTCGAGTCGCCCACGGACGGACAGTGGCCGCCGTCTGCCGCCGCGTCCGCACTTGAGCTCGACGAACTTACCGGAGACGGCATTGAAACTGAGCCGATGTGTCCGCTCTCTCAAGCCGTGGATTACATCGGCCTCGACTGAAAGGCGCTCGCGCAACTAACGCGCAATAGGCTGGACGGACGCTTTCTCGGGAAAGACGAAGCTCCGTCACAGTCGAGACCCGCGCCTTTCCCCCCTGAATGGTGAGAAACATTTGTGGCTAACTATCCGAGATGACGGAAGCTGAGCGCTCCGTGTTCCTCGACGTTCTCGCTCTGCTGGACGCCGCCCCCCTCAGCGCGGGCCCCGGCCGAGGATTGAGATAAAGCCCGAGGTCTCAAGGCCTTCCTAGTCTCTCTAGGAAAGCGACGGTGTTCAGTTCCCGCTGCGGCCGGATTTCCACCAAAACTTCTCGCTCGTTCAGTTCCAAGCAATGTGACTGTTCCAGTGTATTTCGCAGTGAGCAAGCTGGTTCCACAGCCCGCTTGCCTGCGCACAAAGGCCGTCGTTTCGGCTAACTAGCAGCGCCGCCAGGCCCGAGATCAAACACCGCGCTCTCGCTCTGCTGGACGCCGCCCCCCTCAGCGCGGGCCCCGGCCGAGGATTGAGGTAAAGCCCGAGGTCTCAAGGCCTTCCTAGTCTCTCTAGGAAAGTGACGGTGTTCAGATCCCGCTGCGGCCGGATTTCCACCAAAACTTCTCGCTCGTTCAGTTCCATGCGTTGTGACTGTCCCAGTGTATTTCGCAGTGAAGCAGCCGGTGTCTCAGCCCGCTTGCCTGCGCACAAAAGCCGTTTCTATGGCTACCCAGATAAATCCAATAAAGAGTGCATTTTCTGGTGTCCCGGCCACGGCCGATGGTGTTACGAGTGTTGTAAGAATGCCCACGTCCCAGTGCTCATTCCCACACCCAGACACAGCCCGCCATGGTGCAGGGCTAGCACAAATAAAACCAACTCATGTTGGTTGTGCAGAAAATGTAGTGAACGCGCCCATACTATGCCCGCTTACACTACATGATGCGTGTCCCTTGGTTTCTGTAAAAACGAAACTAACACACATTTAGTCGGCGCGAGCCGACAGTGTTCTCAGTGCAGTAAATGTGCCCGCTGTCCCGCATTTCCTCACTGACACGCCGAATCCCACGGGATTCACCCGCGCTCGCTTTCTATGCACAACCCGTCACAGAGAAGCTGAGCGCGGCCAGGCTGCCCGCTGTGATTAGCGCGCACCTCGCACGCTGTGAACACAGCGTTGATTCAGTCGGCGCGAGCCGAGTGTTCTCCGTGCTGAAAATGTGCCCGCTGTCTCGCGCCCGCATTTCTCACAGACACTCCGAATCTCACGGGATTCGCCCCCCGCTCGTTTTCTCTGCACAACCCGTCACAGAGAAGCTGAGCGCGGCCAGGCTGCCAGCTGTGATCAGCGCGCGCCTCGCACGCTGTAAACACAGCAGTGATTTAGTCGGCGCGAGCTGACAGTATTCTCAGTGTAGTAAATGTGCCCGCATGTAGTAAATGTGCCCACATTCCCTCACACGCGCCGAATCCCACGGGATTCGCCCCGCTCGCTTTCTCTGCGCGTCCCGCCATAGAGAAGCTGAGCGCGGCCAGGCTGCCCGCTGTGATCAGCGCGCCCCCCGCCTCGAACGCTGTAAACACGGTGTTGTGTTCCCAGTACACAGGGGCTCTCGAGCCGCCGTCCTGCCGCGGCCAGAGCCCAGATTTCATTCTACCCCTAGCTATTCACGCAGATGCGTGGTCAAGGCTTCCCGGGGTATCAGAATGGGTGTTGAACACTATAACGAGAGGCTGTTCGCTACAGTTCGCTCGACGCCCCCGCCGTTATACGGCGCGAGTCGAAACTACGGTGTAAAGCGAAGTGTTTCATCTACTTCGAGCCGAGATAGCGAAACTACTGAGAGAAGGGGCTATAGAACCTCTATCTCAGGGCGAAGGGGGCTTATACAGCAGATATTTTCTGGTACCGAAAAAAGATGGTGGGCTCAGACCCATTCTAGATCTGCGACTGCTGAACAGAACGCTTGTGAAGCGCCAGTTCAGAATGCTTACGACCAGGAAAATCCTCGCGCAAGTGCGCCAAGGAGACTGGTTCATGTCAATAGATCTGAAAGACGCCTATTTTCAAATACAAATAGCGTCCCATCACAGGCGATTCTTGAGATTCGCCTTCGAGGGCCAGGCATATCAATACACAGTCCTGCCGTTCAGCCTGTCCCTAGCACCCCGTACGTTCACGAAGTGCATGGACGCGGCCCTCGCCCCCCCCTGAGACTTCGGGGCATGCGAGTTTTTGAACTACTTGGACGATTGGCTGATTCTAGCTCGTTCACATTTTCACACTCGGGATAATTACTCGAGCACCTCGAGGAGCTGGGCCTTACAGTCAGTTGGGCGAAAAGCTCACTGCTCCCCAGTCGGAGAATTTCCTTTCTGGGAACAGTGTTAGACTCGCTATCCATGACAGCACGCCTGTCACCGGAGCGCGGATTGAATATTCAGCACGTCGCGAGATCCTTCCGCCACGGCTCTATAGTCCCGCTCAGAAGGTTTCAGAAAATGCTGGGTCTGATGGCCTCAGCAGCCTCCGTACTCCAGTTGGGCCTGCTCCGCATGCGCCCACTGCAGCTATGGCTAAAAGCACGAGTTCCCCCCAGGGCGTGGACCGCAGGTCTATTTCGCCTCAGGGTCGACCTTCAGTGCATTTCGGCTCTGAAACCATGGAAAGCAACCGACTGGTATCAGTCAGGTGTGAGTCTGGGGATCCCCTCGAGTGTGAAGGTGGTGTCTACGGACGCCTCCACTTCGGGGCAGGGAGCGCTGCTCGAAGGCAGACCGCTAGCTGGCCTATGGTCAGTACGGGAGAAGCTCCTTCACATAAACTGCTTGGAATTAATAGCAGTCGACAAAGCGCTACGGCGCTTCTGTCCCCAGATAAAAGGCCACCACGTATTGGTCCGGTCGGACAACATGTCAGTGGTGGCGTACATAAATCACCAGGGCGGCGTCAGGTCCCGAAACCTTTACAGGCTGACGGAACGCCTCCTGGTCTGGGCTCAGCACAACCTGCTCTCGCTGAGAGCGGCGCATGTGCCTGGTCACCTAAATGTGGGGCCAGACAGGCTGTCCAGAAACAACGTCCCGGCAGGAGAATGGTCTCTGCACCCGCAGACGATCCAGCTGCTGTGGGAAACGTTTGGCAAAGCGCAGGTGGACCTGTTCGCGTCCCAAGAAAACGCTCACTGCCCGAGATTCTTCTCGAAATGCCGGGAGGCGCTGGCCCATGTTGGCCCCGCCGCCCCCTATATGCTTTTCCCCCTGTCTCACTCCTGCCTCAGGTGTTGGAGCGAATCAGGAGGGAGGGATGCCCAGTGCTACTCATAGCTCCGCTCTGGACAAACCAGTCGTGGTTCCCTGTCCTGATGCAGCTGACCAGCGCTGCCCCATGGCCTTTACCGTTGAGGAGAGACCTCCTCTCTCAGGCGGGAGGCTCGATTTGGCATCCTCGCCCGGATTTGTGGTCCCTGCACGCAGGGGCCATCAACGGGTACCCGCTGACCTCCCAGAGGGAGTGTTAAACACGATCGCGCAGGCTAGAGCCCCGTCTACCAGACGGCTCTACACCTCGAAGTGGTCTGTGTTCTCTGCTTGGTGTCAAGCGCAGAGCTTTTCACCTGTAGACTGCGGGGTTACGGAAGTGCTTTCCTTCCTTCAGGAGCTACTGGATAAGGGCAGGACCCCTTCCACGCTCAAAGTATACGTGGCGGCCATAGCAACGTTTGTAAAACCGGTGTCTGGCCAGTCACTAGGAAAGAACGACTTAGTCGTGCGTTTCCCTAGAGGAGCTCGGAGGCTAAACCCTCCCAGGCCCCCTTCAGTCCCGACATGGGACCTTTCCACGGTCTTGGAGGCCATGAAAGGTGCCCCATTCGAGCCAATCCAGTCGTCAGACATGAAACACTTGTCTTCAAGACAGCGTTTCTTATGGCTCTCGCTTCAGTGAAGCGCGTAGGGGACTTGCAAGCGCTCTCAGTGAGCGCGTCATGCATGGAGTTTGGACCTAATGACTCTAAGGTCATACTCAAACCGAAGCACGGCTACGTGCCAAAATCCCTCAACACACCGTTCAGGGCCCAGGTGATTTCCCTGTCTGCCCGTCCGGTTCTCAATGAGGAGAAGGACGCGAGTCTCCTTTGCCCTGTTAGGGCACTAAGGGCTTATGTGTCCCGCTCGTCTGGTTTCAGACAGACTGAGCAGCTTTTCGTTTAGTTTGGCGGCCGTGCTAAGGGACTTGCCGCTTCGAAACAGAGCCTATCCAGATGGATAGTTGGTGCCATAGCGCTGGCTTACACTTCTAAGGGCCTACAGTGCCCTTTGGGTGTTGGAGCGCACTCCACAAGAGGCATGGCCTCCTCGTGGGCATGGTCTAGCGGGGTTACCCTGCAAGATATTGTATGGCCGCGGGCTGGGCCTCGCCGTCTACATTTATAAAATACTATAACCTGGAGGTTCCCGCCTTGCAAGCTAAGCTTTTGGCGGTATAAAGTTCAGTGCTATCTGCCCGCTGTGCGGCTCAGATACTGAGTTTGACCTGCGTATTGCTCACTGACCGGTACAGCAGCTCATTAAAATGTCGACACATTTGTGGCCACCCAGTTCAGGCTGAATGTTCACCCTGACGGTATGGTCTATTTGTCACATGATCAGCTCCTTCGGATGCTATTTACAGGGAATGATGCTTCTAGCCTCTCTTCCCTCACTCTCTGTGAGTTTATGGTGATTATGCACTATATGCGCCCTGGGCTTCGGCCCCTGGGACTTTGGTGTTGGATCCCTACCAGCACGGCGTGTTGCATTGTGTTCCCCATAGCGTAAGATATTACGCAGTACGAGAGATACTCTCGTAAGAGAACGTACTCGGTTACTAACGTAACCTCGGTTCTCTCTAGAGAGGGAACGAGTACTGCGTATCTTGCCGTGCTTGGAATACGCTCTGGTTCGCTTCGGCGATGAAAACCAACGTAAGAGCAGCTATCGAGCCTAGATATGGGGCGAGACCACGCCCTTTCTGGCGGGACGTGACGATATGGGCGCGAAAGGCCCCCATTCGTCGTGACGTCACGCAGAGCCTCTCTCGATAGGCTGCTGCTATTGCCGCAGGGCAGCCAATAGGCGCGCGAGCTGTCTCGCCTATGTCTGCTTGCTGCTGCAAAGCGTTTTACATTAATAAAAAATTAAGGATCATTTTTGGCTTCAATATCTCGTGGAAAAGAGTTTTCCCCATAGCGTAAGATATTACGCAGTACTCGTTCCCTCTCTAGAGAGAACCGAGGTTACGTTAGTAACCGAGTACGTTTTCTCCACAGACACAGATGGGCAGAACCTCCTGCTGAAAGTAAACCAATGCATTATTTTGACAAACAAAATTATAAAGTCTGCAGGCACACATCCAAAGACGTGCGTGTAAAGCTGTAAACAATAAACAGTGAGCGCTGAGGTGGACAGCGCAGGACTGTAGATCTCGGAGTCATCCTGTACCAGGAGTAAACAGCCCAATTCCTCTTCCTGCCCTCTGTGCACAGTAAAAGCATCTGTTTGACCTCTGACCCTGACCTGACACAACCAGCTTCCTGACCCACACGGACTACTGGATGTTTCCAAGCCAATGACTATCATCTGAACTAACAAACTCACACCTTAACACAAACTCAGAAGCAAAAGAGAAATGCCTGAAATGTTAAATGGATTAAAATGTTGACATGTATTGTAAGGATCTTAGCACTTGTTCTCCACTGAATGTGCAAATTGAAGTATTTATGCATAGCTGTATACCTTAAAGACTTTATTATACACTACATTTCCACAGTTAGTGCAACAGTGAACACACACTGAACACACACTGACCTTTTGTGACAACATGCCCCAATATGAGTCTACTGAAAACTCTGGAGGCTTTTCAGACAAATTTAAACAGTAAAACAATAATGAAAAACAAATCATTATAACAATATACCACTGAAATGTTGTTGTTTTTAATGTTTTTGCCTGAAGTCTCTTATGCAGGAGCGTTTGATCAGGGATCGAGCTGAACTCTGCGGGACAGTGACCCTCGAGAACCCCTGTTTTAGATGAAGTCTATGACACATTGCAGGATGTTGCTGTCACTGCACGGCCATATCATGTCAAACACACATATGGAGTTTGTCACACATTAACAGGAGTTTAGAGCTGGCCGAGATACATCTATTTGAAAATCTGGAATCTCAGGGTGCAAAAAAATCGAAACATTGAGAAAATCGCCTTTAAAGTTGTCTTATGTTCACGATTGTGCTGCATTCACTCACAAAAATAAATGTTTTATATATTGACAGTCGAAAATTTAAAAAATATCTTCTTGGATCATGATCTTTAATATCCTAATGATTTTTGGCATAAAAGAAAATCGATAATTTTGACCCATTCAATGTACTGCTGGCTATTGCCACAGATATCAGACGAATACAATTAGAGTTATATTTAAAAAAAAAATCTCTCTCCTCCAAAGCTTTATAATAAGAGTGAATGGCTGAAAAAAAAAAAAAAAAGGAAGTACATTATAAAAGTAATCCATACTGCTCCGGGGTTTCATAAAGGCCTGAAGTGAAGCCATGCATTTGTGCAAGGAAAAAATCCATATTTAAAACTTTATAAACTGTAATCTCAAGCTCCGGCAGATGGTCGTACGCATCGATTAACGGTGGAAGAGTGACCCCTGACACCGGTCGCAAATTAGCTATTTTGAAGAGAAATGTCTGAGGATTATTGAGAAATGATCCTATTTGTTTAAACCGCGAGAGGCGTCCAAGCTTACGATACTCCTACATCCTACACATCATACATGCGTCACGGGTTACTCTTGTGGCGCAAGTCGATTTGTGTAGTGCGTACTGTCGTCTGGTGGAAGCTAGTTATTTTAGATTACAAAGTTACAAATATGGTTATTTTTCTTACAAAAACCCATGGTTTCGCTTCAGAAGGCCATTATTTACCCCCGGGAGTCGTGTGGAGTATTTTATGGATGCCATTTTTTTGGGCTTCAAATTATCTCCAGCCATTCACTCCCATTATAAAGCTTGGAAGAGCCAGGATATTTTTTTAATATTACTCCAATTGTATCGTATCGTCTGAAAGAAGAATGTAATGTACACCTGACATGAGGATGAGTAAATCATGGGCTAATTTTCAGTTTTGGGTTTTGGGTTTAAAGGATTATCATCCTTTAGACGCCTATCTATGACATCATCTGCATATACACACAAAACAGCTTAATTACGCCACGAAACGGAAGTTGGGATCGTCTTTTCTTCCTGACTTATAACCGAGTGAAACGACTTCTCAAACAAGAACAATTTACTAGATTTTGTCCATCAGAAACTGATTGGATGGTTGTGGTTTGCTATTGGAAGATCTCATGTGAGTGAGAAAGAGAAGAGGGAAAGAAAAGAGAAAAGCTTCAAGAGGGAGAGGAAGTTATTTTGATTCAAGATTATTAGGACACGTTAATTTAAACTTAGAATATATATACAGTATATATATATATATATATATATATATATATATATATATATATATATATAATATATATATATATATACACTGTAAAAAAAAAAAAATTCACAGGTCTGTATTTTTTTTACAGAATTTTGCCGTTTTGTCATTATACAGTGAATGCCTGTTATTTTACAGATATTTGCTGTAATTTAAAGGTCCACTATTGAATTTACAGGTAATTGCTTGTATTTTGGTTTTACATCTATTTTACGTTTTTTAAAAGAAATTGTCTGTATTTTTACAGGGTTGTGTGTAATCTTACATAACATATTCCGTAATATTTTACAGATTTTTTCTGTTAAATTAGAAAACACAGAAAAGAAGGTATAACGTACTCGGTTACTAACGTAACCTCGGTTCTCTCTAGAGAGGGAACGAGTACTGCGTAATATCTTACGCTATGGGGAAACACTCTTTCCTCGAGATATTGAAGCCAAAAATTATCCTTAATTTTTTTAATCATGCAAAACGCTTTTGCAGCAGCAAGCAGACAAGGGCGAAACAGCTCGCGCGCCCATTGGCTGCCTCGCTGGAAAAGCTGCAGCCTATCGAGTGAAGGCACTGCGTGACGTAATGACGAATGAAGACGCTTCGCGCTCATTTCGTCATGTCCCGCCAGTATAGGCGTGGTCTCGCCCTGTAAATACCCCTCGATAGCTGTATTTCTCTGATTTTGTACACCGAAGCGAACCAGAGCATAGTTCAAGCACGGCAAGATACGCAGTACTCGTTCCCTCTCTAGAGAGAACCGAGGTTACGTTAGTAACCGAGTACGTTCTCTTACGAGAGTATCTCTCGTACTGCGTAATATCTTACGCTATGGGGACCCCATACAAAACGCCGTGCGGACAGGGATCCAACACCAGAGTCCCGGGGCCAAGCCCGGGGCACATCTAGTGCATAATCACCATAACTCACATAGAGTAGAGGAGGAGAGGCTAGAAGCGTCACTCCTTCATAAAAGTCCCGTAGGGGTACCGACCCGTAAGGGCAACATAGCCGCATTGGCGGCCGATAAGCCCGAAGTTCAGACCGCCAAAAGCTTAGCTTGTAAGGCGGGCACCTCCAGGTTATAGTACTTGATAAATGTCGACGGCGAGGCCCAGCCCGCAGCCGTACAGATATCCTGCAGGGAGACCCCGCTATACCATGCCCACGACGAGGCCACGCCTCTTGTGGGGTGCGCTTTGACACCCAATGGGCACCGCAGGCCCTTGGAAGTGTAAGCCAGCGCTATGGCATCCACTATCCATCTGGATAGGCTCTGTTTTGAGGCGGCGAGTCCCTTAGAACGGCCGCCAAACAAAACGAAAAGCTGCTCGGTCTGCCTGAACTCAGGCGAGCGGGACACATAAGCCCTTAACGCCCTGACAGGGCAAAGGAGACTCACGTCCCTCTCCTCATCGAGAACCGGAAGGGCTGACAGGGAAATTACCTGGGCCCTAAACGGTGTATTGAGGGATTTCGGCACGTAGCCGTGCCTCGGTTTGAGTACGACCTTTGAGTCGTTAGGCCCAAACTCCAGACAAGACGCGCTTACAGAAAGCGCCTGTAAGTCCCCTACACGCTTCACTGAAGCGAGAGCCAATAGAAACACCGTCTTAAGGGACAGGTGCTTCATGTCCGACAGCTGGATCGGCTCAAACGGGGCGCCTTTCATGGCCTCCAAGACCGTGGAAAGGTCCCAAGCCGGGACTGAAGGGGGCCTGGGAGGGTTTAACCTCCGAGCTCCTCGTAGGAAACGCACGACTAAGTCGTTTTCCCCAGCGACTGGCCAGACACCGGTTTAGCAAACGGTGCTATGGCCGCCACGTAAACTTTGAGCGTGGATGGGGTCCTTCCCTTATCCATCAGCTCCTGAAGGAAGGCAAGCACTTCCTTAACCCCGCAGTCCACAGGTGAAAAGCCACGGGCTCGACACCAAGTAGAGAACACCGACCATTTCGAGGCATAGAGCCGTCTGGTAGACGGAGCTCTAGCCTGCGCGATCGTGTTTAGCACTCCTTCCGGGAGGCTAGCGGGTACCCGTTGATGGCCCATGCGTGCAGGGACCACAGTTCAGGGCGAGGATGCCAAATCGAGCCCTCCGCCTGAGAGAGGAGATCTCTCCTCAACGGTACAGGCCACGGGGCAGTGCTGGCCATCCGCATCAGGACCGGAAACCAAGCCTGGTTCGTCCAGAGCGGAGCTACAAGCAGCACTGGGCATCCATTTTCCCTGATCCGTTCCAACACCTGAGGCAGGAGCGAGACAGGGGGAAAAGCATACAGGGGACCGCTGGGTCAAGCATGGGCCAGCGCGTCCCTGCTTTTCGAGAAGACTACTGGGCAGTGAGCGTTCTCGCGGGACGCGAACAGGTCCACCTGCGCTCTGCCAAACGTTTCCCACAGCAGCTGGACCGTCTGCGGATGCAGCGACCATTCTCCTGTCGGGACGTTGTCTCTGGACAGCTTGTCTGGACCCGTATTCAGGTGCCCAGGCACGTGCGCCGCTTTCAGAGAAAGGAGGTTGCGCTGGGCCCAGACCAAGAGGGGTTCCGCCAGCCTGCAAAGGCGTGTGGACCCGATGCCGCCCTGGCGATTTATGTACGCCACCACTGACATGTTGTCCGACCGGACCAATACGTGGTGGCCTATTATCTGGGGACAGAAGCGCCTTAGCGCTTTGTCGACTGCCATTAATTCCAAGCAGTTTATGTGAAGGAGCTTCTCCCGTACTGACCATAGGCCAGCTAGTGGTCTGCCCTCGAGCAGCGCTCCCCGCCCCGATGTGGAGGCGTCCGTAGACACCACCTTCACACCCGAGGCGATCCCCAGACTCACACCTGACTGATACCAGTCGGTCACTTTTCCACGGTTTCAGAGCTGAGACGCACTGAAGGTCGACCCTGAGGCGAAATAGACCCGCGGTCCACGCCCTGGGGGAACTCGTGCTTTTAGCCATAGCTGCAGTGGGCACATGCAGAGCAGGCCCAACTGGAGTACGGAGGCTGCTGAGGCCATCAGACCCAGCATTTTCTGAAACCTTCTGAGCGGGACTATAGAGCCGTGGCGGAAGGATCTCGCGACGTGCTGAATATTCAATCCGCGCTCCGGTGACAGGCGTGCTGTCATGGATAGCGAGTCCAACACTGTTCCCAGAAGGAAATTCTCCGACTGGGGAGCAGTGAGCTTTTCGCCCAATTGACTGTAAGGCCCAGCTCCTCGAGGTGCTCGAGTAATGCGGCCCTGTGTTCTATGAGCTCCGTTCGTGAACGAGCTAGAATCAGCCAATCGTCCAAGTAGTTCAAAACTCGCATGCCCCGAAGTCTCAGGGGGGCGAGGGCCGCGTCCATGCACTACGTGAACGTACGGGGTGCTATGGACAGGCCGAACGGCAGGACTGTGTATTGATATGCCTAGCCCTCGAAGGCGAATCTCAAGAATCGCCTGTGATGGGACGCTATTTGTATTTGAAAATAGGCGTCCTTCAGATCTGTTGACATGAACCAGTCTCCTTGGCGCACTTGCGCGAGGATTTTCCTGGTCGTAAGCATTCTGAACTGGCGCTTCCCGAGCGTTCTGTTCAGCAGTCGCAGATCTAGAATGGGCCTGAGCCCACCATCTTTTTTCAGTACCAGAAAATATCTGCTGTATAAGCCCCCTTCGCCCTGAGATAGAGGTTCTATAGCCCCTTTTCTCAGTAGTTTCGCTATCTCGGCTCGAAGTAGTTAAAACACTTCGCTATACACCGTAGTTTCGACTCGCGCCGTATAACGGCGGGGCGTCGAGCGAACTGTAGCGAACAGCCTCTCGTTATAGTGTTCAACACCCATTCTGATACCCCGGGAAGCCTTGACCACGCATCTGCGTGAATAGCTAGGGGTAGAATGAAATCTGGGCTCTGGCCGCGGCAGGACGGCAGCTCGAGAGCCCCTGTGTACTGGGAACACAGCACCGTGTTTACAGCGTTCGAGGCGGGGGGCGCGCTGATCACAGCGGGCAGCCTGGCCGCGCTCAGCTTCTCTATGGCGGGACGCGCAGAGAGCGAGCGGGGCGAATCCTGTGGGATTCGGCGCGTGTGAGGGAATGTGGGCACATTTACTAATGCGGCACATTTACTACACTGAGAATACTGTCAGCTCGCGCGACTAAATCACTGCTGTGTATACAGCGTGCGAGGCGCGCGCTGATCAAAGCCGGCAGCCTGGCCGCGCTCAGCTTCTCTGTGACGGGTTGTGCAGAGAAGACGAGCGGGGGTGAATCCCGTGAGATTCGGAGTGTCTGTGAGAAATGCGGGCGCGAGACAGCGGGCACATTTTCTGCACGGAGAATACTCGGCTCGCGCCGACTGAATCAACGCTGTGTTCACAGCGTGCGAGGTGCGCGCTAATCACAGCGGGCAGGCGCGCGCTGATCAAAGCCGGCAGCCTGGCCGCGCTCAGCTTCTCTGTGACAGGTTGTGCAGAGAAAGCGAGCGGGGGTGAATCCCGTGGGATTCGGCGTGTCAGTGAGGAAATGCGGAACAGCGGGCACATTTACTGCACTGAGAACACTGTCGGCTCGCGCCGACTAAATGTGTGTTAGTTTCGTTTTACAGAAACCAAGGGACACGCATCGTGTAGTGTAAGCGGGCATTGTATGGGCGCGTTCACCACATTTTCTGCACAACCAACATGAGTTGGTTTTATTTGTGCTAGCCCTGCACCGTGGCGGGCTGTGTCTGGGTGTGGGAATGGGCACTGGGACGTGGGCATTCTTACAACACTCGTAACACCATCGGCCGTGGCCGGAACACCAGAAAATGCACTCTTTATTGGATTTATCTGGGTAGCCATAGAAACGGCTTTTGTGCGCAGGCAAGCGGGCTGAGACACCGGCTGCTTCACTGCGAAATACACTGGGACAGTCACAACGCATGGAACTGAACGAGCGAGAAGTTTTGGTGGAAATCCGGCCGCAGCGGGATCTGAACACCGTCACTTTCCTAGAGAAACTAGGAAGGCCTTGAGACCTCGGGCTTTACCTCAATCCTCGGCCGGGGCCCGCGCTGAGGGGGGCGGCGTCCAGCAGAGCGAGAGCGCGGTGTTTGATCTCGGGCCTGGCGGCGCTGCTAGTTAGCCGAAACGGCGGCCATTGTGCGCAGGCAAGCGGGCTGTGGAACCAGCTTGCTCACTGCGAAATACACTGGAACAGTCACATTGCTTGGAACTGAACGAGCGAGAAGTTTTGGTGAAATTCCGGCCGCAGCGGGAACTGAACACCGTCGCTTTCCTAGAGAGACTAGGAAGGCCTTGAGACCTCGGGCTCTATCTCAATCCTCGGCCGGGGCCCGCGCTGAGGGGGGCGGCGTCCAGCAGAGCGAGAACGTCGAGGAACACGGAGCGCTCAGCTTCCGTCATCTCGGATAGCGTTAGCCACAAATGTATCTCACCATTCAGGCCGATGTAATCCACGGCTTGAGAGAGCGGACGCATCGGCTCAGTTTCAATGCCGTCTCCGGTAGTTTGTCGAGCTCAAGTGCGGACGCGGCGGCAGACGGCGGCCGCTGTCCGTCTGGGAGCGACTCGAGCGAAGCCGGCGAAGCTGGCGGGCGAACCGGCGAGCTTTGGCGGGCTGGAAATAGCTCGGGAGCGCGCAGGGCGCGGCGCTTCTTGCGGCGCGGCATCACGGCGGGCTGGGATGCGGGCTCGGAGAACGACGCCAGGCGAGTCCGCAGAGTCACCATAGGCAAGCGTTTACAATGATGGCATCCGCCGTCAGCGAGCGCGGTGGCCGCGTGATCCTCACCCAGGCAGGACACGCAGATGACGTGGCGGTCCTCGTCGCTGAGTGGGGCTCGGCAAGAACCACAGGAAAGCATCTTTAAAAAGACGCAGCTCTTTTAGAACAGTAGAAATGGGTGTTGCGTCACGTAAGCAAACACACACACACACACTTAGCAGAGTAAAAGGATATAGTACGCCGGAAAGCGCAGCAGGTACGGCAGTTGAAGGCGGCTGGGCCAGCGACTTCAGAAGATGGCACGTCCCGCTGAGAAGGCTACAAGTCAACGGCGCGGCTTCTCACTCTGGATCCCGCGATGCGTGAGCTTCGCGTGAAGAATGAAAAAATCAGAGAAATACAGCTATCGAGGGGTATTTACAGGGCGAGACCACGCCTATACTGGCGGGACATGACGAAATGAGCGCGAAGCGTCTTCATTCGTCATTACGTCACGCAGTGCCTTCACTCGATAGGCTGCAGCTTTTCCAGCGAGGCAGCCAATGGGCGCGCGAGCTGTTTCGCCCTTGTCTGCTTGCTGCTGCAAAAGCGTTTTGCATGATTAAAAAAATTAAGGATAATTTTTGGCTTCAATATCTCGAGGAAAGAGTGTTTCCCCATAGCGTAAGATATTACGCAGTACGAGAGATACTCTCGTAAGAGAACTGCAGAAATCAGCAGTTATTTAACATGTTTTCCTTGAAGATCATTAAGTATGTGGGTGTTAAAGTGAGTTCTCTTACGAGAGTATCTCTCGTACTGCGTAATATCTTACACTATGGGGAATACTCTTTCCTCGAGATATTGAAGCCAAAAATTATCCTTAATTTTTTAAACATGCAAAACGCTTTTGCAGCAGCAAGCAGACAAGGGCGAGACAGCTCGCGCGCCCATTGGCTGCCTTGCTGGAAAAGCAGCAGCCTATCGAGTGAGGCACTGCGTGACGTAATGACGAATGGGGGCGCTTCGCGCCCATTTCGTCATGTCCCGCCAGTAAAGGCGTGGTCTCGCCCTATAATACCCTCGATAGCTGTATTTCCTCTGATTTTTCTACTCTTCACGCGAAGCTCACGCATCGCTGGATCCAGAGTGAGAAGCCGCGCCGTTGACTTGTAGCCTTATCAGCGGGACGTGCCATCTTCTGAAGTCGCTGGCCCAGCCGCCTTCAACCGCCGTACCTGCTGCGCTTTCCGGCGTACTATATCCTTTACTCTGCTAAGTGTGTGTGTTTGCTTACGTGACGCAACACCCATTTCTACTGTTCTAAAAGACCTGCGTCTTTTTAAAGATGCCTTCCTGTGGTTCTTGCCGAGCCCCACTCAGCGACGAGGACCGCCACGTCATCTGCGTGTCCTGCCTGGGTGAGGATCACGTGGCCACCGCGCTCGCTGACGGCGGATGCCATCATTGTGAACGCTTGCCTATGGTGACTCTGCGGACTCGCCTAGCTTCGCTCTCCGAGCCCGCATCCCAGCCCGCCGTGATGCCGCGCCGCAAGAAGCGCCGCGCCCAGCGCGCGCCCGAGCTATTTCCAGCCCGCCAAAGCTCGCCGGTTCGCCCGCCAGCTTCGCCGGCTTCGCTCGAGTCGCTCCCAGACGGACAGCGGCCGCCGTTTGCCGCCGCGTCCGCACTTGAGCTCGACGAACTTACCGGAGACGGCATTTAAACTGAGCCGATGCGTCCGCTCTCTCAAGCCGTGGATTACATCGGCCTCGACTGAAAGGCGCTCGCGCAACTAACGCGCAATAGGCTGGACGGACGCTTTCTCGGGAAAGACGAAGCTCCGTCACAGTCGAGACCCGCGCCTTTCCCCCCTGAATGGTGAGATACATTTGTGGCTAACGCTATCCGAGATGACGGAAGCTGAGCGCTCCGTGTTCCTCGACGTTCTCGCTCTGCTGGACGCCGCCCCCCTCAGCGCGGGCCCCGGCCGAGGATTGAGATAAAGCCCGAGGTCTCAAGGCCTTCCTAGTCTCTCTAGGAAAGCGACGGTGTTCAGTTCCCGCTGCGGCCGGATTTCCACCAAAACTTCTCGCTCGTTCAGTTCCAAGCAATGTGACTGTTCCAGTGTATTTCGCAGTGAGCAAGCTGGTTCCACAGCCCGCTTGCCTGCGCACAAAGGCCGTCGTTTCGGCTAACTAGCAGCGCCGCCAGGCCCGAGATCAAACACCGCGCTCTCGCTCTGCTGGACGCCGCCCCCCCCTCAGCGCGGGCCCCGGCCGAGGATTGAGGTAAAGCCCGAGGTCTCAAGGCCTTCCTAGTCTCTCTAGGAAAGTGACGGTGTTCAGATCCCGCTGCGGCCGGATTTCCACCAAAACTTCTCGCTCGTTCAGTTCCATGCGTTGTGACTGTCCCAGTGTATTTCGCAGTGAAGCAGCCGGTGTCTCAGCCCGCTTGCCTGCGCACAAAAGCCGTTTCTATGGCTACCCAGATAAATCCAATAAAGAGTGCATTTTCTGGTGTTCCGGCCACGGCCGATGGTGTTACGAGTGTTGTAAGAATGCCCACGTCCCAGTGCCCATTCCCACACCCAGACACAGCCCGCCACGGTGCAGGGCTAGCACAAATAAAACCAACTCATGTTGGTTGTGCAGAAAATGTAGTGAACACGCCCATACAATGCCCGCTTACACTACACGATGCGTGTCCCTTGGTTTCTGTAAAAACGAAACTAACACACATTTAGTCGGCGCGAGCCGACAGTGTTCTCAGTGCAGTAAATGTGCCCGCTGTTCCGCATTTCCTCACTGACACGCCGAATCCCATGGGATTCACCCCCGCTCGCTTTCTATGCACAACCCGTCACAGAGAAGCTGAGCGCGGCCAGGTTGCCCGCTGTGATTAGCGCGCACCTCGCACGCTGTGAACACAGCGTTGATTCAGTCGGTGCGAGCCGAGTGTTCTCCGTGCAGAAATTGTGCCCGCTGTCTCGCGCCCGCATTTCTCACAGACACTCCGAATCTCACGGGATTCGCCCCCGCTCGTCTTCTCTGCACAACCCGTCACAGAGAAGCTGAGCGCGGCCAGGCTGCCGGCTGTGATCAGCGCGCGCCTCGCACGCTGTATACACAGCAGTGATTTAGTCGCGCGAGCTGACAGTATTCTCAGTGTAGTAAATGTGCCGCATTTAGTAATGTGCCCACATTCCCTCACACGCGCCGAATCCCACAGGATTCGCCCCGCTCGCTTTCTCTGCGCGTCCCGCCATAGAGAAGCTGAGCGCAGCCAGGCTGCCCGCTGTGATCAGCGCGCCCCCCCGCCTCGAACGCTGTAAACACGGTGCTGCGTTCCCAGTACATAGGGGCTCTCGAGCCGCCGTCCTGCCGCGGCCAGAGCCCAGATTTCATTCTACCCCTAGCTATTCACGCAGATGCGTGGTCAAGGCTTCCCGGGGTATCAGAATGGTTGTTGAACACTATAACGAGAGGCTGTTCGCTACAGTTCGCTCGACGCCCCCGCCGTTATACGGCGCGAGTCGAAACTACGGTGTATAGCGAAGTGTTTCATCTACTTCGAGCCG
>CM070841.1:8108340-8482160 GCA_036326025.1 Chrosomus eos
GCTGCGAGTGGTTGTCGCTCTGCAATGCTGGGTCTCTGGTAACGGGTACGGATTTAGGGGAGGCGAGGTGTTAATGGTGTCTTTATTCTTCTCCGTTTTGCTCTTCTTGACTTTTTTCCCTTTGTCCGCCTGGCTCTCGGTGGTCTGCGGTGCCTCGACGATGATTGTGGGGTTTTGTTTGAGCTCCTGCCGACTGGGCGGCTCGGCGGCCATGATGGCTTTGGCGCCGTGCATTCTGGGTGGGGATTTAGTGTGCAGCTCTCCGTGGGTCTCCTTCCAGCGCCGGAGCTGAGAGAGGTGCTCCTTCTCTATGTCTCGCTCAGACACGGGCAATTCAATGACCTGACAGGGTGGGCAAAAGAGAGGGAGATATACATGTCTTAAATGGTCAATAACATAATAAAAAAGAAAAAAATACTTTATTGTACGCGACAGGCGATATCATTATTAAAACGATTTAGACGATCCCGATACTTTAAAAGGCTGTATTCTGCTGCCAGGCCATTAGATGGCGTGAACACTTGATTGAACACCTAATACGCATGTGCAATACATGACATCAGTCTTCAGAGATTCACCTTTTTATTGTTAACACAGAGGCCGTTTTCAAAAACGTTCACTTTGAAACCCGTTTCAAAGATTGCGTTTCCACCACCAAAACACTGTTGTCGTGTAAACGGACGGCTAAAACGGATAAAAAGACGCAATATCAAGATCCAAGGTTTCCATCCAACAGCCTTAATTAAGTATCCTTTCTGAGGATTATGACAAGGCAAATCAAATCTTACTTGAGGCAGGCATGTGCCAAAAAGACATGTTACAACCGGCAGGGAGACACACGTTATATTCGGCTGTTGCGGTCTACACACTGCACAGTGTTTAATGTATACTGATTACTATTTCTATTCAGAATTATCATTCATTCATTCATAATTATAAGGAAAACAATCCTGCAACAATTCCAGTGGTAGAATTCTACATTGTTTAAACAGTGAAAAAAGTTGTTTTTGAAAAAAGTGATTTTGTAAGCTTAATCCATGTTTAAAAAGTGTTTTTATTGGAATTCAAGTGTAACACATAAGGGTATGTGTGCGATACCTCTTGCACTAGGAAAACATCGTGCATGTATCGTGGCTCAATAGATCTGAGCAGCTCCATGGTCTCATACTGGCCCTGACACGCCTTCAGTTTCTCTTGAGATCCCAGCATGCACTTCAGCAGCACCAGACCCACGCGGAAGATGATCTTCACTCCTGCATCACACACAGGCATTTGCATTTCCATTAGGTAACAGTGTATATGTAACTCCGGCTATGTTCAGACTGCAGGCAAATGTGGCCCAAATCAGATTTTTTTGCTCACATGTGACTCAGATATGTTTTTTTATCATGACAGTGTGAACAGTGCCGATTCGTGCCATTTCCATATGTGGTGCTAAATCCAACACAGGTCAAATGTTTTGCAATGCGACGTCAGTCTGAACAGTCAAATCAGACTTCTTCCGAACAACTTCACCTCACTCTGGATCAACATTCGTCACAATTCTGCACTCAGTCACTCACTTCAAAGATTTTACATACCAGACGTTAGTGAAGGACAGTGGTGTCAGAGCTTTTTATATTTATATAGAGAATATTAATAACATTAAATAGCTTTACTGTTAATCTAAAATGTGGCAGTTAATCTGTACCAGATCACCAGGGGGCGATCGAGACACTTTGGCTTCACTTTTCAGGGCTTGTGCGGCACACTTGGCCATGTCCAACAGGACAAACTGGACAATATTGATGTGAAACAAATATGCAAACACTTCATTTCTGTGGGAGTGGGACGGGAGAGGTTTGAAAATCCACTCCCGTGTCACTCTCTATTCTGAACACAAAAGAAGATATTTTGAAGAATGTCGATAACCAGTATTGAGTATTTTTGTCTATGTCTGGTTACCGACATTCTTCAAAATATCTTCTTTTGTGTTCAGAAAAAGAAAGAAATTCATATAGGTTTGAAACAACTTGAGGGTGAATAAGTGATGTCAGGATTTTCACTTTTGGGTGAACTGTACCTTAATGACAGATGCAGCTCAGCTACTGTGGATGTCCCCGTCCCCACCCATATCAAACCTACACCCTTATTATCAACTAGGCTATCAATCGCCTCTTACATTAAATTAAATTAAATCATTATCATCCTTGCGTTTTCAGTGATTCCTTAGTTATTTTTTTTATATTGATTAATCAGGGCATTTGTCCCTGTAAAAGTAAAATTCTCTTTCACTTGACCCTTCAAGAAAAAAAAAAAAACACGCGTGTCCCAGACAAATGTTACGCCTGTTTCACACATACTCCGTTTGCAGTGCGTATTTTTTTTCCGTACCCATGTTATCAGGTTAGAGCTTTCACACTGCACGCGGGTGCGGTTCGGCAAAGCGTTCCAGGAGCGGTGTGTATACAGCAGTGCAGAGATCGTTTACACACAGACTCTATTTTTGCTGTGCTGCATGCACAGAATTAAAGTGACACCGCATGGTTCGTGGTCAGAATGAACACGGATAGACATGAAAATAGCAACCTCACCATAAATGCATTTAATTAAATTATACTACTATTTTTCAGTCATTTTCGGGGTAATTAATGCAAGGAAAACTACACAGTACCTCAACAACGCGACATAATGTACTCGTCTCTTCATGGAGGTGGAAAAACAAGTTATTTGTGACCCACAATATTTCTTGTAAAGATTTAAATGCAAAAGAAAAGGTATGAGAGAGCTGTTTTTGTCAATTGTATGTTTTAATTTAAAATGTTTGCGATGTAAACATAAGTAGGCCTACATGTTTAAATGTTTTGCCACTTGCTTGAGCAACTTAATATATAAATCTATATAGAAGTAATGATTTGAATAATACGCTTTAAGTGTATTGAGTTTTAACGTCTGTGAAAGAGTGTAGACCTATAATACTGTGTACAAATAGAATCGCAATGCTGAAACTTTTTTATATTATTTTATAAAAGTCACTGATAATAAAAATATTGATTTAAAATAAAAAATAGAGAATAAATTTGTGTTTGTGGTTACAGCCGTAGATCAGTTGCGCACTGCAAACGCAGCATATGTGAAAGCACAATAGCGTGTACTGCTCCTGTGCCGCATGGAGTATGTGTGTGAGCCCTGGCATACGTTTTCCTTGATTGGTTTTACCTGAAGAGAATTACGCAGTTGAAAACGAAAGTAAAAGAGTGACGCACGTTCATCGCGTTTAACCGTGATGAGAGTTCTGTCTTTATTAAACTCAACACATTATAATGATTCGTCAGTCATCCACCCTCTATTAACTGGAATGTTATTTTTTTATTACTTGGTGCCCGACCCGCGGATTATCCGTGATCCGCGCAGTACTATCAGCAAACTATATGTAATATATGTATAACCCGCAACTGAACCGTCACTGTGGAAAAAGGGTATTTGAGCATGTGACTGTCTGCCTGTCCGAGATTTGTCGAGAGCCGGATGCGACACGAAATTTGACGGAGACGGCCGCCTCGTAATTCTCTATGCAGGAAAACCCTGCAAGTAATAATAAGTAGGTTTGACTGGCAGTATATGCGTTTGGAACCTGCACACCTCGAGTAAGCAAGCTTTGGGTTAATCAACCAAGAGTTCAGGGTATATGTGACGGTAAGTTAACCTTGCTTTGTGTAAACCCCTTTGAAGTGAGCATGTTAAACATTTACACATCTGCTTTGGCATAAAGTTATTGCACTCTGCAAGTAAATGTCACAAGTAGCAAGGTGCAAATCCCCTCTGTGCAGGGGTGAGCTGTCAACAATGGACAAAGTGCACACAATGTTAAAGTCTCACCCTCACAGAAGAACATGTCCCACACGCGCAGCACAGAGGCCCAGGGCAGCGTTCTAGAGAAGGCACACATGAACCACTCTGTCATGTAGAGGATTGGGTCAATCTTGTGTTTCTTCAGATGCCGGTGGGCCACCGGGGACACGCGCTTGAGCAGAGCGAACAGGATCTCGCCGTCTAACTGGATGGCCTCCTGTGCAGACAAGGATGGGGAACAAAGAAAGAAAGATGAACTCTGGAATGTATTTCAGTGGATCCATTTCCCTATAACCGCTTTCATGCTAAACAGATTCCCAGCATGCAAATTATCTGTGGTGAATGAACAGTTTTGCTGATAAGTTTCTATAATCTGACACTGCGAACACAAGAACATGGATGTGTTAAACAAATTTTGACAGCAACAATTCACACGCTAACAACAGAAACGGTAAGAGGAAACCCTGCAGGCAGAAGCGAGTGAGAAAGAGGGATAGAGAGAGAGGAAGATCCTGATGTTGGTTTAATCTAGTTCACTCCTTATCTGACAGGCAGGGCCCTGCCGCCCACTCTGGAGCATTTGCCTGTTGACTCCTGAAGGTCAGACGCTAAAGACCTCACACAATGCTGGATTGCACTGGATTCCTGGTAATAGAACAGCCCCAAAAAAAAAAACATTACGAAAAAAAAGTATATATTATTCCTTAAAACTGCAAGTAAGCTGAACAAGACAGTTGAGGACAGCAGTTTTGTTAATACTAAAGATTGTGCTGGTCCATTGGAGAGCCCAATTAACTAAAACCCTGATGCACGTCCAAGAGTGACAGGTATCCCACCCACAATGAAATCCTATTGGTCCACAAACCTGAGATCAAACATCAAATATGTCATGATCGGCTGTGACTGTTGCATTTTCTCTTTTAGTTCTATTTTAATCCTGACATCTAAACTCATAACTACAGCAACAGTTTAACCTGTTTGTGTCAGGAATTGTTGACCAGACAGTGCACACTCAGAGCGGGACGTACCCAACAATTCGAGACCAGGTAGAACTTGTTAGATGTGTTTGTTAGATGGAGTTTAGTAGTTTGCAGTTGGTTAAGTAACATCCCAGCTTTCCAAATTTAGTCCAAACTTCTGATTTGTAACATTAGTTCAACTATTTTAACTTAAGCAGCCAAATTATCATTCGTTATTAATAATCTTATAATTTGGTTTGTGTCCATGTTCTAAATTCAAAAAGACATTAATTAAATGAAATTCAATTGTAAATGTATGAAAAAAAGGCATTGCCAAAAACTTTTTTTATTGAATTTCCAGAAATCAAAACTACATTTAGGCATAAAATTCTGGTCAATACTGATAAATGGCTGTATATAAAAATTTCATAATATTTTGTCTAAAAAAATAATCAAACATTTTACATTTAACTACAAGTGAATTTAGGCATCACATTACAGTGTACTTACTATATGAAAAAAAGGATGTTCATTTTGAGATTTTGTATACGTAATATTACTGTTTTTAATGATGAGAGTTAGATGGTGGCAAAGTCACGTTTGACTGTGAGATTTTGCCATTTTGTTGACAGTCGGTTGACACTCTGGATGGTTGTTTATGAATGAATCTGTATTGCTTTTCCTGTTAGTGCTTTTCCTGACTCCACATACTATAGGAACAAAACTTGTGGTGTCTCACATTTTGAAAATCTGAAAAGATTGTACGAATTTTAAGTGTGGGCCAGCCTTTATTTTTTGGGAGTAAACTCAAACAGCACTGAAACCTCTGTTAACAACCAGAAGCCATAAAATCCCAAGTGAAGTAGCTATTGTACTGCATAAGTCTTGTTGAGACAGTGTGCTACAGGAGCAGTTTAACTAGGAGAGCCTGGTTAATCAGTTCTGTTGGGTTAGACAAGCTGTGAAGCACACAAGAGAAGCAACCCTTGAACTCTGATCACACTGAACAACAGCTCTCTACATCAGCATATTTCCCTTGACAGAACAGTGCAAACGCAACCTGAGAGCATCAGCATCTTGTCAGCGATCGATCGAGTGTTTTGTCAGGATGATTGATCGCTCTCGTGTGGATCTGAGGGTTGACAGCATGCAGATATGTTCTGTGTGTTGTCTGCTCTTACCAGGCCTGCGCTGTAGTACCAGGCAGATACTTCTCACAGATCTGGACCAGACCCCAGAATGCATCCTACCAGAGCATGACCATAAGAGAATAAGAGACCAGAACAGGGTATAAGCTTAACTTGCTTCTGTAGTCATTTAAACCATTCAAGCAAACGTGTGTGTGTGTGTGTGTGTGTGTGTGTGGTGTGTGTGTGTGTGTGGTGTGTGTGTGTGTGTGTGTGTGTGTAATATATATTAGGGATGTGAGAGACAAGCCGATTAAACGATACCACTGCTGCTAGTCAACTTGGAAATATTAGTCTTTTTCATGTAAATAAATGTGTGTGCGTTTATATATACACATATGTATTTATGTATGCATTTATGTGTGTGTGCGTGTATATATGTGTGTCTGTATTTATATGTATATAAATAATGCTAGTGATTCGATAACACTGCCTTTATATATAATGCATAACAAACGTATTTTAATGCATTAATTGTGCCTGTAAAGCACCTTATAATACGTTGTATGATCTCATTAATAATTACAACAGTTATGCTGCATTAGAATAGTTATAATATAATATATTCCTTGTTACACCTTGAGAGCATATAATGCATTAAAACACATGACAAGCAACCAATTGATTGCACTTTAACTTGGGTTAGAATTATTTATGAAAATAAATAATGCATTACAACGTACATTATGAATACCTTTATAGCGTATTATACATAAAGGCTTTTAGATAAAGGGTTACTGATAATTGTAGCGTTTTGTTATAACACATAAAACAGTACAATAGATAACTGTATAAATCACTAAATAATTGATGAGAGGCATCCAGGCACAAACACGAACCTCAGCGGGCATGTGCATGAGCAGCACTGCGGCTATAGGGGCCTGAGCCTGACAGTAACCCTCCTCCGGCCTGTGCAGTGTGTACGCCTTCAACACCCGGAACAGATCCTGCTGCCTGCACACACACACACACACACACACACACACACACACACACACACACACACACACACACACACACACACACACACACACATCAATGCGTTACGCAACAGAAGGGATGAGGTTCAGAGGCTGAGGCTTGTAGGTGAAGTGACGTACCCGTGGCCTCCTCGAGCTACAAACATCTCGTGGAATGGAAACTGTCTGTGGAGATCTTTCTCTATCACGTCCAGCCATTTAGGGTCTCCTGGCTGACTGTCCAACTCCTGCCAAGACAAGTCACATTTATTAATATAGCGCTTTATACTGTACAGATTGTTTCTGTGTGTAAAGTAGCTCTAGACAGAATAATACTGACATTTTTCAGCTCAATTTTGTTTCAATTCATTTCAATAACTGTCAATGTTGCACCGTTTATCAATTACGAAAGTGGTTCAAATTATATTACTGAATATAAATTGCCTTTTAAACCCCAAAACACAATGATAACTCCTTAATGACAAGACAAGACTTAAACTGACAAACAGATTTGAGATAGCTTTAAAATGCATAATGCGCACAGATATTATACACATAATATGTGAAATATTATTACAATTTAAAATAACTGTTTTCTATTTGAATATATTTTAAATGTAATTTATTCCTGTGATCAAAGCTGAATTTTCAGCATTATTACTCGTCTTAAGTGTCACGTGATCCTACAGAAATCAACCCTAAAATGCTAATTTGATGATCAAGAAACATTTCTAATTATTATTAGTGTTGTGCTGCTTAATTTGTTATGTGAAAACCATGCTAACATCTGTAAAAAAAAAAATCAGGATTTTTTGATGAACAGAAAGTTCAAAAGAACAGCATTTATTTAAATTATGAATGACTTTACTGTCACCTTTGACTGATTTGGATCCTTGCTTGATAAAAGTATTAAATTATTTGTCTGAAAATATTGAAACTTGTCTGAAATAAGGTGTCTCAGAGGGTGGCATAATCAAGTTGTTTTGAAACAGTGGCATGGAGCTACCAAAGGCTCGAGTGGATACTCTCAGTCTCACCTGAAATTTGCCCTGATTCTGTTCTTTCTTCACTTTGCCTCCAGAAAGATAAAGCCACGCACGACCTCTGAGTGATGGAGGGATGCCCTTCTGACAACGCAACTTCACCTTCAGAGACATGGAGAAAGACACTGGGATTGTACACTTGTATTTTAGGATGACCTACGACCCTTAAGGCGAGACACTACAGGTGAATAGGGTCATTTTTTTTAACTAGCAGATATCACCATGAAACATCCCCAGTTGATTACCTACATTAAGATGAGGAAAAAATGTATTACAAGTTTTCTGTAATTTAATTAAATATGCTATATTTGTTTAAAATGGCATTATTGTGATAGCAAAATGAAACTGAAATAATTATGGTTATGGGAAATATTCGCGACAGGCCTTGTTAAGCGGAATTACAGTAATTATGCATGAGCTGCAGATGTGGCGTCTAGCTAACTTGTGAAATGACTCAGTGTTTTGTCTGGAAGGTTAGTCACTGGAGAGAGATTCAGCACCAAGAGAATCATCAATGAGAAATATAAAAGCAAATGGTAAAAAAAGCCTTTTAACATTTAAGACTAGTGGTCGTCACAGAGATTTTGTGCGGGCCTGATCATAACTTTATCTGATTCTATTAAACAGTTTGTGAAGCATGTGGTATGAGATGTGTAGTCAAATTCCTAAGATAACATCAGGTGGACATGATTGCTGTTGTTGAACGTTTTATGAACGTTATGGCATTCTCTAAAGCATTTGAGCCATTCGAGAACAAAAATAAATCCTGTGGACAAACACAGGCCTGTTTGTAGTGTCCAACCTTCTTGTGTTTTTTGGCCATCCACTTGTCCCAACTGTTCAGCATATCCAGCCATTTGGCTTCTCTCTGCCGGAGCACGTCTGGAGGAATATCATCACTGTATCGAGAGAGAACAAAGAGAGATTAGATCATTTATCTGATATGCATTCAAGCACACCCACACATACAAAATCACGCATGTTCGCAAATACTGGGTTAGGAACAGAGAACCGGTTCTTGTGCAGAACAGACGTTCATGACAATCTGTTCTATTAATGGTAATGGTGTATATGATCTGTGTTTATAAAAAATAATACCCTGCCAGTGTTTTCTGCAGCGCTGTTCACTGCTACTGAATCTACAATGGCAGTTTTAATCAGCCTAACAACTCAGAGTGCTTCTTGACTAATCATAACCAGGCTTTCTCAACAGGAAACCAGAAACCTGTTATTATGTTATGTGTAGTTAAATATACATTTCTTAAAGTTGTACAAAACAAATCTGAAAAGCAGATTTAAAGAATTAAAAAAGAAATTGCTTCTAATCCCTATATAGTACATTTAGAAGCTCATCCCTACATATTTACAAATTCATATACATATTTATTTTACAAATTCATCACTATATATTTACAAATGCATCCCTATTCTTCCATGTGTTTAGAAATTCATCTTAAACACAGGGATGTTTTTACAATACATTGTCTATATACATTATCAACATTTGAAGTGGATCAAAACCTTTCGTCAAAGTTATACATTAATTTTGAACAATACTTAGGACAACTTTGATGAACTTTTTTGATCCACTTCAAATGCTGACTACTGTATTTACAAACGCATCGTCAAGTGCATCCCTATGTTTAGAAACTTATTAAATTATTGCTATTCATTTACAAACCCATCCCTATATATATTTGGAAGCTTGTTAACTCTTGACCTGATATGTCCACTCCAACTGTTTGAAAAGCATAACGTGGGTGTCTGCCAAATTAGCTCAATTGATTCAGAGTACAGTAGGCGTCATCATATGTTGTTCACAGGAAGTTCTTCTGACGGAAACTCAAAACACAAGCTGCTTTCCACTGCTGAAGAAAAATCACCCATTTTTAACTACTACCGTCGTGTTTAGCAACTTAGAAAGTCTTCAAAAACTTACTTGGTTGCACAACCTCTATGTGATGTTAATGTGGGATGACTGTTTATACGAATGTTCTGGGCAGATCACAGGGGAAAGCCCTGTTTCAGGGAATCTTTCTGTCTGACTGTGTTCATGTGACCCAGGCACCTCGGTCTAAAAGCCTTTTTATTACATCCAGCTGACAGACACACCCTTACATATGAGACTGAGTGCCTTTATATCAGATAAAACAGGAAAATATTGCAATACAGAGATTTACAGTTATTTTTCTTCAGAAAACGTGAGCTTTCTTTATTTTGGATAATCTTATTTTTCCCTGATGGATGAAAAGTATGTTGGGGAAGGCACACGCGAGGTCTTGAAATGGAAAGCAAATATACTCGCACACCCACTGTGTGTGCACAGATTACGCAGTCCAGATTGGATTATCGTCAGCGATCAGATTACAGATGACTGCGGTCGTTTAGATCTATAGAACAGAAACCGGGCCCGGCGTTCGCCTGTTTACTTTTCCCGTGTACGCAGGTCGAGCTAATTGTGTTATGCTTCAAAAAACACAAAGACGGAGATGAATGTAGGCTGGACTGAAGTACAAGAGGAGCGGTCTCGTGGAAAGGGTAGGGCATGTTCACTTTCACCCAACAAGTATCGTATAAATACTCTAAAAGTGTTTCCTTTCACCCAATCGAAACATTCTTCAGGTCAAAGCAGAAAGACTGCAGTTATAGAGGAAAACAGGAAGCACATGACTGCAGCGGGAAAAATCCCTTCGCTCACTTCCTGGTACTCACTATATATCGGCCAAAACAACAGGCAGACAGACAGGCTGACTAAAGAACTGAAAGTGTTAATGTTAATTTATGTAGGGCTAGTTGACTAGTAATCGTTTCTTTAAGCAATTAGTCGGCTAGTCGCAAGTTTAGATGTTAATTTAATTACTTAAATGTGTGTGTGGGGGCATTGTAAAATTGTCTTAGTTTCAGAGCTGAGAGAGAATATTATATGTAATATTGCTAACAATAGCCATTTTCTATCAACCTATTTTTAAGCAAATTTTGGGATTTTGCACAAAAAAAGAAAAACCTTGATGAAAACACCAAGATGCGCATACAGAGGATGTGATTGGATAACTGGACTAACCAGTGGACCAATCTCAGATGTTGTTTTCACGGTGGCCGAGAGAGCTCAACAACTGAAGAAAACACATGCAAATAGAAAAACACCCGCAAATTAAGAAAACATCTTCCTCAGTTTCACAACACACGTGTGCTCCAAATACTCACAACACAACCAAATACAGAAACACAATGCAAAAGTTCACAACACAACCAAATACAGAAACACACTTGTATGCATTATATATTTGCAGTGCAATTGTGCTATTTTGCGCCAATTCCCTAGTGATGAGTTTGTTCTCTTGAACAAATGGGATGGAAACGCTGCTTTATTTCCAAATCCAAATGTTTTAAGTGATATTACAATTAAATTTGCCCCTTTGGATGGAAACAGCTACATTACAGAAAAATAAACCACTAAACCATAATAATTAGTCTTAAGCACACACATAAAGTTTGCTGCAGTGCACTGGCTAAAGTAATGATTATGAATGCATCTGTAAAAAAAATACGTTTTTTAATAATTTATTAATAAATAGTCTCCACACAGTATAGTGTATGAGCCTACAGTATAGAGAGACATGCACATTAACTTAAACATAACACGCAGCAAGTGCTAATGTAGCTTCCACACCGTGAAAACTTGGAAATAACAGGGGCAAGTGTAACCCAAAAGTCGCAGGTTCGAGTCCATTCTCATTACCCACAACTGAGGTACCTAACAAGACTCACTGCTGTGTGTGCACACTTAGATGAGTGAAATGCAGAGCACACACTCTCTGAGTATGGGAAACCATACTTGGCTACACTTCACTAATAATAGCGCATATTTATCTAGGTTAATGTTAGAGCAAGCAGTCATGTAAAGTGGCTATTGTTCGGATACTTCTTACATGTTTCAAATGATAAGCCATGTTTGAGGTTGATGAATCATAGGCGAACATTTGAATTTCCTGCCCGACAAAATTACCATATGGGCCAGCCGTGTTAACTGGCTGTGTGACTTTGCCACTTCCTGTGCTGGTTTTTTTTTTTGCTACCAAAATTTGTTGTGTACACAAAACAAAAGCACATGAAGGCAGCATTAGCCTCTTCTAAACAACGAATGTTCGGTCGACTATTAGAGGGCAACCCACCCTAATCATATAGATAGTTCAGACTAAATTCTGATTGGATGAGCAATGTTCAAAGTGAGAAACCATCCAAAAAAACTATTTTTTGGTTTGAATGAAAAAGTTCCTATTTGTAAAACATCCCAAAATCAGAGAACGATGAGATGAAGCAGAGATGATGAAGCTCTGTTGTGTGCTTGTACTAAAATGCTCCCCAGAGGCTTGGCGCTCAGGTTCATCTCCATGGCAGGAGTAAACAAACGGAGGGAAACAAAACCCAAGAGGTGAAATATCATAAATGAGTCTTCTCCATAGAGGAGTGCAATTGTCATTGTCAATTGTGCAGACAAACTGTCCTCGTAGCATAAGCACAGTCGCGTCTTTCTTTAACAGGCTTTAATTTCATTAAACATGAATGATTTTTCTGTCATGATGGTCCACAGCACAGAATCCTCAAAGACCTCTTTTATATGATATTCGATGGGAAAGAAAGAGCGATGTGTGTGAGAGAGAAGGAAAATTGAAGAAAAATGCTATTTTCCAATAAAAATGCACATAAAGGGCTAAAGCAGATTTTTCCTACAGTCGAAAGTCAAAACCAATGTAATGCATTTCTTATAAGATAGAGAATCAGCATATTTCTGAGGAATGGATTTTGATATGGAGCTGAGAGTATTTACACAAATGAAAAAAATCTATTCTATCTTTCAAAAGTTTGGGTTGTTAAAGGATAATTCCGGTATTTAGCACTTTGCGTCTATTTTCTAGTTTGTTTTGGATGAACTAGAGTGGTGGACACAGAAGTTTTGACGATGGGTCCTGTCGCGATTTTTTGACTCTTTTAGAATCGCCTCTTGACCGCTTCAGAGTGGCTGTCTATGGGCATGCACAAACATGTCCTTAAAACAATCCTTAACATTCGTTTTCAAAACTGTGCAACTCACCGAGTGGTTAGTGGTGTTCGTTGATGTTCCAAAACAAGTAGCGTAGCGAAATACAGTTTCTGTCGTGTTTTATTTGCCATTTTGTAAAATCGTATGATTTCTGTTGGAGAACTCATTGCAATAACTTGTGCAATAAAACACGACAGAAACTGTATTTCGCTACGCTACTTGTTTTGGAACATCAACGAACACCACTAACCACTCGGTGAGTTGCACAGTTTTGAAAGTGAACGTTAAGGGTTGTTTTAAGGACATGTTTGTGCATGCCCATAGACAGCCACTCTGAAGCGCTCAAAAAGTCGAGACAGGACCCATCGTCAACATTTCTGTGTCCACCACTCTAGTTCATCCAAAACAAACTAGAAAATAGACTCAAAGTGCTAAATACTGGAATTATCCTTTAAGGTCTCTTTGATGATTTGAAAGAAGTCTCTTTCACTCACCAAGGGTGCATTTATTTGATCAAAAACAGTAAAAACAGCAATATTGTGAAATATCATTACAATTTAAAATAACTGCTTTCTATTTTAATATATTTTTAAATTGTAATTTATCAAAGCTGATGCATGATGCTTCAGAAATCATTCAATATGATGATTGAAACATTTCTGACTATTATCAATGTTGAAAACAGTTGTGCTGTTCATATTGTGTGTGTGTGTACAGTATATATATATATATATATATATATATATATATATATATATATATATATATATATATATATATATATATATATATATATATATATATTAGGGATGCACCGATACCGATACCAGTATCGGTATCGGGCCCGATACTGAGCTCATGTACTTGTACTCGTACTCGTAAAAATGCCCCGATACCAACAACCGATACCAGGCAGCATGTGTACAGTGTCAGAAATTATAATGGGGATAAAAAAAGAAGGCTGTATATGAAATACATGTATCTTAACAGTGGAATATTAAACAGAATATATTAACGCGTCGTCTATATAACTGTGGTGCGCAAGCTGATAAGAGAAAAACACGCAGAGGATTGAGCGCTATGACACAGACGCGCGAGCTGGTCGAGCGCATCCCTTTTTCTCAGACGTCAGTGAAGTTTGTAGTTCAGTCGGATGTCAATGGCAAATCAACTAAAACGAGGCATGTAGCTTATTAATAACGTTAACTGACGAGAGAGAGAGAGAGAGAGAGAGAGAGAGAGAGAGAGAGAGAGAGAGAGAGAGAGAGAGAGAGAGAGAGAGAGAGAACTTCTGTTGAATGCTGTTGATTGCGGATCATTCACTCAGCACGTGTTATTTGGATTAAAACTAAATCGTATATGCAAGTAAAACATGAACTGTTACCTTACTTATGTTTAACGAGTGGTTGCCTACATTATTACAGGAAATTTGCAGGTCAAGAATTTCCATGAACTTCAAACATCCACAGCGCGCGCCCCGAAAACCACCAGACAGCGCGCGAATACTGAATGGAAGTCTTTCACGCATTGCGCTTGTACGGAGGAATTCACACAAAACTATGTAAAAACACATTGGCGAGTATCCTAGTAAAAGTCTGTTATATATTCAAGTGAACGTAGACAGTATAATTCAAATGGCGTCCGTGCGTTCGGCCTTAAAGGGGCGGCACTTTAATAAATCTGCTGCTGTGTTTTAATGTTAATCAAACAAAGGACAAATAAATTACTCTCTGCTTTTGGCTAAATAGGCTACCTCTATCAACTTTACAAAAAGATCCATATATATTTAATTTATGCAGTAATAAATATGCAGTGCATGAAATATATATTTGTTGAACTAATTAAGTTGAAATTTAATAAACAACTAATATGATTGATATTATTTTGGTTTCTCTACCAATACATTTAAAAATTACAAATGCATGAATTGAAAATTAATTGAAAATTAAAAATACAGGTATCGGTTACGGTATCGGTATCGGCGAGTAGCAAAAATGAAAGTATCGGTATCGGACTCGGTCTGGAAAAAGTGGTATCGGTGCATCCCTATATATATATATATATATATATGGCAAATCTCACTGACCACAAAGTCACAAACCTCATCTGGTACTGATGCCATAACTACACCACCATGATGGGGAAAAAATATGATTCTGCCAAGCAAAATGTAAATCGCAAGCATGTCATTATGTTACACAAGATGTGTTATCTGCCAAAGTATTGCATAAGTTAACATGTGGCGATCAGTGAATGTAAAGAATTTACAGAGCTTTTGGAGATTTTGTGTGGATCTGCTAACACTCAAAACAGACCCAATGTCCTGAGCTATTTTATCAGCAAGTACAACTATTTAGACACTATTGCCTGTAGAATGAACTGAATGAATCACTGAGCAGTTTTATTTCACAACTGAAAACACTTACAGGGAGGTTCTGCCAAAACAAATCAATGAGCCATTCTGAGTGCTAAAGGGAGTTTGCACAGCGAGAAGGGAAACGTCTATGGAGATATTATTGTGTCTTTATTACATGCGAGAAAATAAATGATCTGAGAGAGAAAAATAAAAGTTTGAGAGAAAAAGTTATCACACTGATAGCAAAAAAGCATTTCATGAGAGAAAAAAGAATATTTGAGAGAAAAAGTTTTCATATCAATAGCAAAAAATAATATTTGAGACTAAAAAGTTTTGAGAGAAACTATTTTCTCAGAACATAAAAAAAAATATTTCTGAGAAAAAATAATCTCTCTCAAAAATACTTTGAAAAAAATCTTAAATATATATTTTTTGCTATCAGTGTGAAAACATTTTCTCTAAAAAAAAAAGTGTTTCTCTCAAACCGCTTTTCTTTGCTCTCGATGCAATTTTTTGCTCTTGTGTCAGGATTTTGCTTTCACTGTGAAAATTGTGTCATGGGCGGGGCCACGATCTTTATTTCCTTTTGGAACGCTCCTATTGGCCAGTCGGGTGAGCATCGTCTTGTCTTGTTGGGAGTCAACTGAATCATGTTAGCTGGCTGAGCAATTTCAGCATCACTGAAGATTAAACATTAAAAATAGCACTCATATTCATGAATGAATATTATTAGCTTGCTAATCGCTAGTAAAGCTAATTATTAATTAGCCATCATGCTAGGTTGCATGAGTGCTATCTTTTAATGTTGTTTAATCTTCAGTGATGCTGAACTTGCTCAGCCAGCTACCCATCGAGTTGTGTGTGTCATCAACTTACCCAAACATTGGAGTGTCCGTGCTCAACAACTAGGCAGAAGCGGCATCTATCTGTGAACCGAACGCGAAGGGACGCGAACAATGGTGTAATGATTCATTCAGTTCGACTCCCAAGACAAGACGATGCTCACCCGACTGGCCAATAGGAGCGTTCCAAAAGGAAAAAAAGATCGTGGCCCCGCCCATGACACAATTTTCACAGTGAAAGCAAAATCCTAACACGAGAGCAAAAAATTGCATCGAGAGCAAAGAAAAGCGGTTTAAGAGAAACACTTTTTTTTTTTAGAGAAAATGTTTTCACACTGATAGCAAAAAATATATATTTAAGATTTTTTTTCAAAGTATTTTGAGAGAGATTTTTTTCTCAGAAATAATTTTTTTTATGTTCTATGAGAAAATACTTTCTCTCAAAACTTTTTTTAGTCTCAAATATTATTTTTTTGTTATTGATATGAAATCTTTTTCTCTCAAATATTCTTTTTTCTCTCATGAAATGCTTTTTTGCTATCAGTGTGATAACTTTTTCTCTCAAACTTTTTTTTCTCTCTCAGATCATTTATTTTCTCGCATGTAATAAAGACACAATAATATCTCCATACTGGTGCGCCTTTCTGCGATTAATTCAAAAGCAGATTCATTTGATCAGTGGCCAAACAGAACTACATTGTCCCGAGCCATTAGAGACACTCACGTAAGTCAATGCAGAACAGAAAAGTGTTTGTAATAGAAGCATAAGAAGAGGATGCAGGCAATTTACTAGATCATCTATAGAAAAAAATATATTTGTTGTGAACATTAGTTTGTACACTATATCCAGTCTTGAGACAAATACACTATAGTTGTATGGCGTGAGAAAGATTTTTTATTTTAAAGATATTAATTTTATAGACAATAAAGACATTAATGATGTTACAAAAAATGATATTTCAAATAAATGCTGTTTTTTTTTACTTTTTATTTTTCAAAGAATCCTGAATAAAATCGTATCACTAGCTATTTTTCAAAGAATCCTGAATAAAATCGTATCACTAGCTATATTTTCAAAGAATCCTGAATAAAATCGTATCATAGCTATTTTTCAAAGAATCCTGAATAAAATCGTATCACTAGCTATGTTTCCATCCACACATTTTTATCCGAAGTGATATCGAATGAAAAATGCCTTATTGAAACAGTAAAATTCATAAATATCGACTCAAATGAAATACGTTCGGTCTCATTGGATTTGATCTTGATCGATATACGGCTTATGCGATAAACGCTGATGGAAACGTTATTATGGCACGATCCATTTGTCCAGCAAAACTTTTTTTGCAAATGTTGGCTTGAATGTTGTGCAATTCAGTGCGAAAATGAATGGAAACACCTTAACATGTCTCAAATCAATTTGATCGCATAACAGCATGTGACGTCATTACGCACAGTTTTTATCCGCTTTAAAGCTGTTTGATGGAAACACACTTTCACCAGCTTTATTCACGAGTTTTTTTTAACGAACTTCAGATAATTCGATTGACAAGTGGATGGAAACTTGGCTACAGTTTCCACAAAAATATTAATCTGGACAAATGTTTTCAACATTGTTAATAATAAATGTTTCTTGAGCATCAAATCATCATGTTAGAATGATTTCTGAAGGATCATGTGACACTGAAGACTGCAGTAATGATGCTGAAAATACAGCTTTGATCACAGGCCTAAATTACAGTTTACAATATATTCAAATAGAAAACAGTTATTTAAAAATGTAATAATATATTACAATATTGCTGTTTTTACAGTATATTTTTTTTGTTTGTTTTTCAAATAAATGCAGTCTTGGTGAAAATAAGAAACTCCTTTCAAATTTATTTTTAAAATCTTACCAACCTCAAACTTTTGAATGGTAATCATTAATGTGTAACTTATATCAATATTTACACTTTTCTGCTTCTTTGGGCCTCCAAATATTTAGTAAATTCACAAACAAATCTAAGAAAATGGAAAGCAAATAATAACATACAGACACAGCTTTTGATATTACATAACAATATCCATCCGGTATTACATGGCTGGAGGAACGTGAGCTGACCAAGCACTTCTCAAAGCTAGTCGGCTTAGAAGAACTCGGCAAGAACAACCACCGGGGACTTTAGTGGTGTTAAAGACCATCAACTCATCTGGACGAGGACGAGGACTTTCAGCAAAGAGTATTCTTAAGTCCACTTAATGCAGGGGTGGAAATGTGACAAACTCACAAACCAAAACAAAAACATCAGCATGCTTCAGTTACTTTCATGAGTAGGTCATTAACAAACATCACATAATCAGTAAGGGCATTTGAATATATATGCAAAAATGTGACAGACAGACAGACAGATAGAAGATAGATAGATAGATAGATAGATAGATAGATAGATAGATAATAGATAGATAGATAGATAGATATAGATAATAGATAGATAGATATAGATAGATTTAGTAATGCCGTGCAAGGCTATTTATAATGGCAAAAATTAAATTACATAAATACAATAAACATGTGATAAAAATCCAAAACCTTTCCAGGCATAATCTTACTAAAGTCCTTAAGTGAAATTACTTCATAAAAAAGCATTCTACATGTATTATACCCAGGACAGTCCAATAAAATGTGTTTTGTTACCAAAGAAAGTTAGTATAAAGTGTTACTGATTCTATGGCATAAACTGACATGTTTTAATGTCTAATCTTTTACCTCCATAAATGTGACTGCCACTTACTTTTCTCCTGCGCTCTGTTGAGCTCCTCCTATGAACCCATATCTGTCGGCCTGGATCTCCGTGTTGGCGGACCCGTTGAGCTCGGAGTCTGAGCCCAGAGAAGAGCTCTCGTGCTCGGCCAGATTCTCCGGCGTGCCCCGCGGACTCCTGCTGTCCCTCCACTGCACTCCGTTCCCCGGCTGAAGCTTTGCCATGATGAATATGCGCTCCAAACGCGACAAATGAACTTGCTTTTGGCCCAAGCAAGAATAAAATGTCTTTTGACACACAGATAGTGATTTCCTCCTGACAACCGCGTCAAATTATCAACACTGAGATTTGAGCCTCACACACAGCCTCCAGTGACACTAACGATACGCCATATCTGATGGTAAAGACATTAAAGTGAAGTCAAACTGAGGTTTATCTGACCCTGACAGGCCATTGTGGATATTTACCAACAGCTATCTTACATCTATAAACGACAGTTTCACAGAAGACACGTACATAAACACATATTATTAATGAATGTATTAAATTAGCTTAGCAAAGTAACGTTAATATCTCTTCGTCTGAGGAAATTCTAGCGCTAGTGTTATATGGCTGAAACAAACGAACTCGACTGAATGTAAGTTAATGTTTGTCTTCTGTCAGATTCTGTCAAACAAACCACAATTTTAAGTTACAAGCTAACAAGCTAACCTGACGTAAAAAAAACAACAGAGCTTGACAGCTCTCCGTATAGACGAATGAAACTCAGACTCACTGTGTTGTAAAGTCAGCGTTTGTATAATGTTTCTGACGCGATGGTTTTAATCTTATTTCATATAATCTGTGTTTATGAGCGTTTGTATGTGACTAACTCAGTGGCTTGAGCTAAAGTCCCAGTCGCGAGCTTTAAGGAGGCGTGGCTGATTATGCGCAGTTCAGCGCGCGCGTGCTTATTAATGCAGTATTATTTACATCACCTTATAATTGCAAGTGCAAACATTAACATAATAAACATAACAATTAACTCTTTTGATTTGACTAATAAACACAGATTTTGACATATAGATATTAATTACGTTTTTGGTACATAACAAACAGAAATTTCTTATATATTTTTATGGTGTGCTAGCTATTACACATAAAATAATTAGATTTTTAAATAATAGTAATAGTAATTGTCATATTAAAATAATTTAATCATGCTTATTTATAATTTATTTAACTGGTTATTTGGAGAACCGGGGATCATCCTCAAAGGCTTTCCAGTTACTTCGAACTCAATGGTTAACCATCCTCTCGTTATGGCAAAGCTATTATACGTGTATCATTCACATGACGCTCTCATGATTGACATAAAAGTGCCATAAACACTTTTTCGTGATGAACTTGCTTACACATTCAGTTCATCTGAGCACACACACAACCCCACAACAAAAAAAAAACACACACACACACACACACACACACACACACACACACACACACACACACACACACACACACACACACACACACACACACATTTGGATGTAGGCCAACTGTGTGTTTCTAAAAAAATAAAATAAAATAAAAAAGGGGTTTGAATGTATGTATCTTATATATAAACAGATATATTTCCAGATGTCGGTGCTGGAAGGTCATTATTCAGCCCAAACGAAGCTAATGGCTGCCCTCCTGTGGGTGACTCTCAAATATCACCATGTGGCAGAGGCACGTGAAGCTTGTAGAGCATTTTGCGGGATTCACGTGCAGTACGAATGCAAATGATGAATCATAATAGTCGAGTGCAAACAGAATTCAATTTTGCTGTAAAGAAAGTCTAAAAAGACAATATTATTCAGTTCAGTGTTGATTCGGTTGAGTTAAATAACTGTATAAAGTTCATCAATTATGGAATGAGTTCAATTCAGCTTTTAAGCAGCTCTGGAGAAAACAATAATCTTTTCATCCATCTCAGTTCAGTTCTCATCAGATAGTGTAGTGCAGTCTATAATATTGCCGAATATTTAAGGGATAGTTCACTCAAAAAAATGGTGTTCTGACATCATTTACTCATCCCTCATGTTGTTCCAAACCTGAATGAGCTTCTTTGTTTTGTTGAACTCAAAAGAAGATATTTTGAAGAATGTTGGTAGTGCTGGTTACCAACATTCTTCAAAATATCTTCTTTTGTGTTCAGCTGAAGAAAGAAACTTATACAGGTTCGAAACAAGTTGAGGATGAGTAAATGATGTCATAATTGTTATTTAGTATTTATGTAGTATTTCCTTTACATTTTTGCTATTTACAACACATATTGCTTTCTTGCGAGCTCTGTTTAAACCACATGATACCTCATCATCTGTATTTTTTCTGCATCTTTTGATTTTTGTTCACAGATTAAGTTAACATTTCCATAGCAACTTTGTGGCACACTGTAAAACAAAAGTTGCTGCCTTACATTTTTTAAGGACAATCAACTTGGATGTTTAAGTAATTTCAACTTACATTACATTAAACTGACTTTAAAAAAATTAGCCAATAAGTCAGTAGATTTGTAAAACTGATATAAAAAAGTTAAAATTGCTTAAATTATTTTGATGAGTTAAAGCAATGTAAAAACATATGTTGTCAACTTATTAACCATCAATTTTTTACAGGGCAGTAATGCAATTTTATAATAGTGACATTCTTTGTATAGGCTATAATTACTTTATGTGGAAGTTTGATTTAAATTCTCAGTGATTTAGTTTTATTTATAAATGCATAACAATTATGGGGGGTTCACGTGTTTCGAGAAATAAACAGTTTTATTCTGCAGAAAAGCCAAGGAGAATAGTTGACTCTCAAAGTAAGGGGAGCTTGGATTGTATAGCGTTATTAAACAATAGAGGATAAAAATGTACTCAAATTGAGTTTATAAGAGTTTCCCGGAGGTAGGCCTACAGAATTATATCTGTATCTGTGGGCCCTGCAGATCGACCCTTACACCCCAGGAAGTGCTTCATCACTAATGAATGCAGCTTTGCAGATTTTGCCCCAAACGTAAGAGTTGCAGGCTCTGTCCACTCTTCACTCTGTCTTACACACGTGTGCGTGAGTGTGACAGGAAAGAGAGATTTCCAGCGGGCTGAGATGAGATGATCAGTGTTGTTCACTCTCTCTCTCTCTCTCTCTTCTCTCACAGGCACGTGCCACAGCTCTCCGACTGAGAATAAAGGATTAGAGACAATGTGCTGCCAGCCTGCAGACGACTGAGGTTTTCCTCACAGATCTCTACATACAGGGCGGACAACAGGGAGACCACATTTGCCTCTGCATGTGGCTGATAAAATAAAATATAAAGTATTAGATGAAAAACTTCAATGTAAAATTAGAATTGTTGCTTTGGCAACTAACCGAAGTATAATTTGAAGTGCTAAAATGACTAAAACTGAAAAAAAAAGCTAAATTGAGAAAAGCAAAATAAAAGTACAATTAACATTAAAACGGAAAATAAAAGCTTATTTAAAATATTAATAAATACTAGAATTGTAGGCTACATAAACATTTCTAAAATAACAGTAAAATAGTAATAAATAAACAGTAATAAAAAATATATTTACAGTCTTGGTAGTAGACTGTAGTCACTGTAAAAAAAGTATATGACCAATAAGTTAAGCAATTTTCAACCTTTTTTATAAGTTATACAAGATTAATCAAAATTTTTTAAGTTAGTTTAATGCAATTTAAGTTGAAATGACTTAAAAAAATACTTAAAAAAATAGGACAGCAACTTTTTTACAGTGACTGTTTAGAAATTATATAGTATTAAATAAACAGTAATAAAAAAAATGTATATTAAAAGTCTTGGTAGTAGACTGTAGTCAGTATTTCAGTTATAATAATTTCCTGCAGGAAAGTTGAAGAATCACCCTTAGCCTTTAAGCAGTGATGGGCTTTCCCAATAACTCTTCAAGCTGAGCCACATTGTCATGAATCACTTTGCTCTGTTATTATGTTTCCTTTGGTTGACACCTTCTCACCACAAGCCAAATGAGAAGACAGTATCACCGCATATGTGTGATTCATTCATTTTAATGGTTCATAATGACATAAGGGTAAGTAGTTTCATTTTTATGTCAACTGTCCCTTTAAATGCGAAATATAGAAGCAAATTAATATTAATGTCAAAGTTCAAAGAATACTCATTGCACAAACAAAACCTGACTCAATAATAACCCAGAGTCATATTTTAGTATAAATACTATATTTTATTTAAATATTTTACAACTTGGAAAACATATTTACAGGAACTTATCTTGCATTGTTACACTGTACAAACAGAAAGTGTAGTTCTCATTTGCACATTGTCTGCTTCAGAGACTGAGAGACTCATCTTGACTGCAGAAGCACCATAGAAACGATCAAATAAGAGGAGGACAGATGATACAACCATAGTGACGACACTGCTGTAAGCGACACCCAGACGAGACACGCAATCTTTGCCACACAAAGGCCTCTGGATGGGACAGTATGAGATTTTAAGGCGTCTATGATATGTTGATTTGTATAATGATGGGTCACTGCCATCCGGATTCACTCATAGTGAAACACAGACACAGATTTGATTAGCATTTAGCCATTATCAGCCCAAGTCAGGGAGGCAAGTTTCCTTAAATTAGGATGTAAGAACATTGCTCTATATTAAAAGTGCATCTGATTTGATTAGGATGGGCCATAACAAAAGCCTTGTGTGTATGACAGACTAAGTGACAAAACCCCAGACGCTAAAATGTTTCAGTCATGACATCATCTCATGCAATGACACTCACTAAAGGCAAAACGTGTACTTTATGCACCACCAGTGACACCAAACAGAACTGCATGTTTTCCAACCAGTTTAATTGGCTTTGTTCACACTGCACAAGTCTGATATTTTCAGATATCTTTAGAATATTGTCATATTCTATCCCTAGGACTGATTTTTGCATCGTCATTTGGCTGAAAGTGAAGAAATCAAATTACATTGACAGAAAGTATTTGGAACCACTTTGATTACTTTACTCAACCGATTTATTGACTGTCAAAAACTCGGTTAAGTAAAGTAATCTACCAAATACTTTCTGATACAACAAATGAGAGTAGCTGTCTGCATGGATGGAGAGGACGGAAAACTCTTAGTATATTTGGACAGACAATATTGCGCATTTTGTCACTTGTATGATATATGTGGTGCGTTCACACAGAGATATGCTAGAAATCCAAAAATGTAATCGGATTTCAAACCATGGATGTTTAGACCAGATTTTTATTGTTTTATTTTTTATTTAATTTAATGATTTCTTTCCCCTTTCCTCACACTTAAGCCCTTTCACAAAGCACTTTGAACCGGCAAATTGCCAGAGTGCCTTCTGTGTGAATGCAAACACGACCCGGGATTGATGCCGGGATCGATCCCGGGTTGGGGACCTAGTAACATTGCCGTGTTCAGACCCGGAACGCGCGCTGTGTGAACAAAAGCCAGGACCAATGCCGTAAGGGGTGTGTCATAATGATAACGCATGTGCCATCGCGCGACTCTGTTGCTCTTAGAAGAAAGTTTGTGTTCGTCATCAACAAAGAAAGAACGAAAGAACGTTCGCCAGCTCTGTGGAAAGGTGCGCGCGTGCACATGTTTTCGACGCGTACGTTACACGTCCCATCCTGACGTCACGCGGCTTTCCGGGACATTAACGGGTTGTGTGTGAACGCACTCACAGATCCCGGCAAATCACTGGCAGTGTGAATGAACCGAAATCAAACAATCCCGGGACAAATGCCGGGTCACATTATCCGTGTATTTTCCGTAATCTCTGTGTGAAAGGGGCTAAAATGAATTATTATTGCCTGTATGAACAAAGCCAAACACTGACATCACAGTTAGCCACGCATTAGACTCACGCCATTGGTAGAGCTGGTCAAAGAGACAGGCTGCAATTCTGTTCGCTCCCTCTAGAGGCACTGCAATTACACACATCACCTTTCACTAAAATAAAATGACTTGATCATTCAATAGTCAAGTACACAATTGATCTTAACGATTGTACATTACTGGCTGTTTAGTTGATTTCCATTTCATTTATCTAGAAAGAAAAGCAGACATGGGACACAATGGTGATTCCGGCAGATACTCTCAACATTTAACGGTTAGTTTGCAGTCTTCAAAGGTGACAATGATAGAGTGAGACCTTGGTCATGCTGGTCTTATGGCTTTCCTGCTTTGGTTTTCTTTACAGATTACACAATGTGGATTTGAGACATTGACTTCAAACATGACCACGACGCACACTTCTGGTCTAATTTTGTTGCAGGCACAACTGAGGACTTGATTCTAGATCTGTTGGTGAAGAACTAGAGCCATGACTTTGTGGAACATATGAGGATGGCAAACCTCACAAACATTGAGTTCCATGTTTAGTTGTACAGGATTTTGAATATGAAAGCTCAAAGCATATTTATTCACTGGCTATAGTTTGTCATCCTGGGCATGCCTTCATGGGCAACTGGAGAAACTAAAACTGAAAAAGACGCATTTTAAACAACTGATTCGCTTTATGGTTTCCCAATCTCAATAAACTGGACAAAAATATAACCATTGTGTATAGTTTTTGCTTTTCATACAGCAGAATTGGTGTTCCATTTTATTGAAAGACTGCAAGGCAATCGCTCTCAACACTCAATCAGCTTGAATTGTCGCTTTGTGAAATAAAATCGTTATCGGCTCACCCATTTTATATTGTACAGGTAAAAACATTCATATAAATAAATGTAGTCACTCACACATTTATAACTTACAAAAAATTAAAGCAGCACATGAATGTGAAAATGGTCTCTAGAACCAATCTAGAGACAAAAAAATGTGTTAGATACCCTTCAATCAATTAAAAAAATAACCCAAAGCCTCACTAGGGAGCAGAGAAAACGCCAACAGGCCTTACAGTCGATCCATAAAGACCAAAGTTCCCTAGCTTATGCATTCTGATGAATCTTGTCCACTAAAAGCTAAATATTTATAAAAATAAACATTTATTTATATACCTGACCTTTCGATTCATGAAAAGCATTGCCAGATGCTAGCCATTTGTGCGTGTAGACTTCTAAACTCAAGAGGTGAAGTAATGTAAATATACATCCAACACGCATTCACAGTCAACGTCAACATCCACCGTCCCCGTGAGCGAGTGTATCTGTATATTTGCGGATTGTGACATTCTCTGGATTGACGTCTGTGCAGTTTAGTTTCTATCTCTTAAAATCAAACACAAGATGTCCATTATAGCCCAACTCCTTCCCGCCTTTGAACTTGCAATCCGTTATAGGAGACCTCACAATGTGACAGTGAAGGTGAAGGCTGTATAACTCTAGAGGCAGACATGAACTAGTCAGCACATTCTTAAGCACTTGCATTTCCCAACAGGTTTAAATCTAGCCAGGCCTCCTTCTGAACATTAACTGACCTTTCCTTTACAGCTTAACCAAAGTCGACCAACAACCAAACGGGACACTTATTACACATGTACAACGTAGAAGCACTTCAGCTCATATAATCTTCAGAGACGCTCACATTTTTCTCTCAAGGCATTGACAATCAACCATTAAACAACAAAAACTACTTTTCATTTGAAGTATGACAGCACCTTCCATTAGTAACCCCCTTTTTTGTAATGCATGGTCCGCCTCGCCCCTATTAGAAATGACACAGATTTACAACACAACAAGATTCTCAAAATCCTTTTGGGAGTGCGGTCATCAATTTTGGACTGTTTGTAGGCGATGTAGTACCACTTGCATCACCACCCAACCACAGGTTCATGCTATGCTCTCTGCGTTGACTGGAGATCGACTCGAGGAATGGAAGAATGGAAAGGGGTGCTGGGAGATGTGAGATGGGGAGCAGTGCAATAGGACGGGGTGGAAGACACAGGTGTACTATAGGAGCAAGCTCCACTGGGCACGCTCAGTCTGTGTATTCTGCCACAATGGACAGCAGCACTGTGATGTCATCAGGCTTCCCCCCTGAAATGAAAACAAAACAATGACAAGGTCAGTCTCTCCGATTATGGACATTCAAGAAGTTTTGGGATCACAACGGTAATGGAAATCAAGGACCTCTTTGTGTAGACTCACCTCTTACATTCAGCCCGTTGTCACAGGCAAACTGGGCGAAAGGGGACATGTAGTTGGGGTCGTAGGCCAACTGATGAGCCTGTTCTGCGATGCTGCGGGCAGTCTGCTGGACACTATCATAGTTGGTGTTCTGAGGCAAATTAAATATAAAAAATTATTGATTGGAAAAAAAGAAAGAGGGGTAAGGGGGATTAATCGACAGTAATACAGCCATTTTAAGATTATTGGAACAGGCCGATAACCGGAATTTTTTTTTTTTAAACCATAGAAAGTGCAATAGTTCTCAAAAGTATTGTGTTAGACCGATATATCGGCCAGGGGGATTTATCGTCAATTATACAGCCATTTTAAGATTATTAGAACGGGCCGATAACCTGAAGATAAAAAATAAAAATAATAATATTATGTAGAAAGTGCAAGAGTATACAAATATATATTGTGTTAGACCGATTTATCGGCCAGGGGGATTAACCATTGATTATACAGCCATTTTGAGATTATCGGAATGGGCCGATAACCTGAAGAAAAATAAAATGAAAAAGGTACAATTAACCAACTATACTGTTGGACCAGGAGGATTAATCAGCCGTTATCTGCCTACATTAAGATTATTGATACGGGCCGATAACCTGAATTTTTTATTTATTTTTTTAAACCATAGAAAGTGCAATAGTTCCCAAAAGTATTGTGTTAGACCGATATATCGGCCAGGGGGATTAATCATCGATTATACAGCCATTTTAAGATTATTAGAACGGGCCGATAACCTGAAGAAAAATATAATGAAAAAGGTACAATCAACCAACTATACTGTTGGACCAGGGGGATTAATCAGCCGTTCTCTGCCTACATTAAGATTATTGGAACGGCCCGATAACCTGACGAAAAATGAAAAAGGTGGAAAGTTTACATATAACCAATTATGTGTTAGACCAATATATATCGGCCAGGCAGTTTTATTTTGAGATTATTGGTATCTGCCAATAATCGTGGACACGGGTCTGCTTGGGTCCAGTTTTGTCTAATTTGTCATCATAACATTGTGTTATATACATATATAAATGCAATATATTGGTCACTCCATTCTTTATAATATTGGTATTGGCCAAAATACAAATCAGTTGACTCACCCAAGTAGGGTTCACATTTATTGCAACTATTGTCTGTACCTTCAGTTTCTTGAGTTCTTGCAGGATCATGTAGTCCGGCATGTTGTCAAAGAGGCCATCAGAAGCGGTCAAAATAATGTCCCCTAACTGGACATCAAAGGAGGAGCTATCTGCCGCCTCAGGACTGAAAGACAGAGACAGAAAGACATGGAGTTAGACTTCTGCACAGTTAAACCCAATATAAGACTTACATGGGGCACATGCCAACCTTCTACAATACCGGTGTATTTTAATAACTATGCCACCCACATACAAACAAATTGATGTCAAGTCTTAAATATTGTTGAAAATTTTAATGTCACCTTCTGAGTCGCACTGATAAACAAAAAAACAATCCAATATGTCAAGTGTAAAGGATCAGAGTTCTAATTTTTAATGGGCAACGATCCAGTCATTTTGTAGAAAAGTTAATGGGGAAACAATGATCTAATTCACCAAATTAGAATGAGACACTTGATGAGGGTTGAAACTCAAGAAGTAGGGCAAGAGAGTAACAGGGCACAGATCAGTCTGACCTAAACGGCGGGTAATGGACACTTGGGTTTTAGAGAACTCGTTCTGACCCAACATGACCTCTGGACCAAATTCAAGCAGTCAGGATGTTTTCTTGGAAACTAGACTGGCCTTTTCAAGCTCCAAATCCCTTGAGACCGAATTTTAGTTTAATCCATCTTAGTGCATTGGGTAATTATTGGAGCTCCGATTATAGGTCACATTTAAGGTAAAAAGAGGACACAAAATATCAAGATATTTTACTAAAAGTTTTGGTCACACTTACCTTTGTATGGCAACATTTTACATACGAAATACAGTCATCTCAATAGGAATCAGCGCGATTGGGAACTTAGGGAAAGCGAAAGCCACACAGATTTTGCATCAGATTCACGTGGACCAACTTTTCCGTCCAAATTTCACCAATGTGACCGCTCTTTATGCAGTGCATGGAAATTGATTTGGATTTAAATACTCTGATAACTGCCAAAAAGTTGGCGACATTGGTAAGAAAGAAAGCCAATGGAAATGTACAATGTTTAAAACTTGTTGCGACAATGCTAGACAGCTGTGGTTGTTTTCCAGAGCTCTATGTCAATCTATCGCATTTGTTTGGCCAAAAATTGTAAGTCTGAATGCAAAGAAAACACAGCTCTCCTAAACAAGTTGCACAATTTGAAGTATCATTCATGGCTTTAGCCCAAACAGCACTAGATAAGTTACTTACTTCAGGATTGGAGATTGTTTGAATCCTAAATCTGATTTTCAATCAACCAACAAAGTTGCTTCAGAACCTTTACTCTCTGTGACTCTCTGTGGTAGAACGAGCTTCCATTGGATCTACTGAGAATACCGCAACCTTCAAGATGACACCTCTTCCACTAACCGAAACCTCAACCACAAAGATACTCTGTGGTACTAAAACCATTGTTGACTCTTGATATGATAAAGTGCTTGTGGTGCTCCTTATATGTTAATTGCTTTGGATAAATGTGTCTGCAGATATTGCAAGATAAAAATGCACTGATCATTTAGTCATTTAGCAGGGTATAAACTGTGTTAATGGCAAAACATCTTTTCAAAAGATTAGAATATTGATAGGCCATTTTGCAATAAAACAATATATAATGCATGTAAATGAGTGAGTCACACTTAGAACCCAACACTCAGGTCAAGCTCAGGTCAGATTCCCTGGTGCACATGAGAAAGTTAAACAAGTGTTTTCTGTGGAGGTCTGCCATAACGGACTCCGGACGACACAAAAATCTTAAGGTCCAGCATAAATTTAGCAGGACACAAGGAGCTTAAAATAATCACACCCTCTGGGACTTGGGGGAAAAAAAATACACAAGTTTTCAGCACATCCCTGATTGGCTGATTTGCTTCACCACCCTCCCTCTTTGATTGGAGGTTTTGGGTGTTTGCGTGTGTTTGTTTGGATGTGTGCCCTCTGTCCTGGCAAGTATGCAGCAGTGAGGAACTAGAATCACACGGCCCTGACATTGAGGATTTGGGCCAACACACACACACACACGCGCGCGCACACAGACACACACTGTGCTTTTGGCAGAACGATTTGGCTGTTTTCACTACTACAGGGTTCAGGAGAATCCCAGCAAAACTTCAAACAAATTTCAGAAAAGTTTACACTTAATGACCATGATCAGGTATTAAGTTAACATATTTCCTTACACCTTTAATTTTACACATCTTTATTATTATTTAAAAAATATATATATACATTTTAAATATATATATGATTTTTTTTTGTATGGTTGTAGGGCATTGTAAAATCTCCACTCAAGTTAAAATGATTTATTGACCTTGACACACAGTGACTCTATGATATCATTTCCTGTTTTATTGGTGTTTTCCTTTCAGCATGTTAATGCACATTAAAAGCATTAAATGACTTTGATTTGGCAAATGTTTTACAATTTCTCATATTCTTTTAACAAAACTACTTACACAGTAATAAAATATTACGCTAAACTACACAAGGTAATACTTGTGAGACTTTTTCTTTATTATAATATCAGTACCACCATGACCCCTCCCCCCAAAATATAAAAATCTTATAATTCAGAAATGAAAAACATGCTTGCTTTAGACGTGTATTCAAGTCATTACGTATGAATTGCATTTTTTAAATGCATTATTTTTGAATAATAGATCCAGTAGAGAAAGACAAGACAGGAAATGACAGTGGTTAGAGGAGGGAATGAGATAAATCAAACTCACGTGGCCTGCATAAGCACTAAATGAATGTGTTGGCTCCAACACTAGGTGCATTTTACACTATTAATTGATGTAAGAGCCACACTGCCCCCACAGACAGACATCTGTGACATTGATCTGTAACAGGCCACCATCTGTGATACTGCAGCGAGTGTATCGGCTGTCACCTGTCACTCAGCACCACTCCTTCTGCCCCCGGCGGAGCGATGGACAGCTGGAAGGGTGTGTTGAAGTAGTGCTGCTGCTCATCTGACCGGTGGACCACCTCTCCACCCCGAACCACCAAGAAGCCCGAGTCTCCCAGATTACAGGTGTGTATCCGGTGACTCCGACGATCCAGAACGACTATACAAGCTGTGCTACTCCCTAGAGGAGAAACAATGAGAATGACATTGAGTAAATGAGAGATTACTGAACGAATATCAACTATTAGCATCAGAGTTGCATAGTATATGTAAGATATAGATAACTTTTGCTGAAGTAATGAATAAATGGGAAAAAGAAGATTAAATTTGCTTGCACATAAAACAAATAAATTAAAAATAATTGTTTACATACAAAAAAATTTGAAAACCTTTGTCCCCATAGTCATGTAACCTACGTACTGTGCATGACACATGTCCTCACTGTAAACGGGTGACATAATGCATTGTGGCTTGTTGTGACTTAATTGTGACTAAAGTGTAGAAACTCAGAAGAGCGAAGAACAGGAGACTCGGTGTATCTTTTAAAGCAGGATTCTTTATTTGCTGTAGTCTGCTTCGTCCAGAATCGTACCCAAGTCTAATCTAAAGCAGACTAACTGTAGTTGATATACCTTTCAAGGGGAGGGGTTACATTTGGTTCCTGCACTGTGACAGGACAAAAGGCAAGGGGGGAGACATGAGAACAGGATGGGGAAGAATTTCCCGCACTGGGACAGAAACTCAAAGACAAAGGTGTAACATCAGAGCCTTGAGATGCTAATCCAGTCAGCCTGACTAGATTGGTTAAACCTTTACATTATCATTGAGACAAAGAGTGGGAGTATCAGTGGCCATTAAGAGTTTTCAGTAATCTTGACCAATACAGAAAAACAGGATGGGCCGGATATAATGACCATCCTAATCTTAAATGCTAAATGCAATGTCCAGAACTGTCTCAGGTTATACACAGTATAATTTTGGAACCTAAATTATACATTTAATAAATTTGTAATACCACAGGCTCCTATTATATAAGAAGCTGTATACAGTGCAAGCAGCGTGACGCCTATGGAGGGTCAAATTATTGCATGTAAAGTATGTCAGGGGGACAAACATGTCCATGGCAAAAAAATAAATAAATACCACCACATGTTGAACAACAACGACAAGCAAAGAATCTCGTCTAAGAACAAAAGTAATGCCAAAGTAAAAGTAATTTATCTAACATGTACTTTTATAAAATACAATCAGTAATGCTTTACAGCAAGGTTCAGTTTGTTAGCATTAAAACAACTTTTACAGCAATTTTATCTAGGTTAATATTGAAATTATATATACACTATTGTTCATTTTCAATAATGTTTGTTCATTATATTTTAATTAATGAATAACATTTCAAATATTTAATTTTTTTAAAGATATGTATCTGCATAAATAAATGTATTCATGAAAAAGACATTATAAAAAACATTATGTGACAGTAAAGACCTTTATAATGCTAAAAAATGTTTCAAATGAATGCTGTTCCTTTAAACTTTCGATTCATCAAAGAATCCTGAAAAAAATTATCAATTTGTTTTCCATCAAAAATATGAGGCAGCACCAACTCAGTGTAGAGAATTTACGGATGAACCAAACACAAATTAATCTTTCTAATCTCTCATGGGCTTCATTAAAATGTGATTCAACATTACGGATTTTAACACCACATTCCTAAGTCACAACACTGACGCCAGATAGTCTAGGCACCCCCTCCGGAGAAGATTTTTATGGCCAAGACTCCTCAGAGATAAGCCTAAAACAGGAAGAACGTTGCCAGAATGGTGAAAGGTCTGACCACCTTTGACCTCCCTCAGCATGACCACTGCTGAACATGACACCGAAAAGTAAAACAGACTTCCCTCTGCGTGAAGACTTTTGAATGACCTCATTGTTGAGACCTCTTAAAACCCACAGAGACAAGAGACTTCTCATATAAAAATGCATAAACTCATCCCAGAACAATTCTTGACGAACTTATAATCAAACATTGTTCCACTACCTAATCCTATATTGTAGCTATGTATGTGTCTATTATACTAGATAGCATACAAGTCATGCAAATGTTGTTACTTTAGATGGATGAATGAAAGTGTGTCTTGTTTGATATCAGTGAGATCATATATTCTTAATTCTTAAGATGGCTTGAGTGAAATCTGTGTAAAATGCTTTGTATGATTATAATAATCTATAATGTTAAACTGTGGTCTCTTGTTCTCTGCTAGTGTTGGAGAGCAAGCAGATCATAGATAACGCCTGATTTATGATAAGAAGAAACGAGGTCCACCTCCTAAGATGATGCCATTGTCCAATTGGCCAGAATTCTCCAAAAGAGGTTGGACTAACTTTAAGTTAAAGACCCGAACAAAGCCGTTCAGTTCAGTTCAGAGTGCGGTTCAGAGAGCAGTTCAGTTTCGGTTCGGTTCAGTTCGGCAGTTCGGTTCGGTGTTGAATTAAGTTTGTGCCTCTCTCGACAAACAGCAAGAGAGTGTTCATGTTCGTACGCTCCTACATCGACCAGACCACCTTTAGACCAGCAGACAAATAACCCATCAAGATCGGGGTTAAAACAGCTCATTCAAGCCACCTTACTCGTCTTACTTTCCTTTCTTCCTTTATTTTCTTTTTCGTAAAAGTCTCGGTTCTAAGTTAAGTTTTGATGCAAAGTTGCGTTTAACGTTTCGGCTGCAAAACCCGCTTCCAACTTCAAAGACTTTCATTCATCCGCGCCAACACACCACGTGACTGGCCGTCCAACTTCCATACAGACAAAGACAACCAGCCACGCGGCCAGCCGGGAAACCCCTCTGACGAAGCACCTCAAATAGGGAATTCCCTGGCCTAAGCAACGCAAAGGACAAGCAAGTAACTTCCAGACTCTAGCTGAACTGGTGTTTGTTAATTTAAATTGAATAACCTTTCTAAGAAACGAAGGTTTAAATTAATGCTTGGTGGTTCGTTCAGGTTTATGTCTTACAAAGTGCATCTCACTCTGAAAACTCACTCTTTCTCTCTCTTCCTCTGCGCCTTGAATGAATGTGTGTGTGTGATTGGGTTTAGACATTAGTTTTATGTGTTTAGAATAGTTAATAAAGTCGTCCATATATTTGAAAAGATATTCGTCTTGTGTTTTGCTTACACATTTAATGTCTTGTACTGCCGATCTAAAGTTACCTTGCTAATACATAGTGTTTCACTATAGATTGGATATTTATATCTGTTGCCAAGGTTTAAATTACGGCCCGTTCAAATGAACTCTAAACGAGTCATTTGCTCGGTTCCATAGTGATTCGGTCAATGATTCATTGCAAACCGATGAATCATTTCCCTTTGAGCTAAATTGGCCTTCCGGCCCCCTTAAATACATTTTATGTATATTGTTATTATGTAGGCTCGCTACATTATTTGGTGGAGGATGCGGGCAGTTCAACCTAAATTGTAAGAATATTATCAAGATTTATCTTTTCATATTGTGCGGATGAGAGATCCGATTCTCTGAGAGTCTGTGTGTGACGCGCGCAGCGCGCGCCCCGTTTGAATGAATGCTGCTGCTGCTGTTGTTATCTGTGAGTGAAGCTCCCAGAGAAAGCTAAAAAGACTAGTCTGCCGCCCTATTTGCTCTCTTGTTAACTGCAGTAAATAAGATATGAAACCTCGCACTACGATAAGGTAAGAATTGAGCGTGTTCCTCATTTCCAGAAATACCTCGTTAGAGCTGTTCGATTTCTGCGTGTTCCAGAGTCTTTCAGGAAAGCTGTAACGTTGTGTGTGTGTGTTTATATCAGTTAGAGAGCTGAACGAAATCAAACTGCAGTAATTAAAATAACCCTAACGTTATAAGGACTATATATTCTCCTCACAGAGCGATGAGCGTGTTCCTCATCTAAGTTAGTCATAAGCCTTATATTTATTTATCTGGTTCAGTGCGTGTCCCACTGATCCCCGTGATAAACAGCGAGGCTTAACTAATCTTATCTGTTTGTGTCCGTTCAAATAATTCTCGTGTAACATTGCGCATGCCCGAGTGTAATTTGAATAGTGGTTATTTAAATTCGTTATCAAGTAAAGCTTGCCATTGAAACTGAACCAACAGTTATTGTTTTATGTGCCTAGATAAACGTGCACAGAGACGATCCGCCGAGGTCGTCCTAATTACATCTATTAACGCAAAGCTGTCGCTTGCTTAAGGTTAATATCACTCTTGACAAACTGAGTGAAGCCCCACGTCGTAAAACCAGCTACGAGTGGTGTATCTTATTTGAACAGTGTGAAATACGCCGACATTTCCCGTAATAGGATCGATTGTTACTGTACATGCATGTTCTGTGGACATTGAAATGCTCCCATATTGCATGGAACTGTAACAAATTGTTTTCCAACTGTCTGCAATTCCCGGTTCGCCCACTAGCGTTCGTTTGGTCGCTATAGTTACGATCGTGACACGGAAGTCTTGGCCAAACGTTTCCGGGTGAACTTTGACCCAACCCTCGGTGTAAACAAACGCTAGCTAAGCTAAGCTAACCTGAGCAGTTGTTCACATTGAGGTCTGTGCTAAAGCCTTTAGCATCAGTTATCAATACTAACCCCAGCAGTTAACTACAGTGTCTGTTTGAACAAAGTTAAATTGATTTAACCATTTAAACACCTCGACTTTTAGACCTCTTTTCTTCGTTTTTCTTTTACCTCTCTCTTTTACTTTACCTATATTTTACCGGAAAAGGAAATATTGGTTTACAATTATTAATTACTTTACCTGCATGTTACTTGAAAAAGAGAATGCTGGTTAACTATTGTTAATTGTCAATTTTGAATTTGATTTTAAAGAAAGGGTAATATTGGTTTACAATTATTAATTACTTTACCTGCATTTTACTTGAAAAAGAAAATGCTGGTTTATGATTATTAATTGTCAAATTTAGAATATGTTTTGAAGAACAAGGAAATGTTAAAATAAAATTGAAATTCTATTTTTCTAGACAGGTCATTTTTAATGATTTCTAGATTTATTTTTAATAATTCTAATTTCATAATTTTCATAATTTCTAAATTTCTCGTTGAGATCTAATCACTTTAGGTGAATAAGTCTTGAACTCTGAAAGTTAAAATTTGAAAGTTGTTATTACTATTACAAAAATAGTGTTAGACTCAGACTTGCTCATTATTGTCATTGCGTTTTATCCTTTCGTCCTGTTGGTTATAAACTTAACCACTATATTTGTTCTGATTAATTAATTTTCGGGACGCTTCAATAGGGGACATTACCCTCTCCATACGAGTTTCAAATAAACCAGAGACAATCGTCCTTTACCAAAGTTTATTTGTGTGTTTAGTTGTTCCTCAACTATCAATTCTATACTCGTGGTAGACGTAAAGGTAGCGGGATCCAACCTCCTTGCTTCACTTCTTCCTCATCACGTCTTTCCTGTTCTGTCCTGCTTTATTCCATCTTATTCTTCACATTTGTAGGAACAAACCTGGAAGAACCACCAATCGACTCTAAAAGAGACAAATATAATCTGTCCCAACAAACAGATTATTAGATATTTGATTTTTAATCAAACCCTCTTGTGTTCTTCATACTCTCCCTGCATTTGTAACGCAATTTAAACTTTGACATCTTATCCAAGATCAAGTAACAGAGACAAGTGCTGAGCAAACTCCGCCTTCACAGCATCCCTGCTGTAACCCCTGCTGTAAGCGGTCGAACTGAAGGTGTGTGGTGTCAATCCTGTCAAACTCAGAGAAGAGGTATCAACATCATTATTGTATTATTTTTCCTCGCAAACATAAGCAATAATATTGTTTACCTTTCTGGAAACAGATTTTCATTGATAAAAAACATTTATGAGAAATTAATACTTCCCCTAGTTAATAATTTTCTTTTTGTTTTTTTGGTCCCTCATTGAAATTGGTTGTTAACTTTTCTCTCTTTGTCCCTTACTCAGTTGAGCGACTAAGTCCTCACCCCACGAGTTGAAACCAGCTTTTCATTGATAGAAAATATTTATAAAAATATTTCTCCCATTGAAAAAAAAAGTTTCTTTCCATTGAGATTTGCTTTAACCTTTTTCTCTCTCTTTCATTTACCCAGTTGAGTGACGAGATCTTCGCATCACTAGCCTCACTGTGTACCCTTAGACCAACACTTAGTCATCACAACACTTCACTATTGATGTACAATTACTGAAACGACACTTAGCCGTTCAACCACATATAGGCTTATACACACAGATCTGTGTCAGTCTCTTCACCAAGCGTGCCAACATGTCGTGGACGACAAACCCCACTGCCCAACGGGAAGACGTGGACGCCTGGCTCAGAGGCATTACAGACTGCCTCACACCAAAGACAATTGAACTGTTATTATTTTTAATAATAATCATAATTCTGAGGAGATTCCTGACACATGATTCAAGCCAGAACCAAAACCACGTGGAACTAACCAAGATAACCTGTTCCTTAAGTAATGCCTTCACAGCCCAGCTAAACCTAAGCCACCAGCACGTCACCCACCTACAGGAGGAGCTGACACGTGCCCAGAACCGCATAGACAAGCTGGAAGTGAAAGGCCAGGATGACTCCAAGACCATCGAGTTCCTGCGAGAGCTGATGCACACTCAACACTGCAAAGACCAGCTCAAAGGTAAAGCTCAAGACAAACTCAAAGTGTCTGACGAAGCGGAGCAAGAAACAAAGACACAAGTTGACAAGCTCCAAGAAGCCCTTGCAGTCACTGAACGTGACAAACAAGAGTCAAAGACTGTCCAGAAACACCTGGTAAACCAACTCCAGTCTGTTGAACATCAGCTAGAGAAAGCCAAAGCTGACATTGAAAGTAAGAACTCTAAAATCACTGCTCTGGAAGACCACCTGCAAAGGTGCAGGGTTGAAATGGACCATCTGATCCAACAGCGAGACGCCGCCAACGACGAGCTCTACGCGGTCAGAGATGAACTCCAGCACAGTGTCCAACAGAAACCAGAGCCAAGAAGGGAGAGACCTCCCTCAGCATCACCCCTGCTGAGCAGAACAGAGTCCTCCATCCCAGAACCAGCATACAGTGAAATAGGTGAATGGCCACAACCCAAAACGTCACCGGCCTTCACCACAGAACTGTTCACTGCCAACAAACGAAGAGAGCTCATCCAGGCAGATGCCCAAGCTGCACATGGGATGACCGTTAAAGATCTCAACCAGCTGGTTAAGAATATCACTCAGTTCAACCCGAACTCCACAGAGGGTCTCGACATCCAGGCCTACCTCCGAGATATCGACTTCCACCTCGAGGCGAGACCCCATATGACTGACAGAGACAGGTTCTACCTCCTCAGATCCACATCCAGTCCAGAGGTACGAAGCTTCCTAGACCGACAACCTGCTAATGTCATGTCAAACTACCAGCTACTACGTGAGACAATGATTAAAGAATTCACAGGTCCAGAGTCAGAACACGGTGTGTTAATCGCCTTGGAAACCAAACAATGTCGTCAAGAGACTCCCCAAGCCTATTACCGCCGCTTTCGACAAGCCTATTTAGGTGGACATAACAAACCTGAACTTGAAGAGGATGTGAACTTCAAAACCCTCTTCCTGAGAAACCTGCACCCTGGTTTGAGTCATCATCTTGGCATCATGGCCTGCCCAGGCACAATGACGATTCAGCAGCTACGTGACCTGACACACAAGGCCTACCTCAAACAAAAGATGTCCTCAAAGAAAGGTTTGAAAACATCCACAGTTTCAAACTCCATCAGCCAAGACACAAGCCTTGCACTGGAAGACACCCAGTGGCATGACAACACCACAGTCCTTCGTAAGGAGCACAGAGAACGTGACTCCCATGCCGATGACTTCTACCACTCCAACCACATGGAAAAGTCATGGGACCCACCAGAAGGAAACAACTGGAATCAACGAGTGCATCCAAAAGCATTCTATGTGGGTAAGCGACAACGAAACCCACCTCCGCACCACTCAGCCAAACACCCCACTGAGTGTGCCCAAGAACACGACAGTCTCCCCGCAGAAGACATGGAGCAACTACGGAGGCAACTGCACGTGCTCATCAAAGACAAGCTGAACACAGAAGACCAGTGATCACCTTGTACACCTTCCTGAGACAACCACCTGTTCAACAACAACCCAGAACAAAGTGGTCTCTCACAGTCAACCACTGACAAACACCCGAGGTACCAGAAAACACCATCCTGGTTACCCATCACACCACAAGCTCCAAACTCAAGAACGATGTGTGTGCTACAGCAACGACAGTAAGCCCAGAAGGTCAGAAAGTCTGTCACAACCAGAAGGCATCACAAGAGGAATGCAACAAAGGAGACCACGTTTTGCACTACAGCTTCACGCATCCATGCCAAACCATCTCCCAATGTCTGCCAGAGAACTTCCTGCCTTACTGGACTGACCCCCAGCAGATCACAGAAGATCCCTTTCCAAGGCAAAGATGCAACAAGCCCATCAAAGCTTAACCATCAAGCAAAAGGGGGGAGCAAAACAGACTGAGACAGATCTGACATACATACAGTATACATGCAGCACATGCACTACACTACACTGTACCACTAACATACACAAGTTAAACACAGCTACCATGAAAAACATCCAACAAACATGTTCTTCCCACAGGTAGACACTGAAATCGCAACACTGACTTAGCTATCCTTTCCATAGGAAACATGTAGCAATGCACCCAACAAGTATAACCCTCTCATTACATGGTGACACCTGACACTGCACAATAGTAGCCATACAGGAGTCACTCAACTGCTTTGTTTTGTTTTACCTCTTCCCTTTCTTCTTCTTTTATTAGGTAAAATCCCTGTTACCCCATAAGGGTCAAGGTTACCATATAAGGATTGACGCACCACGCCTGATGTTTGCAAGTCACCTTAAAACGAATGTTAGCCTAGAGAACTCTCTGCATCATTCGAATCAAAATTTGAAAGGTAAATTGGTCTAAACCTAGAACAATTTAGAAGAGAATAAAACAAACAAATCAAAGTTAGTCACAAAGTTGATCAATCACCGTTTTAAAACAAACTAGAATAACGGTCCTAAAATTGAACTAAACTTTTTCCACATGATTGACTATATTGAGAGAGTGAACCTGTTTTAGGCCTAGATAATCTAATGCCCTGCACCAGTAAAGTGACCAGTCATGGCGGTGTTTGCCTTGTTGTTTGCTGTGTGTGTTTGCTTCTTCTGTTTCTCCAGCGTTCAATGATGTCTTCTCTCATCAACCCATCATTGATCGAAGGGGGGATATGTAGAGAATTTACGGATGAACCAAACACAAATTAATCTTTCTAATCTCTCATGGGCTTCATTAAAATGTGATTCAACATTACGGATTTTAACACCACATTCCTAAGTCACAACACTGACGCCAGATAGTCTAGGCACCCCCTCCGGAGAAGATTTTTATGGCCAAGACTCCTCAGAGATAAGCCTAAAACAGGAAGAACGTTGCCAGAATGGTGAAAGGTCTGACCACCTTTGACCTCCCTCAGCATGACCACTGCTGAACATGACACCGAAAAGTAAAACAGACTTCCCTCTGCGTGAAGACTTTTGAATGACCTCATTGTTGAGACCTCTTAAAACCCACAGAGACAAGAGACTTCTCATATAAAAATGCATAAACTCATCCCAGAACAATTCTTGACGAACTTATAATCAAACATTGTTCCACTACCTAATCCTATATTGTAGCTATGTATGTGTCTATTATACTAGATAGCATACAAGTCATGCAAATGTTGTTACTTTAGATGGATGAATGAAAGTGTGTCTTGTTTGATATCAGTGAGATCATATATTCTTAATTCTTAAGATGGCTTGAGTGAAATCTGTGTAAAATGCTTTGTATGATTATAATAATCTATAATGTTAAACTGTGGTCTCTTGTTCTCTGCTAGTGTTGGAGAGCAAGCAGATCATAGATAACGCCTGATTTATGATAAGAAGAAACGAGGTCCACCTCCTAAGATGATGCCATTGTCCAATTGGCCAGAATTCTCCAAAAGAGGTTGGACTAACTTTAAGTTAAAGACCCGAACAAAGCCGTTCAGTTCAGTTCAGAGTGCGGTTCAGAGAGCAGTTCAGTTTCGGTTCGGTTCAGTTCGGCAGTTCGGTTCGGTGTTGAATTAAGTTTGTGCCTCTCTCGACAAACAGCAAGAGAGTGTTCATGTTCGTACGCTCCTACATCGACCAGACCACCTTTAGACCAGCAGACAAATAACCCATCAAGATCGGGGTTAAAACAGCTCATTCAAGCCACCTTACTCGTCTTACTTTCCTTTCTTCCTTTATTTTCTTTTTCGTAAAAGTCTCGGTTCTAAGTTAAGTTTTGATGCAAAGTTGCGTTTAACGTTTCGGCTGCAAAACCCGCTTCCAACTTCAAAGACTTTCATTCATCCGCGCCAACACACCACGTGACTGGCCGTCCAACTTCCATACAGACAAAGACAACCAGCCACGCGGCCAGCCGGGAAACCCCTCTGACGAAGCACCTCAAATAGGGAATTCCCTGGCCTAAGCAACGCAAAGGACAAGCAAGTAACTTCCAGACTCTAGCTGAACTGGTGTTTGTTAATTTAAATTGAATAACCTTTCTAAGAAACGAAGGTTTAAATTAATGCTTGGTGGTTCGTTCAGGTTTATGTCTTACAAAGTGCATCTCACTCTGAAAACTCACTCTTTCTCTCTCTTCCTCTGCGCCTTGAATGAATGTGTGTGTGTGATTGGGTTTAGACATTAGTTTTATGTGTTTAGAATAGTTAATAAAGTCGTCCATATATTTGAAAAGATATTCGTCTTGTGTTTTGCTTACACATTTAATGTCTTGTACTGCCGATCTAAAGTTACCTTGCTAATACATAGTGTTTCACTATAGATTGGATATTTATATCTGTTGCCAAGGTTTAAATTACGGCCCGTTCAAATGAACTCTAAACGAGTCATTTGCTCGGTTCCATAGTGATTCGGTCAATGATTCATTGCAAACCGATGAATCATTTCCCTTTGAGCTAAATTGGCCTTCCGGCCCCCTTAAATACATTTTATGTATATTGTTATTATGTAGGCTCGCTACATTAGCATATAAGAATTATTTTTGAAGAATCATGTGACACTGAAGACTGGAATAATGATGCAGAAAATTCAGCAGGAATCCATTTTTATATTTTAACTATATTTTTGATCAAATAAATGCAGCCTTGATGAACATTTTAAAAACATAAACAAAATCTAACCGTCCCCACACCTCTGTACGCTTGTGCATGTAAAAATGATTGATTCATAAATTCTGAAAAATTATCATTGTTAGTTCATGACACCTAACATGTCACTTGACGTCAATTTTTTAACCATATTGTAAAGTGTTACCCTATTCTTTTAAAATAGCATAGATCAGCTTTTAGGTTTAACACTGACACTGAAAATACAGGCATTTCTAAATAGGTGAGGGTCTCAGTCAGTTTATCACTAAACACAACCTTTCCTTCTCTCGATCCCTGGCCAGAACCTTGTGGCCCAAGCGACCTTGTCCCAGAACGGTCACCTACAGACCTTTATCACTCCACATGCCTTCCCAAAATAAAAGCAGGTCACATGAAAAGAGGCAAACAACTCAGCAAGATGAAGAACATAGAGTGACATTTCTGACAGCCCTTGACGTCAGGTTTCAGCAAAAGATGAGTGGTTGCGTGCTTGGTAATCCAACGCTCTCCTCAAGAATCTAACTTAGGCTTTGCTCTAAGTGTCACATGATGAAACATCCCGAACATTTGTTAACTTAAACCTTAATTAACATTAACATTCCTGCTCTGTGAAAACCGTTCCATGACAACACTAAATAATATTACAAGAACAAGATAGTTTAAAATAACCTGATCAACAATAAACACACTATTGCAGTATTTTACGATATTTTAAAATAATATGTCAAAAATGTTCAACTTTTCCTGATGACACCATTGTAAAAGCATTCATTAAGGAATTTTCGGAATAAAATGTTTGTCTACTGATATTAGAAGCAGGATAGACCAATTATATAATGCTAAAATAACACTCTGACAGCAAAATCTGCCAGTTTTCAGCTCTACAATTGTCCAACAGAAAACAACTTAACATTATGGTGGAAAAAAACCTAGACAAGAATCAATATCCTACATCACGACGCAAGGCCAGTGAGTCATCCTGCAGTGGTTTAATTCATTTACCCTATAACAGTGGCAGTGAGTGTGTGGTAGTGTGGATATGATCTTACCCAGCAGTGGTACTTTGTTCTGCAGGAGTTCATAGTAGCCAGAGGTCAGGATGCCCACGGGGCTGCTGGGAGTGAATCGGCCCTCCTTCACGAGCCGCTCGCACGTCCTCATCAGTGTGGCGGAGAACTGAGATGGGTCAACGCCGTAATCCCTCCAGCCCCCGACGCCATCCGCAACACCTGACACAGAAAGATATTGTTATTAAGTGTAAGAAACAGTCAGATCAGTGTTAATGCTAACCTGAAGGCTTCAACACCTAAAGATGAAAAGAAAGGAAGAGATGGCAGTTCCTGATGCCGCAGAGACAGATGGCAGCCGCCACAAACCTCTTTCCTGGCCTACCGTCTGACTGCGCATTGTGATGGTAATGCAAAACGGCTGTTTGCTACAGCGCGACTGACGCCTCCATTCAACAAAGAGGATGTTAGACGCTGGGGGTGTAACTAATAATGACGTCACAATATATTGCAATACAAAAAAATCAACAATCTGTTTTGTGGATCGTTCAACGAAAATGAAAATTTCTGTGTGAGAAAAATGTGTCATTAAACTACAATATATAATGTTGAATATAGTGTAAAATAATGCAATGGGGGAATATTTGTGGGTCCAGATAATGGCAAATGTCTTGTTACCAGTAAAAAGTGGCCTACACCATTTTTAATATATTTAGTCAGTGACAGAGTACAACCATATTCATCTAAAATAATTAAGAATTTTCAGCTTCAGAATTATGAATATATTTATTCTAGTGTCACCATTGTCCCGTACATTGGGTTACCAGCACCAAGTCCAATTCTATTCATTTACATCCACAATGTAACACCAAGTTTAGTATTTTAAAGTAACACTAGGTAACTTTTCAATCTTCATAATATATTTCCAAGTCTCTTGTGATGGTACATCGACTTACAATAGGTTGAATGACACGTCTGCCGTAGCCTAACGGGGTCTGTAGCGTTTTTAATCGTACTTTTAAACTTCATGGTTCGGGTAGTAACCCGAGCACAAAAAAACTACAAAATTTGACTGCTTTACGGCATAGGCTACCTCACTTCCCCCAACACGTCCTCACATGCTGTTGGACTTGTAAGTATATTGCTTATATTGTATATCACTCGGACAAGCTTTCACTCGTTGATGTGAGCTAAAAAGCACCTGGCGTTCTTTTTGATGAACAAGTCAACTTGCCTCAAGTTACCCCAGTAACTCAAACATCTTCGGAGGCTAGCTGTGCTTGTTCGATGTCCGACGATTTGTACCGCGTTGTGTTTTATTCCCCAATCGAACTCGTGTAACTGTCTGTCACACGTTCTACCGTCCACAGCATTACTTGATAGACAAAAATAGGAGCATCAAACAGAAACAACTCGATTACGGGGTGTGAGGCGCACATACAATACAGACTGACGACAGTTATTAACAGGGCGCACGCAGCTCTTAAAGGGGACACACCTTATTTCCACTCGTTACAACTTCCACCCAACTGAACAGGGACCGGTATTCATGGGTTTCAGTCACGTGACTTTTTTGTTGTGGCCGCCATCTTTAGGACCTTTGCGTTAAATCGCATAATCTCTCCCTGTTGATCGGAAAAGATGTTGCACACTTAAATAGCACAGATGAAAAGCAACGGTATTTAAATAAAATAGATACTTTAGGTATAGATCCGTATTTACTGTTAAACAAACTGCTGACTCCACTAAAGTCTAGAAAAAACTTGCCAAATTTTACGTTTGCTGACATTTACATCTACACAATCCCTCTCCCTGTCCCCACCACTTTTGAAAAGCGGCACGGATGTACCAATACAAATAAATAAAGGTAAAATAAGAGGTGATCTAGCACGCTGAAATGTTTGTTTTGTTTGAAATCAGTGATCAAACTGCTGTTGACTCTGGATCAGTGGTGCAGAAACAGTGTTCCCTCGTGACTCGCGCACACCGCACAGTCTTGTGGCTGTGGCTGATGTTGCCAGATTAGGTGTTTTTTTAGCTACATATTAAGGCCCCGTCCACACGGACACGGGTATTTTTAAAACCGGGACTTTTTTAACGCGGTTCGGCCGTTCGTCCACACGAAAACGCACTGAAACCGAACATTTTTGAAAACCCCTGCTGAGGGTGAGTATTTTCAGAAACGCCGGTTACGTGTTGTCGTGTAGACAGTGAAACCAGAGTTTTTGCCTTGCGACGTCAGAGCGTGCGCCGTTATCCGCTGTGTTTGACGTCAGATTTGCGCCTACCGGAACCGGTAATAACTTTTTGTTAGGCTTCTGATTGGCCAACGTGGCTTTACGGCTAGGGTTATTTCGCCGCCTGCTGGCGTGGCATGCTCTTGACCGCGCTTGATAGCGTGTTTTTGCGTTTTCATGTGGACGGGATTTTTTTTAAAAACGCTGGAGGAAAAACTCCGGTTATAAAAATACCCGTGTCCGTGTGGACATGGCCTAAGGCCTGTTTACGGTGTTTTAGCCGGGTTTTCGCCTGGAAGGCTATATAGAAATCTGGCACCCTACTGAACGAAGTTAAACTGAGCGAGCGTGCATTCACTGTAACGTTCATCAGGTAGTAATTCAGGACGTTCAGTTCACGTTCGCTCAAAATATGAACGAGTTCATGAACTATCGTTAACTGAACACGTTCAGGCACAACACTGTTGTACAGGTATATCTGATTTATGATTTAGTGTTGTATTAAATGCCCCAGTTATGCCCTATTATCACAGTTTACAGCACAGCAGATAGACGGCATGTTGCAATTCGGTCCTACAAATGGCGGCCGCTCCACTGTGTGACGTCACATGAAATCTATGAATACAGGGTGGAGGGGATCAGGCCGTGAGTGAAGAGACTGCTCTGCGTGAGTGGTATTTACGACAGTAACGTTAAATACAAGTAGTCCACAGCGACTCTAGGGGTCGTTGTTTGACCAAAACGGAAATCCTACCTAGTGGGGCTTTAATCAACAGTAAAAAAATTATAACCTTTTATATGATGTCTTGGAGTATCACAATAATATCATATCATGGGTTCAGTATTGAGAGAAGTATCGAATCGTGACATGAGGGTATCGTTACACTCCTATTAGACGCATATCTTGTGAAGCCTTTGAACTTTAGTTACTTTGAAAAAATTATCACTTAGATTTCAACGAATAATGACAAAGAAAAGGCAAGTAAAACGTTGAATAAAATGTGAAATTGAGCAGAAAAATTTAATATTTTCTTGTAAAATGTACTGCAGTAATCTTTGTTTTATTTACAACTTCGAAAACTTCTAGTAATTGCTGGTTATTCTTTACACAATCTAAGCTCAAGCACTGATAGTTTCTCATTTAAAGAAAGTGATAGATTTTGTATTTTCAGTTACAGATTAATTTACATTGTGAATATGTATCAGATGTATTCCACTCTGTTTGTGTCTGCAAAGGTGTGTGTGCCAAATGGCCCATTCAGATGTATAGCCCATTCAGATGTATGGCCCAGAGAAACTGATTGGTGTGAATGACAGTAAATTAGCATTGCTCAAGTTAGATCGATCTCCTGTGGGAGGTCCTAACAGGTTTCTATTGTTTTGTAGCCTATAGGCTTTGTCTTCATGTATAAAGTTCTGTCTCACAGACAGAACTTTGGGTTAAGATTGTTGAAGGGCGACATGCTAACATCGATGCTGAAGGGCTGCTACACTACAAACCTTCAATAAATTCTTCTCCCCACAAGAACTCTGGTCAAGCTTACTTATTTTATGTATTGGAGAAATCTAATACATTGGCGAGCCACCCAAACCACTGCTCGGCCAAATACACCAAAATCTAACAATTTGGCGAGAGCCAGCCAGGAGAGACTGACAAGAAGAGAACTCACCAACTGCAACAAGAAGTAAACAGAGTAATTTTCAAGTATCTGAAGTTCAAGAGACTGCATCTGCGGACACAATTTATTCGAATCAACTGGATCCAGTCTCAAATATCCTAATTTGGTGAGTGAAACTTATAAGCTCTCTAAAAGAACATCTTCTGAAAAGAATAATAGTAGACCAGTAAAGAATTGTAGTGTAGTCACACATACTGTGTATTGTTGAGAATTTTAGGCTTGGGCCTTTTTCATGAGTCTGTAGAAACCTTTTAAATGATTTAGTTAATTCTCTTGAAACTGTAGGAGCTATAGAAATAAGTTTTATAGCTTGGCCCTGTTCTCTTGAGTCTCTAAGAATCATTTAAGAAAGAGGTTTGGTCCCTTCTCATGGGATTGTAGGAGCTATTAAAATAAAGTATAAGTTTGGTCCTTTCTTTGGAGTCTGTAGGAATTGTTAAAGAAACAATTTAGTCCGTTCGTCCAGAGATTGTAGAAACTGTATAAGGTTTGGTCCTTTCTTTGGAGTCTGTAGGAATTGTTAAAGAAACAATTTAGTCCGTTCGTCCAGAGATTGTAGAAACTGTATAAGGTTTGGTCCTTTCTTTGGAGTCTGTAGGAATTGTTAAAGAAACAATTTAGTCCGTTCGTTCAGAGAATGTAGAAACTGTATAAGGTTTGGGACTGATGTTGCTGCAAGAATTGGGAATTCTTGACTGGGTGCTAATTCAGTAGCCAATATTTTAGTTTTGAACTAAACATTCTAATTGTGTTAGAAACTAGACGTTTATTTGCCTTCTGATGAAAGATGCAGAACGATTGAAAGTCTAATGTCTAAGGGACAAATTTAAACCAATTCAGGTTAGAACTCAGAAAGAATTGAACAAGTCTTATCAATCAGGAGTTTTTCTTTTGTTTTGAATGTAGGATTGAAAACTAAGCTGAGTTAGTAAACTAATGATTTGTCTGTTTAACTGAAATGGTCAGTCAAAGACTGCTGAGAATTTAAATCTGAATAAGCACCTTTAACGGCTCAAACACTTTTTGTTTTGTTTCCACACCGTTGAGGGCACTTGTCCTGTACTTGCCATGGCTGAGTCTGCACTAAAAAATGGTAATGGCCCTGCACCGAGGCCAACAACAGAAAGACATGGAACAGAACCTCCAGATGTTACCATTGATCAGATGATGGACAATCTAAATGCATATTTGGGCAAAAGGCTGGAACTGAGGAAGTGCCATGATGACATATGCCAGAAGTATGGCATCAAGCACTCAGAGAATGGAATATGGGCTTTGCCGGACATTAAAAGGGCTTATGGAAAGATGCAGCGCTTAAGGACAAACACCAACAGAGATGGCTTGTCTGTGATTTTGGTAAAACAAATTCTACAGCATCGACAGAAGTGTGAGACTGACAAATCACAGCGTGAGTACAAAGCAGAGAAAGCAAAGGTTCGAGCACTGGCTGAACAATTGCAGAATGAAAAGAAGGACAAAGAAAGACTTTTAAATGATAATGACAAGCTGTTAACGTTGATTTCTGGACGACAAAATCCCATAAAATCTAGCAGCAAGATAGAGAAAGAGTCACTCTATCCATTTAAAGACCTCAAGAAGATTCAACAACGTCAGTATCTGCTAGGAGAAAGTGACAGCAGCTCGACTGGGAGCCCTGATGACAGTGATGTTGAGCCTGAGACGCATGCTCATGTCACCAAGAAGAACAAAAAGGTTAGACTCGCTCCTGTAATTGTCAAGAACAGAAGGACAGAAATTGAAGTTGATAATGAGGAGGAGTATGAGGAGGAAGGCGAAAGACGAACCCGTATCGTAAAAAAAACTATTAAGAAATATGTTCCCTGTAAAACATACCAGCCAGCTTCACCAGAGCAAGTAGACAAGTGGTCAAAGGAATTACCAGATGTGTACAAACAACCACGAAAAGTATGGCAATTTCTTCAACGCTTACAGAAAATCTACAATTTACATCCAATAGATGGTGTGATGATTGTTAATGTGAACTTGAGGGACAAGGAACAAAAGAGGATAACTGAAAGTGTTGAAAACAGGGTAGGCGAGTCTCAAGAAAACATTGAGGCTGGATGGGAAGCTGTACGAACATTCTTGTTCGAACTGAAACCTGCAGAGGTTAATTGGGCTAAAATTACCTCATGTATGCAGAAGACTGGAGAAAGTGTTGCAGAGTTTGAAGAACGCTTCACACAAATTTGGTTGGAACATGCTGGTTTAAATGACAGCGAGGATCTTGACAAGGACACTAGCATGCCTCTGAAAACTGCTTTTGTGAATGGACTGAAACCTGAAGTTTCAAAAGCACTCAAAATCCGATATGACGACTGGGATAGTGTTGGAACAACTTTTCATAAGATTGTTGAGTGGTCAGCAAAGATTGAAAGAACACAGGAAGTCAAAATCAGAGCATTGCGATCGAAGAACATGCCATACCACAACAAGACAATGTGGAATGAGCATAAAGAAAATGAAGATAATAGACAGTCAAAAACTCAAGGAAGATGCAGGGATTGCAACGAAGAAGGACACTGGGTTCGTGATTGCAAGCTGAGTTTAAAACATCACACAAGTGATGATGAGGATAACCTTTTGAGGAGGTTTCAGCAGTTGACAGCCAAACAAAAACAGATTCTGCTAAATGCTGTTGAGCCGCAGGGAAACTGAAGAGCCTCTCTCTGCAGCACCAACTAGTGACATCTCATCCGAAAACTGATGGACTCCATGTGTATGCAAAAAGAACAAATGAAGACACCACCCCAAATATAAAAGCATACACAGAAGTCTCAACAACTGAAGCCAAAGAGGATGTCCTAGTCGAAGGTGCTGCTATACAAGCCGTAAAGGAGAGAGGTGCACATACAGCGGCATTAAGACAACTTCAGCAAGTTTTGCCATGTAAACTGATTCAAGATGAAGCACCCAGAAAACAAATGCCATCAATGATGAAAGCTAAAACAAAACTGCACAATGACAAGCAATGCAGTAAGGATGACCACAAGGAAATTGAACTATGCCCTTTTGAACATGTCACAGGCTGGCCCATGTCCAATGAAAATCTAACATCTGACAGCCTTGCCCAATCTGACGAAAGACTCAGCCTGGTAGAACACAATGCCAAGAATCAATTTTCACCATTAGAATCCAGAAGGGATAGCCTTCAGGATATCATGGTAACTGATGAAGGAGTTAAGGTGCAGAGAAAAGATGAGTGGACTGACGTGAGCCATTGGGATTTGAAACATCTGCCTAGAGATGAGGGATAGACGGCAGTAGTGTTTATCAGAGTCCAGATATGGCGGGACTAGGGTTTTTAGGCTCTAGCTTGTCGCCTGAGGACGAAGACATAAACATACAGCCACTGATAAACACAGTAGTGTCCTGCCAATATTAAATAGGGACAGTTTTTCAGGCAGTTATGAACTATGCGTTTAAAATATTTTCCTTGGCAAAGATACGTTCCCCTTTTTTCTTTTGTGTGATTGCAGGTGTTCCAGCGTTTCAGAGGCATCCAATGTTTAGACCGCACTGCATTGGCCACTTAGATGAAAACTTCTTAACATTCACAGAACACAACACTATCCACCACTTCCAAAAGATCACAACTCCAAAATAAAAGATTCCAGAGGATTCCAGCATTCAAGAGGATGCAAAGTTTCACCATGAACTCTTATACTGTAATTTTAAGAAGGAACCTGTATACAGCATGTGTACATTATATCTTTTTGCTTTATGTTCTTTATTTTTTATGTGATCAAATATGATCAAAGGAGGGATTGATAGATTTTGTATTTTCAGTTACAGATTAATTTACATTGTGAATATGTATCAGATGTATTCCACTCTGTTTGTGTCTGCAAAGGTGTGTGTGCCAAATGGCCCATTCAGATGTATAGCCCATTCAGATGTATGGCCCAGAGAAACTGATTGGTGTGAATGACAGTAAATTAGCATTGCTCAAGTTAGATCGATCTCCTGTGGGAGGTCCTAACAGGTTTCTATTGTTTTGTAGCCTATAGGCTTTGTCTTCATGTATAAAGTTCTGTCTCACAGACAGAACTTTGGGTTAAGATTGTTGAAGGGCGACATGCTAACATCGATGCTGAAGGGCTGCTACACTACAAACCTTCAATAAATTCTTCTCCCCACAAGAACTCTGGTCAAGCTTACTTATTTTATGTATTGGAGAAATCTAATACATTGGCGAGCCACCCAAACCACTGCTCGGCCAAATACACCAAAATCTAACAAAAGCTATAAATGAAATTCAACCATTTAGGATTTGTCACAAAGATAATTATAAATGTATCATTTAAAATCACCACCATTTGTTTTAAAAAGTATTTAGCAACACAACAGACAAACTAACAGCTATTTACGTTGAAGATATTTAACGAGACATTTTTCAATAATTATCTGATGAAATATTAAGAAGTATGAAACACCTCAAGGCTGTGTGTGTCCAATATAGCATAGCATAAAACACTGTTATAATGCGCTACACTGCTTTCCTTGTTACTGGAAAGTTCCACTGTTATGAAAACAGCTGAGATACGGTCACACAGCTGAAAAATGTTGTCTACCCAACTCTGATACTGTGACATCTTACTCTCACTTCATATTGTAACCACACACACAGAGAATTAAGAGATTGTGTAGGCACAAAAGGAGATCCAGGCTCAAAAGGAATGAAGGGCAACATATCAGAGTTAAACATGATTTGAGCAGCACAAGTCAAGACAACATTAACATCTCAATGGAGCTTTGCAAACAAGACCAACTGTTCATCACAAGGATGCAAACATACTGAAGTCAGAGTAGGAAAAAATCTTCAAAGTGCAGAAAGAATGTGACATTATAACTGTATTGTAAGACTTTGCAGGAAGAAATGTTTATTATTACTGTCATGATGTAACATTAAATGTCTAACAGCCAAGCCAAATAGTGAAGTCAGATGAGTGATTCAATTACTCAAATCTTTATTCAACAAACATTCGTATTTAGTTTCAGAAACATTAACTTGAGACGGACATATTTACTATAGCAAATGGCTAAAGCGAACGGCTGCATACACTTGAACGTATTGAAAAAAACTTTATGTTTTACTTCATCGTTGCACAACAGTCTTCAATCAAAGTTAAAAAGTTCTTGAAAATAGTACAAATAACTCCTATGAAATGAAAATGAATTCATATTGTTTTAATTAATGCCAACACCAACACTGAAAAGCGTTTCATCCGACTGCTAGTGTGATTTCAAAGGTTCACACCGCCCTGAAACTTCAACATGAACCGCTGAGAAAACAGATCAACGCAACAATAAAGGCTCCAAATAAACCCTCTAGCTGTTTCTTAAGGGCAGCTCACTAAGCTAACTGTAAAGTAAAAGATCACCTACTACTGACCTTTAAAGACTTGTGATAGTAAATGTAGGAGTTAACCAGACGAAGTGGGCAGAGACACAGATACACACTTAAATGTAATTAAGTATACATTACATTAAATGTAATGTAATGTAATATATATATATATAAGGGCAGATGATATTGCAAAATCATCGCTGGCATGGGTTATCAGGACTATTATTTACATGATTGGATATAGATGATCGTTTTTGCAGTAAAGTTGAGTCAAATGTTTATTTTATACATGTTTGTATAAAAATAAAAAAGATGCCGTGTTATTAGATATTTGAGTAAGTTGAAACCCATTAACCCAATACTTAAATTTAAAAGTGTAATTTGGCAAATTCTCTCACAAAAGTCCTGTCTTCACTGGCGCACAATGAATTCTGGGGTAGGAAATGCATTCTTGCAAATGCATACAAAATATACTATGATCGGTCACACGTCTTCACATGATGCGAATTATCAGGTCATAGGTCACTAATCTTAAACTTAGGACACATTTCTTTGAAAGAGTTTGCGTTTCCGGTCTGATACATTTGCGTATGAATGGAATGAAAAGTGTAGTGTGACCGCCCCTTAACAACGACCTGGAATGCTGACAGTTTTGTACCAGCACGTTTTTGCAGTTACATTTAGCAGCCAATGAATGCAGTAACTTGTATTTTGATCTAAGTTACGTGCAACCACGGTAATTTCAGGGCTGAACAGCTGGCCTGCTGCTCACGTGCTTATTAGTCTGTAACAAAAGATGGAGAACCTTCATTGTAGCACATAGATGTATAAGGGAACTTTTCCCCATTAAACCCATCGGGTTACTATATTGTGTTGTAGAAACAGAAAGAGGATACTAAGTCTTTGGGTCAAAGTAAGGACAATGAAGCCGCCTGAGTGTGTCGCTGTCACGTGGAAGCAAATAAGCAACATGGCGGCCCCCATGCTCAACCATTCTGACCTTTACAAAGAGCTTCTGCACAATGTACAAGTAAGCCCTCAAGCCTCCTGCATGTTATAATAGAGTGCAATTATAGCTCATAACGTTCTTTCAAGTGATCAACCTACTTAAAACATTAATATTCATAGTGTACAGTCATCGAATCAATAGAGGAAAAGAAAGTACACTCGATCGGAGAAATCTATTCATGTTCAGCACACCTGACCATATCATCATATCCATGTTTTCGTGATGGAAAGGTTTTACATGGAAATGATTCTAGTTTCTGCCGCTAGTCGCGTTTACGGGGTCATCAGCAGCCTTTCTGGGTGAAAGGTCAACCCGGATTACCCAAGCATATTTTGCATTAAATTTAGATTGTATAGGATACATAATATGTATAATAGGTTGCCCGGCTGCTCCTATTTAAAGAAAATATGTTAAATCTACCAACGAGGTCAGGAAAAACGCAAATATTGAAAAAGAGGGAGGTTATTTAAGGTGAGGGCTGGACTGGTCGTCCCTCACACCCTCTCCATCATTAAAATGAGTGCCGACATTAACCCGTGAAGGTCATTTTCGTAGTTAAAAGCCCCTAACAAATACAAGCATGTTATCACGTATGGCATTTGTATACGTTATATGAACCGCACTGAATTCTGGTGTCAGGTTCATGATCACTCACCCAAGACGTCCGCGGACTTGTGCCGGGCAATGAAGCAGGCATCATCGCCGTAGCACATGCCTTTCTTCAGGATCCCCTTCCGAAAGTCCTTCCCGAAGCCGCAGCTGGCCGTGATCAGGCTGTAGTCTCTGCCGTCCGTTTGCGAGAGTCCGCCCAGGACAGCCCTGGCAACGATCCTGCCATAGGAAAGTACCGATAACATTCCCCACCTCCGGTAAACGGTAAACGAGTAGATGCCGAGCCCGTGCCCCGTGTGTCTAGGATCCGCGCGCGCGTGCACTACCTGCGCCTCTGTGCTCCAGCATTCGCAGATCAACCACACAAGACAAACCGAGCCCGTTTAAAAGTGATGCAGGATCTTCTTTACTGAAAGCCGGACACGCGAAATATATGGCTGTTTTAGGTCTTAGCGGATTTTACTGACAAAGTTCCTCTAGTACACTCCATCCTATCGCACATCCTCCCGTGTACTCGCTCGCATTCTCGGTAACCAGCAGCAGCGCCCGTGTTCCGGAGACGAGCACATACGGGACCCGGGGGCGTCACGTGACCCGCTGCGGTGACGTCAGAGCGTAGTGGAAACCCAAGGACGTAGTGGAAGAACAACATGTGCTGCTGCTGAGTATAATTGATTACTCTTGCGACTCCTGTGAAGGTTTATTTTCCAGTGCATATACTAATCTATTTGTATTGTTGTGGAGCATTTCGAGAGAGAGAGAGAGAGAGAGAGAGAGAGAGAGAGAGAGAGAGAGAGAGAGAGAGAGAGAGAGAGAGAGAGAGAGAGAGAGAGAGAGAGAGAGAGAGACATACAGTGTTTGTGTGTGATAAAAAAGAGTTTATATTAGTAAACCATATTATAGAATGTAATAATAAAAAATATGTGTGTGTGTGTACTAAAACAAATAAAAAACGTATTATATCAATAAATCGTATTATAATAACGTAATAATAAAATATAATCTATAATATATCAGTGTATCTCAGTTCTGTTGATCTCGTATATGGCATTAATAATAACAAAGAAATTCAATATGTAGTGGTTGCGAAAACAAAAATAAATCACTGATTAATTTTTTGGTAGCCAAGTATTACATCCCTAAACATTTGACAATATCTTGGATCACGCTTTGTAATTAATAATCAAAATAGTATGGCATTTCTGAATTGCTATAATCAGGTAGACAGTTTGACCTATTCGTTTATTAAATTATATTTTACTGTTATATATAGAAGATGAGCCACAGTTTAGTTTGGATTTTAATGGGATCTGCAGCTTTTCAATCCCACAATGCATTTCACTTCCTAGATACCAGCAAGTGACACACACAACGCGCTGTAACCAAGCATGGCGGCGTTGTGCTGTCTTGTTATTCTGACATATTTAGAAACCGCGTTCTGTATTGATGACACTACAGGAAACATTAATGTTGCACTCAGAGACACAAACGACACGTCTTCCGATCGAGATGAATCGCTTAATTTCACGGAGCTGGGAGTCAGTTCTTCTCCGTCTGAAGTCCCTCCAACAACAGCCTGGACGCCCGAATCCGTGACCGCATTAACGTTACCGGATCAGACCGAGAGCCCGGAGAGCGTCATCCCCGACGCGACGCCCGAGTCCCCGCGAGCCGCCGCGTCAGCACCGCCTCTGCTCCTGTCCGGTGTCCTCCCTGTCCCGCTCACTGACGGTAGGGGTGTGATGCCTGCCTAACATGACCGAGACCGTGCTTGTTTCCTCGTTTCAGCCTAACTCGTGTGTGTTCCTCCTCCAGTCGCGCAGCTGTGCCCGTGTAACCTGCAGCGCGAGCAGTGCGACATCAGCTGCTGCTGCGACCCGGACTGCGCAGAGGTGCTGTCTCTCTTCACGCACTGCTCACCGCACACTGTCAGGTGAACACAACAGGACAGGACATTATCCCTTTCATATACATATCCGCGCACTGTTTAGATTAGGGTCCAATTCTCACTAACTAACTATTAACTACGACTTTTGCCTCAATAAACCCCTAATTACTGCTTATTAATAGTTAGTAAGTTAGTTGTTACTTTTGGGTATGTGTACTAGGATTAAGAGATGTAATATGGTAATGCAAATAAGGCATTAATGTGTGCTTTAAGTACTAATAAACAGACAATATCCTAGTAATATGCATGCTAATAAGCAACTAGTTAATATTGAGAATTGGACCCTAAACTAAAGTGTTACCATAAATTAGGTGAAATAAGTAAAAATGTAAATGGCATCTATCTATCTATCTATCTATCTATCTATCTATCTATCTATCTATCTATCTATCTATCTATCTATCTATCTATCTATCTATCTATCTATCTATCCATGACTGTCATCTATCTATCTATCTATCTATCTATCTATCTATCTATCTATCTATCTATCTATCTATCTATCCATGACTGTCATCTATCTATCTATCTATCTATCTATCTATCTATCTATCTATCTATCTATCTATCTATCTATCTATCTATCTATCTATCTATCTATCTATCCATGACTGTCATCTATCTATCTATCTATCTATCTATCTATCTATCTATCTATCTATCTATCTATCTATCTATCTATCTATCTATCCATGACTGTCATCTATCTATCTATCTATCTATCTATCTATCTATCTATCTATCTATCTATCTATCTATCTATCTATCTATCTATCTATCTATCTATCCATGACTGTCATCTATCTATCTATCTATCTATCTATCTATCTATCTATCTATCTATCTATCTATCTATCTATCTATCTATCTATCTATCTATCTATCTATCTATCTATCTATCTATCCATGACTGTCATCTATCTATCTATCTATCTATCTATCTATCTATCTATCTATCTATCTATCATCTAAATACCAAGTACCATATTTAAAAATCACTTTTTATGTAAACATTCTGAGTAGTAATTTATAATCTAACTCATCATTTAAATTCAATGTTCATTGCATTATATGACGATTTGGGATTAATTTGATTTGGGACTAAAATATTTGTGATATTGTATCAAATATTTATGATGGGGTGTTTATTAACCCTCTCTGACTTGATTCTGTGTATGTTGTTGACCGTTATTTGATGAAAAAATAAATCCTGATAATGAGTGACTACCTTCTATGGTTCTTCCAGTAATGAGGCCAGACTGTGCAGCCGGGAGTCAGCGGTGTATTCCCTGAGCTCTACACCAGAGGGTTTATCTCGAGTTCAGTCCTCTGTCCAGCGACAGCTCAACCCTGATGTCTTCTGCATTCAGACCGCTAACTGTACGGCAATCTCGGGAATCTTTACAATTAATTCCTCATTTAATTCTTAAGCTCTCATACATCTAGAGTCTATTAACAGGGTTTCCGCGGGGCATTAAAAAGCATTAAAAGTCATTAAATGGATTTTGCGAAAATTAAGGCCTTAAAAGGCATTTAAAAGCATTAAATTTGATTCTTACAGGCATTAAATTGTTTTTTATAGTTTTGAAGAGAATTTTATATAAATGTATTTGAATAAAGCCTTAATAATGAATAATTTGTATTTGCTGTCGCAAAATATGTACGTTCTTGTGATAAATACGTGGAACCAGTTTGGTAATTGCTTCCGGCCGGAGCAAAAGTGCCGTGATGGGGCGACGCGGGTCTGTTGTACAGCGGCGGACAGGTCTGAACCTTGTAAATAGTACATTGTGTTTAATTTGTCGTTTAATGACATCTAATATATGTTGCTAGTAGCGAGAATAGTTACACGCATGCACTTTAATGGTCCAGTACTTTTGCCAAGCATGTCAGAAGTTTTGGGTTCTAATCCGCAGTAAGAAGTATATATTTTTCCCCTCATCAAAACCGATTGTTTATTAGTGGTTGTATATCAAGCACTGACATGTTTTCAGGGCTAGACATTAAGGCTTGTCCGCTTGTCCGGGACAAGTGGATTTTTTGTAGGACAAGTAGAAGAGAAAATTAGTTGTCCGACCGGACAAGTTAAATTTCAAACAAAATAAAATGCCATGTTACTTCACGTTATGTGCCACTCGTTACGTCTATTTTACAGATTTAATTTTACCGATTTGAAACAAACACATTTTTCACGCTGCCTGTGAATGTCCTGAATGTGACTCGCAGAAAGACGCACGCCAGTATGATGTGCATGCACAGACCGCGCGCCAGAATACAGTTCTCTTTCGCGCTTGAACGAACATCAACAACACACACAATTATGCCAAAATGTCATTTGTCGATTATCAACATAAGAGCAGTCTTATGATGGACATAAAGAGTTGTGACTCGTGAGAGAATGAGGCGCGTGTGAGATCCGCGTCTCTGTCTGTCCACAGCGGCTGATCTTAAAGGGCCAGCTACCAATAAAGCGTTCTGTCAGTAAAGTTAATCAAAGAACAAAGGGAACAGAGAAAATTACTCACTGCTCTTGACTAAAGAACTTGTGTAGCTTTAATAAGGAGTAGTCTATATATAATTTATAATTTATGCAGCGCATACTGTTTGATAACTTTATTCAATTTCTGTATATGTCCTAGGCCTACCTGTTAGACAGTTAATTTTAATCCAGACATCAATGGTTTATTGATCATTATAGGTGTTATCAATCATTTAGTTGTTATTGCTAATTTCAGAATTATCACTAATCTGTGTGTGCATTTGGTTTAGAACCAAACAAGTTGACTCATGAAACAATTTGTTTATTATATCGTAATCGCAACCGCAATATTGACCTCAATAATCGCAATATGACATTTTCCCCAAATCGTGCGCAGCCCTATACGTATATTGTTCTTCTATACTCTTTGACGCAGGGCTCTCAAGTGTCACGTATTGAGCGTGACAGTCACTCATTTTGGTCTTTTGTCACACTCACATTGTATTTCTCACGCTGAAAAACTATTTATAATGTATTGAATATGCTGCAGCGCCCCAAATGTCTCTGGCCTCGCCGTTCTCACTATGGACCCGACAGGAATCAAGCGGTAATCAAACTCCCCTGCAGTTCTTACTAGTCGAGCCTGCCACTTATCAGCCAATCAAAAAAATTAAAATAAAAGGGTCTACACATTAGCCAATTAGAAAATAGAACTATTGTATCTGGGTAAGATTCAAGATAAGTCATGATCTCCTGTTTTAATGTTACAAAAAATTCACAACTTGTTTGACACAAACAATGGCAACTTGACTGCTGTTAGAGAAACGTTTCCCTGATAATTAGCATCAGTTTTTTATGAGTATCAGTAACTCAGACAACAGTTTTACTGTTCCCTAACCCTAACCCAGCCTGTTCCCTAACCCTAACCCAGCCTGTTCACTGACAACACCTGCTCAGAACAAGTAGTTTAGGCCTAGTCATATTTTCGTTATCACACGATGACTGACATATTGTCACATTATAAACATTTCTCTCTCCAAATAGGCGTAATAATTTTATAAGCACTAAATAAATTAAAGTGTATTGCATAGTCGATGTTATATAGGTCACTTTTAAAATCATGTCATATTTTATAATTATATCCTGGCCATGGATGCATTAATCATTGCATCTGTCTTTCAAAGATGTCAGGTAAAAAGCAATTAAGCATCCTCTCATCCGCCCTGAGAGGAAAGCCCCCTAAAAAGGCCAGGTTAGAGGATGTGGCGAAAAGGGCCCATTAGAGGAGGAGACGGTGCCGGTAGAAGAGGAAGAGAATAAATACTTTGTATTTGGTTGAATTGTCAGTGCCATTGTGTCAAATCTTCTCTTTTGCAAGTGTGAGCAATTATTAATAACAACAACAAAAACATTAATAATAATATTACTAATGAAACACTACCATGTCCTATACGCCACGAGATGTTTAAAAAATGGTGGTGACAATCGACATGTCCCACCCGCAAATTACACCTATGTTTTCCAGAAAAAAAGGAAAAAAAAAAACATTTTATTTATATATATATATATATATATATATATATATGTGGTTGGTCATGGGTCGTATATGGCATTAAAACGTTTTAAAATGGCATTAAAAAGGCATTAAAAAGGCATTAAATTTCATTTGAAGATACCTGTAGAAACCCTGATTAAGCAATAATGGATTTAAAACATTGTAAAGTGGATTTACAGTATTGTCATTCAAGACTTCTAAGCTGTGAATGGTTTTAACAAGCAAATGTTTTTCCAATCAGTTTAAATTTCTCCCTCGGTTCCTTTTAAGATGAAGAAGGCTTGACGTTTGCGACACCAGAAGTTCCCACTGAGGAGAATTTTGACTCCCTTTTCGGCCGATTTATTGGATTCTTCTTTGGCCGTCTGAGCGTGACCAGTGCACTTCAAAGTCCTGATGTGGGAAATTCATCAGGATACCAGGTACACTTTTTGAATATTTGTTAATGGGATATTTGTCGTTAGTCCTGAATGGCTTTCTTTCTTCTGTGACAGTGTGTCATGTCCAGTTGTAATCTGGATGACACTTACATTAGCATCAGGTTACATGTAGGAAACTGCGCTGGAATAGATTTAATGTGATTATAACCGATCAGTGTCTGCACAGATATACAGTTTCACCCTCTCTGCCAATGTTTTTACTTTTATTAAAAAACATATTGATTTTTAAAATGTCAGGATGGTTGTTTTTCTTCAGAAGTGGAATGCGCAACTTTAAAAGAATTGGATTACTGTATCCGTTCAGCTTGTATTAATGTTCTCTTGAATTGATCTCTTGTTCCCGAAGTTTAAGCAGTGTCTCTGTGTCTCTGTTCTGCCCTCAGTATGGTGATGTCATTCACACAGTGAATGCGGAGGGGGAGCAGATGTTTTTCACCTTTCCTGCCGCCGCGGGCACAGCTCACTGCTCAGACGCAAACCCTGCAGGTACACAGAACAAATATTTTAGAAAATGTTAGTGCTGCATGTCCATAAAGTTAAGCGAATTTCCCACCCAAATATCTGTAATAAAAATGGACGTTGCTGCAATCGGGGAAGCCACTGTTGCTCTTTTATTCTACATCATAAATGACTTGCGTCTCAGAGACGAAACGTAATAAACACTGTCCTGTTATCTTGCGTTCGGATGCCTGGTGTTTGGGAACGCAATCGTGCGAGACGCTTCTGTGAGGTCATTATACCATATCATTTTAATGATAGACTTTGGCTCAGGAATTTCACAACGATCAACCCAACATTTGAGATGCTGTCTAGTCCTGTTATTCTATCTCACATGATCTTTTATGGCAAGTCACAGGGCTTTTTTTGTTGTGCATCGATGGATTTATTTGGTAAATGTGTCTCCATTGTAGTTTATGTATTCTTATTGGATAAAAAAATGATGTGCCTCAATTGAATGCGTACGTTTTTTTAATGCACATTTTCAGAATTTATGCACATCTTGGCATTTCCATCCAATTTGCATAAAACAGGTGGATGGAAACATAGCTATTCATATCTTTAGCAGCAACAGTGTGGTACAATTCACATGTTAAACGTGTAAGGGTTAGAGGTTTGTACATATATTTGTTCATATGTTGGGGTTGAACCACTTACACCACACTAGATCTTCTTCTCTTTTGCTGATTCTGAACATAGATTTCCCTGTTATTTTACAGGTTTCCTGAAGGATCAGACAAGCAGATGTATGAGGAGCTTTGATTTGGCACGTGATTGTGCAACACTTGAAGCTCTGGCCTTGAAGACTTATATTAATTTCAACATTCGTTCTGTGAGTTCCTTGGTCTTTAAGGGGGATTTATTGACAATTTTGATGTTACTATATATAACAACCTCTGTTTGTTTTCTCTAGGGGAAAAAACAGGAAGCTCAAGTAAGTGTTTGGAATTTCACATGATGTATTATTTGCATTTAAAGACATCTTCATGTATATTTACATACATTGTGTTTGTTACCTGAGGTCATTGGTGTGGAAGTGGCAGCCATTACCCTGCAGTCTTTGGAGGGCACGCGGACGCCAGTGGACCCAGCTGACAGTGCCATCTATTTTCCTTTGCTCCTGGAGTCTGGTGACGTCTGCAACAATGTTGTTCAGCAGGTGTGCACATAATGCACCTATTAATAGTATATCAGAAATCTGAATTGTGTCAGGATTCGTGAAATGTTTAATAAGGTCATGACTATTCTGTCAGGTGAAATACACTTTCAGGTACAGTGAAGCTGGGGAAATCCTGAATGTGTTGGCGTCGTTTTTGCTGGGAGCCATTAAAAGTGTCACGGTGCCCATTCAACAAGAGTTTCATATTACATTCATGCGGGTACTTAATTCTACCCTTTCAATATTGTCTTGGAATTTCTTGGATCTTATCTTATCAAGAAGGAAGTAATAGTTTTGTGTACTTCCTTCGATAGGAGATCTCTAGCACAGCAGGATTACGTTTCAGTGGCAATCCCGGCTATGTGGTGGGACGGCCCCTTGTGGCCGGAACAAGAACAGCCGAATATCCTTTATTAGAACCTGTTTGGGCAGATGTCTTATATTAAACACCACTAATTTAGTCCCTAAAATGTACAGACACACAAAAGTTCAACTGTTTAAACATATTTCACAAAATTAAGTTTTAGACAACTAAAACAAATAACACAAACATCATAGCAAATTTAAATTTTGCAATACAGCACCACAAAATGTCCACCAGAATGTTTTGGATATTTTCAAAACTAAACATTATATTATAACAAAACTGAATACTAATTTTAATATATTCAGTAAATTAGAGCATTTTAGAAAATGAAATGTTCTTTCACCATAGTCCACAAGTTAATTTATTATTTACATTAATAATTTACATTATTATATTGGTGGAATTTCAAACAATCATTATTAATATTGTGTATTAATTTTTCTGAAAATATGTTGTGTCTATGACATCATGTTAATTCAGTGAAAATGAAATTATTATTTATTTAGAATTATTTAAAAAGTGTGCTAGTGTTTATTTTCCATAACAGATTTTAATAAATAAATGCAAAGCCTGTCATGTATCCAAACATCCACTGTTGTGACAGTCCTTGACCCCTGTTTTACTGGGATAGTTCAGTCCACTGACCCAAAAGGATCACTCACTATCCTCCAAAACTCTGGAAATCAGGATTGCTTGCTTGGCTCGTCTCAGCGCTCCCCTGTCATGTTTGGGATTGACATGGTATCAGGCTGCACTTTGAAGTAAGAGGCTATTGTAGTAATAATAATGATTATTTGTGTTTCGATGAATTAGACAATCATTGTCCAACAACCAATTATGTAATATTAAAGGGTTAGTTCACCCAAAAATGAAAATTCTATCATAGTTTACTTACCCTCAAGTTGTTCCAAACCTCTATGTGTTTATTTGTTCTGCTGAACACAAAGGAAGATATTTGGAAGAAAACAGATCTCATTCCCCATTGACTACCATAGTAGGAAAAAATACATACTATGGTAGTCAATGGGGAATGAAATCTGTTTTCTTCCAGATATCTTCCTTTCTGTTCAGCAGAACAAATAAACGCATAGAGGTTTGGAACAACTTGAGGGTAAGTAAACTATGATAGAATTTTCATTTTTGGGTGAACTAACCCTTTAATCACCATTACTATTAAATGTGTATTCATGTCCTCCCTTCCTTAGACTGTCTGATGGAGTTAACTGTTCTCTGGTTTCGGAAGTCATTTTATGGGCGCTAAAAGGACAGAGCTTCCCCGATCATGTGGCCTCGTTTGGGAATTCCTTGCCTCAGAACCCCTTGGACTGGGTGCCAATACAAAACCAAACAATAACATCGGTAAACGGCATACTTGTCATTTTCTCTGTGTGTGGAGTGGATAACTAATGCTAAAGTTTGAAATTTATTTAAAGAGAAGTGTCTAAGTTAGGGGAAATGTTGACATGTAAACTTGGCTGGCTGTCACCATGATGATGCAAAGCTGATTTGTAAGCATTGTTTATTCTTTTAACAAATGTCTTGCGTCACTTTATGGTTTACCAAGGGCACACAAGCTTGCAGCATACCACTGTCTTACCATCTTGAAGTAAAATGGACCAAGTACGGAACCTTGGTGAACCCCCAGGCTCAGATTGTGAGCGTCATGGAAACAATCATTACTAACACCAGCAGTTTGGTAAGTTAACATCCCAGAACATGTTTCATGACTTTTAGCCATAATGTAAAACTTTTATTTAATTAAACACAAGCTAATTTCATTAGTCTTTATTAAAAGCATTAGAGATTATACGTGAAATTAGGGGTCAGTTGCATAAACATAGCCACTATGTTAGGAATGTGTCTTGAGAACTAGTCTGACCAACTAGCAGTTAACCAAGGTGTAATAATCAGTCATATCTTTTGAAATCAAATTATCTAACTTTTTATGTAAATAACTTGAAAAAGGGGGGACTAAATTGTATATAAACTTAACAATGTAACCTTTTTTGTTTAGGCCCTCCTTACCAGTGCCAGTGGTCTTCTGTCTGTCACAAGCTCAATGCGTTTTATTGATGTGTCTGCATCTGCCAGTCCAGGATTCAAAGTCCCTCCTACAATTGACGCTAAACTGCCCTTTGACTTTTTCTTTCCATTTGTATAATGGAATATTTCTGAATCTCTTTTGGCAACAGCAAGGAAGACCACTTACAGTATTTCTCTGTCCATTCTCAGGTTGTTGTTGTTGTTTTTTTGTAGAAATTTTTTGTATATGGTGTATATATTGTCAAGTCATGTTGTACAGTATACAATGTGCTGATTTATATTAAAAATAAAATAAAAAATAAAGAATACTTTCATAACACTATACTGATTTGAGACTATATAATACATAGCCTAACCCTATATACATATATATAATTTGTGCCTAAACAATTCAAAGATATGCGCTCAGTCAAATGAACAAATTTTTACAATATTTACTCAAAATTCACTAGAAAATGTGTTTAATGTTTGAACTGTTAAGTTAGTGAAATATGACTACTGTTAATAAGCCATGTCATCAACCAGGTAGATATGTTGGTCAATATATATATATAAAAAAAAATTCAAAACAGTATTTATTGCATAGCTTTTAGTTGCTCACACACATTGACATTTATATAAAAACATTCAGAGAAAAGTGCAGTTCACAGATAAAACAGGAATATTGGTTATGATATTTTGGAAAATAGTCATTCAGAGAAAAAAAATATCAATCAAATCTATTGAGTTTAAATATCCAGTATATACCTTGTGCAGTTTATAGATTTCCTTTGTTTGTTTTTTATTTTTTTATTTGACCTACATGGGTCACTGGCTTCATTAACCATCTGCCCTTATTTTGCTGCTAAAGATCTGCCAGGGGATGGAGATCAAGTGACAATAAATAATCACTGTAACATGACCTTCTTACATTTCATGTGGAATGAATAGACATGATTAGTCTTAAGCTCATTCTCATGTTGTGATGCATTTAATGAATAACCCTGGTACTTCAAAACTCAATGCTGTGCTGTTTTAAGAGCACACGAAGCCTGGCGTTTTCTTCGTCCTGTAGAAAGATTAAATTAATTAATTTAATTACTAATACAATAAATCATTACTAATGTTAAAAAAGAGCTACTCACCATTTTTGTGTTCCGCTCTTGAAGTTCATTGACTTGATGAACAAGGTTTCCATTGATCTCCTTTAGTTTCTGAACTTTGTGATGGGCACGATTTTTCACAGACAGCAAGATACCTATAAGAGATCAAACGTACGAAAAGACACACAAAAATGTAAGATACTAGAGTGCAACATTGGATTCCAGAAGTATAACAACCTATACATACATTTTGTCTGTAAAGTTTTTTTTTAGTGATAATGTACATAAACATAATCAATTACTTAAGTAAAATGGCCCAAGTACGGAACCTTGGTGAACCCCAAGGCTCATAATGTGAGCCTCATGGAAACAATAATCACTGATCCAGCAGTTTGGTAAGTTAATCAACGAACATTTTTTATGACTTTCAAAAGTTTATACATATATTTATTTTATTAACTAATTAAATGCCAATCATTTTAATTTACTGATGTTATTGACTTGATTACACATTTGCAACAATTAATAGGATGGAAAATGAATTTCCTCATTAAAGAATTTAAGTACACAGAAAAGAAAATGAATGGGAAAAAAACATCCAGGTCCAGGGTACCTGAAAAAGTGAGTGATTATTGTTGCACTCTATTGCTGGGTAAAAATCGTTTCCGTACCATTAATGATCCTGGCCACTCTCCACAGCCTGAGCAAGATCAGAAGCCCCATGGCATCAAATGCATCTTCCTTCGTGATATATACAATATCCAGGATAAAGGATACCACCACCACAATCCCATCAAACACCTCAAACTTATGGTGGAGGAATTCTAGGCGATAGGCAAAGATTTTCCCACACAGCTCCACCATGAAGAATGTGAGAAGGGCGAGGCTGAGATAGTGGAATACCTGGAATGATGATACCAACAAATTGGATAGTGGATAATCACAGAATCTCATATTTCTGTTGACACACATGACACATTACCATCCACATTTTGTGCTGACTGGGCTTCTGAAATGCACTCACCTGCGGGGCGATTCTGTGATGATCTGCTTGAATGATAGACAAGTCAATAAGCAACTCGCATAGAACGAAAATGGCATCCAAGACGACCAAGCACACAACAACAATCTAATCAACAAAATAACAGTCCAAAGTTGCGTTCATTGATGTAAACAAAATGTTATATATCCATATAAATATTCATACATATATCAAGAGTGTGATCATTTACCTGAAACCTCTCTGTTTTGTAGAGGCGGCGTAGAGAGTCCCTGAAGCTGACCTGCTCCAAGTGTTGCCCTGTGGCGAGCTCGATGTCTTCACTGGCATCGTGTGGTTCCTCGTCATGCCACTGTTCGGCGGTGCTTTGCTCATCGCCCACCGCTGTGAAATGCTTCAAATAACGGGACATTTTCCTCAGGGGTCACATGAGGTGAATGCTAAACAAACGGAACAGCACCTTGCACATCAGAATGGATGAATCGGATTGATATATACAGTATGCAGATTTGTGACTGTTTTAAATTGTAAAGAAATTTCATCGTGAAGATGGTTTGAACCAAATGTAGGACCAAGGCGAGTTGTCACACTTTTACTCAAGTAATTATTAGCTATTTTAAAGTCAGTTGTAGGCACAATCTTGTTAAAAAAATAAAATGCACTGTAAATAGTGATCAGTTGACTTACCTTAAAAAAGTTCTCATAACTTATTTTTTTTTTCAATTACGCAGCAATGGTGAAAAACTGTTTAACGGTCTAACTCCACAATTCAGTATCTTCACAGTTCACAGTCTTTGTAATATGTTTTAGCAATACATTTCTAACATTTATAATGTCTTTAGAATTTTTTTTTAGAATTGCCTTCACAGACTTTAATATAAAGGCAACTGGTTTCCTCGCTCTTTATATAAGTTAAGTCACATGATCTCTTTGATAATACTGAAATAAGTTTGGATGACTGAATTCAAAAACATTAAGAGGCAAACACACGTAGGTTTATCAGATCTAAAATAGCCATGATGCATAAATAACAGGAGTTCAATGTTATCGCCACTTGACATGGCGTTTCAGTATTCAAATCTTAGGTTTGAAGAAAAGTTTTGAATGCCACATCTACAGATATCTTCGACAGATGTCTTATTTTAAGAGATAATGCAAAACAATTTACAACAAAGGTGTAGCATTTCTGAGTAAATAAAAACGCAGTATGCTATTTTCTGTCTATTAAGCGGCACAGAGCAATCACAAAACACTCACTTGATCATCCGTGACTTGAGCTTGACTCGTGATTTCCTGAGACATTTGTATATTTAAAGTCAACGAATTTTACACGTGCACTGTTTACTAGTGACGACAATTAAATTTTGCAAGACTTAAATCTGGTCATTTTAATTTTTGATGTCACTTGAATGCGACAGTGTCATTAAAGTTTTCAGATTATTCAGACAGGCTATTTAATTTGGGCACAGTTCAAAAAGAGAGAAAAGTTACAGTGCAAAAAAAATATAATATTATTATTTACCAGTTGCGTTGCTGGAGCGATGTTGCTAACGGCTAACGCAGCATTTTTCAGGGACAACAATCCGAATTCTGTGAAAAACTTTGACCCTAAACTCCGCCTCTGCAACATGAACGTGATCCTCTGCACAGGATGCAGTCTAGAGGAAGGGACATTTCCCAAATCCTTGAACATAATATTATGCACGCGGGACCCAAGAACTAGTGGCATTGGCTTTATGAAGTACTGAAACGATAACATTTTTAATTTAACACGAATTTGGATGTTTTAAAGGTTAAAAAGTTGAACAGTCAGATAGCCTAGATAGATAGATAGATAGATAGATAGATAGCATAGATAGATAGATAGATAGATATAGATAGATAGATAGATAGATAGATAGATAGATAGATAGATAGATAGATAGATAGATAGATAGATAGATTTATTTTTTAACCATTGAAAACAAAGAAACGTGGTCCAAAATCGCAAGTTTCATTCAGACTAAACTGCCCTGTGCTTCTCTGAGTTCAAGTATGACTTGTTACCAAGTTACAGCACTGAATGAATGAAGCAACCAGTGTCCCCCTCTGAAAATGCCACAGCTCCCATATCTCACATTTTGTAGCAAACACACGGCTGGAGATCAAGTAACACACATTAGCCAATTCTGTGGTTGACCTTTGAAACCCTTTACAGCCTGTCAACATTTTATTCAGCTTCAGTCGGAGTTCCCTTTCTCAAAAACGTGAAATGCTTTGTGTCGTTGATTTGTACACCCATTGAGCATTTATACAATATATGTTGTTTGTTGGTGGTACAGGGTGCGTGACAAAAATGTCAATCAAGAAATGTTTAAACTGAAAGGGCAGAAGCTCCCACCAGTATGTCAGTACATCTATATCTTAAAAGATTATGGATGGCATGTAAAATTCATGGATGAAAGTGTTTAAGGATGATGGCAAATTTTGCCTTTTTATCACTAAACGGGGGACTTTTCCATCACACTGAGCAAAATGTAAATTATTTTTAATCATTGTTGTGTTGTTCCATTCATTGTTGAATATAAATATATTGTTTTTGATCTTCAAGCACTTTGTGGACATAAAAAGGTAGCAAAGTGTCAATTACTCTGAAGTGTCCTGCTGTGTCACTTTTATTGGCCAGTAGGAGGCGCTGCTAGCTACAGAAAAAGTGAATGAAAAAACGTTTATGTTCTACATTGTTTCCAGTTTAATCAGTAAAATTTACAAAAACAAAGGATATACAAACATTACTGCCAAGTATTTGTTTTAGAAAATATAGACTACAGTTAAGTCCAAGAAAGCACTACCATCGAACTTAATCCAAACAGGAAAACCCCTAAAATAGACCTCAACCGTATGAATAGCTTCAACTGTTCGTTACACATGTATGAATGGGGTGCATACAGAGACCCGAACTCAGTGAATCTGTAACTGTGTAGAATTCTGTTTTAGTAAGTTATAAAACAAGGACGCTTGAATAATTTAATAAATAATAACGGAATCGTTTTAGGGGCCTCCTATTCATTATTGCTGAACTCTCTTAAAGGGATATACAAAAATGGAAAATTCTCTCACATTTACTCAGCCTCATGCCGTGCCAGATACATGACTTTCTTTCTCCTGTGGAACACTCGGAAACTTTTAGAAAAATATTCCATCTCTGCGAGTTCATATATAGGCTAGCTAATGCAAGTGGATGTCCCTGAAAGTTGACTCTTTAAAAAACACACTAAGTGAACATAAGGGCAATCCATTCGACCCAAGTAGATTAATCATAGAGTCTTCTGAAAGATCTGTGAGAGAAAATTACTAATAGGAATATTTAAAAAACCACTTCCGGTCAACTGTCAGTTGTGAAGCTTATTAGCTGATGTCATCTGGTTGAGTAAATGTTGAGAGAATTTTCCATTATTGGGTGGAGGAGCATCCCTTTAAGATATGGTCACATTAGCGAAATAAAATTTGCAGGCAAAAACATTAAAAATTAAAAATTAAAATAAAAAAAAGCTGCTTTGTCTTTTGTCAGTAGCTAGCCATAGGCCTAGTAGCCTAATATATGAAGTCACTTTAAAACCCATTCACGTGAATTTGAGTGACCATGTTCACCCTCACACAAAATTCACAATCCGATGGATTCCTATTAAAATAACTGAATTTCCACCATATTAATTCGCTGAACAGCGATGCGACTGCACCTTTAGCAAAGTGCTCCACGCTTCTCCAGCGGCTTTCTTGCTTGGAGAGTGGAGACAACATGCAAAGATTTACATCAATGAAAAAGCTCAAAAGCGTTAAAGAAATCAACTAACTCGTCCATTTGATAATTTAATCAGGGTACAGTAGGCTACAGGATATTTACTTTTTATAGAACTGTTCTATAAAAACATCAAATATAGCCAAGTTCAATATCGGCAAGGCTGTGATTAACTCCGTCTGATATTCAGCTACAAACAGCGCTCTTGGCTTAAACATTTGGCTTAAATCGCTGGTGGGCTGTTACAGACAGGTAGCCTACATTAAAAGAGTGCAGGGCAGAACTTAATAGGCTATACTGATGGAGCTTCAAGAGAAACTGTCGCTCCCAGAGACTGAGAGAAGCGTGCGGGGCGTCAGGAGTGTGTCAGACTCGGCTGCAGGTAACACAACGCACCCTTTATGCGCGCGCTGGAGGCGGGAGCCGCTCTCGGCTGCTGGGGTGTGGTGTGACTGGACCGGAGGATCCGGTTGCGCCGGCAGAGAGAGAGAGAGAGAGAGAGAGAGAGAGAGAGAGAGAGAGAGAGAGAGAGAGAGAGAGAGAGAGAGAGAGAGAGAGAGAGAGAGAGAGAGAGAGAACACTGGTTCGCCGCTTCTGCGCTCACTCTCCACCGCATGCTGTTCCAGCACACATCGCGCTGTTCTGGAGGACCCTGGCCAATGAGACGCGCTGTGAGTGACTGCTCATCTTCTCTGCTGTGTTGGTAAGCCATATTCCTCACACTCAGCAACAGATGCAGACTAGAAGCATTGCTGGTGGTCCTTATTATAATTTCCGTCATTCTTAACTACAGCTTAGAACTGTTATATGAAAACGATAGGGCTAGTTATCACATGAGGAAGTTTTCATTAAGATCTGTATAAGAGAGTCGAGTCTAAAGTCCAATTAAACAAATGATTGGTTTTGTATGTTGGTTTCAAACACCTAGTTGGTTTAAACCATCCTATATTATGGCTCTAATTATGTCCTCCAAAGATAAAATTACTGTATCTTCGTATTTTTGTAATAGCTGTAAGCAAGTCAACACAATAAAAACAACATTCAAGCAAGAGGTTTTTATATACACTGAAGAAAGGTTGAACTCATTTTTGAAAACGTTTATTAATTGCAGGATTTGTTTTTTATTTGATATTTTTATGGAATATTTTACTTGTTTGCTGTTTTATAAATGTCTTACTGTTTAAATTGAGCAGTACAGCCTTTTGTGGCTGTTTAATGGCAGGTTTCATTGACACATCTTACCCTATATAGTGCGTCAACATGTTCCACTATGATCAATAGTGTGTTAAATGAACTATATCTTTCTTGTGGGGAAATACCAGTGTACATTTTCAAAAGCTTGCTGTTGTCAAGTGTAAATATACTGAAACTGACTTCCAAAAATGTACTTGTAGATGAGTCAGTTTGTTCAGGTGAGTTATCTGAATCAATCCTAGAAGGAAGATTTGAACAGTCACTTCAGAAACTTATCTAAGTGAATTATGCAATACGGTTCAAACGTTTGGGGTTGGTAAGATTTTTTAATGTTTTTGAAAGAAGTCTCTTATATGCTCACCAAGGCTGCATTTAAGCACATTAGAATGTGAAATATTATTAATTTAAAATATTTAAAAACATAATTTATTCCTGTGATGGTAAAGCTGAATTTTCAGCATCATAACTCCAGTCTTCAGTGTCACATGATCCTTCAGAAATCATTTTAATATGCTGATTTGATGCTCAAGAAACATTTTTTATTATCGTCAATGTTGAAAAAAAAAAACAGTTGTGCTTCATGCTTAACATTTTTGTGGGAACAGTGAAACAATTTTTCAAGGGTTTTTGGTGAATAGAAAGTTCAAGAACAGCATTCATTTGAAAAAATAAATGCTTTATGTATTTATTTTCACTTTTGATCAATTTAACGCATTCTTGCTTAATAAAATTATTAATTTCATTAAGAAACAATCTCACTGACCTCAAACTTTCGAAGTGTAATGTATGTACAAGGAAAGTGATGTTACTAAGTGCCTTTTATGCCACACATTGATCAAATAATAATTATTTTAATACACTAATAAGAAGTACACATGGTTTCGTCATTCTAGCAGGTTAAATCAGGATCAAACCGTCATTTGATCTGAAAAAGGAAATGCAACCTAAAACATCTACAAAACTCACCATGAATTCCTTCAGATAAACACCGTTTTACTTTTTAACTGTTGGGCCGTCTGCCAAACTGAACCTGCTTCCTCTGCACTAACAGAATAATGGCTATTTCATGTAGCATTAGTTAAAATAGTAATTTCATTTCATTCCTAACAGAGAGCTGCTGCACGTCTAAACATCAAACTCATTTGAACATTCAATGGCAGCTTTAAATGAAAACTCCATTTTAATTTCAGTCCACACTCATTTTCTCAAACTGATGAGTTTTTTAATAGTAATGTCTTATTCAATGTTGGCTCTCTGATTATTGCATTTTTTCTCACACTAATGCCCGCTTTCTCTTTTACACACACACACACACACACACACACACACACACACACACACACACACACACACACACACACACACACACACACACACACACACACACACACACACACACACACACACACACACCACACACACACACACACACACACACACACACACACACACACACACACACAGCTTATTAATATTAATTTCCTGTGCTATCCTGGGTTTGGAATATCTGGAGTGTTTTCAGTGTAGGTGTTTATTATACATTATGCGGCACTGAAACAAATCATTGCTAATTCCCTGACAATACCGGCATGCAAATTCAAAGGCTTATCTAAATCTTCTAATCTAAATGGAGACTGAAGGTGAAAGTGTATGAATTCTGCACCGCTGGCACCACCAAAATGAGACTTGAGCCGACCAGTAGCTTGATTTTAAAGCAGAACTGCCCGTTTATCAAAAACAATGGAGAACTGGTAGAGTTTTGCTGTCCTATTTGGTGTCGCAGCAATTGCACACTTTTTAAGGGACAGTTCACCCAACTTTTTGTTCATACAATAGCAATGGGATCCATTCAATGTAGTTTTGGACCCCAATCATTTAATGGACAAAAACATTTTTCTGCATATCTTTGTTGTTTCTCAGAAAAAAAGTCCAGGTTTAGAACGACACGAGGTGAGCGAATGATGACAGAATTTAAATTTGAGTGTTAATTGTCCCTTCAAGTTATATTCCATCATATTTATCTGCAATTACTGGGAATCTTTTTGCTCTTTATACTCAATTCTTTGAGCCCCAAAGCCATGTTGCAGGTTTCTCTCTTGCTTCCAGAAGACGAATCTGGTGTTCGTCTCATTTCTTAAAAAACTGTCACTATAGCCCTGCCAACCTGTTGAGGAGATTGCTATGGTGAGGTGTCCTCAAATATGTGATCTCTATAGCAATGAGCGGTCCTGCTGTTTTGAGCTGAAAGAAGCATTTGGCCAATTGAGGCATGCCACAAAGCTTTATTAAAGAGAAGGGAAATTAAAAATCAAGCTGACGCGGTTGCACTGCATTGCTACTAAATATACGTTTTAGCTTGCATTCATAGTGTGAAAGCCTTCGTGCAGTTTTTGATTCAGCATTTATTCAATATCATGTGATTAATTAGGCTGTGTTTGAAATTGCACAGCGCATTAACTATTTTCAACAATATGCAATAGTTCAGATGGTAATATTTAAAGTGATAGTTTTCCCAAAAAAGTAAATTATGCCATAATTGACTGACCTTCATGTTGTTTTGAAACTCTATGACTTACTTTCTTCTGTGGAACATAAGCAAAGATATTTTGAAGAAATTTGGAATACAACATTGGACCCCATTGACCATTGTATCAACAAAAAATACAGATAATTAAAATTTTTGAGCGAAATATAATTCTGCAAGTGTAGAAATGTCTTTGCGTAAGGTTAATTTGCATATTAATCCAAGTTGGTCTTAACTTTTTGCAATCCTATCAAATAGTGACTCAAGAAAGTAGGTAAAATGATGACCATGCTGGCAATGGAAGATCAAGTCAAGAGCAGTGCATTATGGGATACAGTATTTTCCGCAGTGATCTCTGTCATATACAGCACATTGGCCATATGAGTATTCAACACATTGAACAGTACAGTACAGTATGTATCTGTGAGCACAGCCAGTGTTTATATTGCAGATTCCAGATCAGATTATATAGTGCGGCTGTATTGATGCATTGCTGGATCTCTCTTCTGGCTGAATCAAGAGCCACTTGTTGGACAAATAGGCAGGATTTTCTGTCCCGCTGCTCTGTTCAAGAGCAATTTGTGTTTTAAAAGATTTCAGGGTTGAGAACATTTTTATGAACAAGTGTCCTTCAATTGTGGCTGAAATGTGGGAAACATGTGGCTATGGCTTCATGCAGCACTCATTCTAGACATTAAAATATGTTTTTTTCTTTTTTATGATTCATTCTTCCATAACCCAATCAAATCTGCTGTTCGAACAAATTGGTTATGTATATTGCAATGCTGTATTAAAACACTTGTGGCTTGTTTGGAAGGGAGGTCTGAATGACAGAGCCATAAATGTTGTCCTTCTAAGACTGCATGAAGACAAGTGTCCTCTAATTTTCCTTTTCTGTGAGTTTTAAAGGCGTATTGTTCGTTCTTTCTTTCTTTTTTTTGGCTGAGGTTGACCGTAAATATGAAGTGGCTTGAATTAAGATTCTGCTGGATGTTGGAAACCTCAAGTTGAAGGAGGTGCAGATATTTTGTCGTAATGAGAGACTGGTGTGTTTTTAAAGTGCTGACATAATTTGAGATGTGTTTTGTTGTAGAAGGAGTATGAATGGTGGTTGTGCATGAAGGGGTGTGTTTGTGTTCAAGCTAACGTTAAATCAAAATTCAGTCTATTTGCATTTAATGTCCAAGTGTTATTGTGAATGATTAAATAGTGCATTTATTCCAAAAAAAAAAAAATGTTTCTGTTCATAATCTTAAAATATAACTTGCTTCTCCTTTAAAATGACCTTTCCCCTGATGTCACCAAACGCTTGTCTCCTACAAATGGTGCATAATCATGTCTGAAAGATCATGTTTTTTATGCTAAATGGACAAGAACACCTCCATAAAGTGGTAATTATGAGTGGGAAACTGGATTTTCTTTGAACCTTGAGTTGGGATTGGGAGCATGTAAGAGAAAAAAATGATGAAAGATGCAATGGATTTAGTGTAAATTACATTTAATTAAGATGCATAAACAAATTTTGACAGTATTTTACAATTACAGTAGTATTTTAAATCACATAAAGCAAAAACACACCTGGTGAGCGTTCTTTATTTACCATTTTGTAGAAGTAGAACCAAAAAATATTACTATATTTTTTGTAGAGAAGGTACATTTGCCATCTTGCTCAGACAAACGTGACTTGCACACGTGTCATCATATTTAAAAATTCCTAACTCATAAACTTCCTAGTATCACACAGGACTGACTTGACTCATAGTTCATTTCAATAGAGTTTGGCATCAGCATGTTGCCTAGCTAGCAATACTCTAATAAGTATAAAAATACATATATTGGATAAAACTGTATAAATTAGATCCTTGATTACAACTATTTTAATCTTTAAACTTATTATTATTATTTTTTTTTAAATGACTAATAAGTGTTGCACTGGAGTTTCGGCAGTCTTAAATATTTGGCTGAAACAACAAACAAATTAGTTAATTTTCAGTTTTAGCTGAAATAGTTTTGTAGGGCCAAAATCAATGAAATGGTGACATTTATTTAGCACTTTTCTAATGACACGTTTTGATTGTTTTGGCGTCTATTTCATGCAGACAATGTGGAAAAGCTACAACAGGTAAACATGTCAGCAATGTGGACACATTCTAATGACTATAAAAATCATAACACATAAAAGTCTGTTTAATTAGATCTGGGGGGTTTAAGTCAGTTTTTTAGTTATAAGTTAAAATGTGGTATCTTAGGAGGAAATATAAATATGCTATACAAATATATAAATAAAATAATACAAATATAAATTGATTTCAGTAGTTTGGAATAAGCATGTTGCCAAGCTAACAAATATAACTTTAAATAGTACATGAAGTGTTAGCTATTTCACTGTTTAAATATTGGCACAAGCCACAAGCCCATCTAAATGTGATCGAATCAATTCCTGATAAAATCAAGTCCCACCCTACCTTTGTTCCTCAGCGAACATCCTGTTTCACTGAGAAATGTGTCACAAACAGACATAAAAGGCCTTGTGAACATGTTTTATGTTGATTTTAAAGGAACACTCCAACGTTATTTGAAATAGGGCTTATTCACATTCTTTCCTACATTTAGATAGGTGTGCAAATGCATTTTTGTCTCAGTGCATGCATTGTTTTAGTTTGACAGGGTCGGCGCTAGCTTAGCTTAGCACAATGAATGGAATCCTTTGTTGCCAGCTAGCATGTCCTGAGTAAAAGTGATAATTTTTTTTTAAAACACATAATTACTTCTTGTGGCCTGTAGGGCTGGACCAGAATATTTGAATATTCGTTCGGTGGTTTGGTATTCGATTTGAAAATGTGACATTCGAATATTCGTTTTTTTGTTGTGTTGTTGTTGTTGTTGTTTTGCACACCTGGCATCCCCCTCGAAACGGTTCTCATTCGCGCTTGAATATGTTTTACACTATAAAATCTGGTGAAATACAATACTTAACATAAAAATTCATTATAGCTACTTAATAAATAGATTTTTGCTTATTCTTGGACTACTAAAAGTGTTCCTGCAACGGGAGTATTCTCTGGCTAGAGCGCAGAACAGCAGAGTTTGTATGGACAGAAGTGAATGCCTGAGCTTGTATTTTGGGTTAAGCTGCATTGCTTTGACATTGTGGAAAATAGAATAATAGAAACAAAATGTATTAAAATGTATGTAGTATTAAAACGTATAAATGTATGTATTAGTGTGTTTTATATCACTAGTGCAGTGTCCATTCTCGGAGCATAAGATAGCATATCGGAGTCCATTCTCTGCTCCCGTGAGGCGTGCCGCTTCTTTATTTAAATCTACCCTACTTTGTCAGTAGCCTAATTTGTTAGTGAGAAAAATATTAGACTAGCCGACCTTATTAGAAATATTGCTTAAGTTACAGACCTGTGTGTGGTGTTTTATATCACTAGTGCAGAGCAGTGTCCGTTCTCGGATAAGCTCTGCTTGCGTGAGGCGCGCAGCTTCCCGCTCGCGCTGTTCTGTAGTTTACTAAAAGTTTATTAATTCTGAACGTGTCGCGTCTCGCCTGTCTATCTATATTGCACCAAATACACTGCACTCCCTTGTGAAGTCGTTTGGATGAACGGTTCTCGAAATAATAATCATGTGCTGATGATGATCATGCGCATCATACGGCTGGCCACACACGCACACTTGCACACACACCCAACGTCTCTCCCTCTCTTTGTAGTGCGTGCGCTACACGGTTTGGAGCTCGCGAGCTCTAGATTCTGGGACATTTTATATAATTTGCTAATTTTTACAAATTTTTTTATCACTTTTACTCAGGACATGCTAGCTGGCAACAAAGGATTCCATTCATTGTGCTAAGCTAAGCTAGCGCCGACCCTGTCAAACTAAAACAATGCACTGAGACAAAAATGCATTTTCACACCTATCTAAATGTAGGAAAGAATGTGAATAAGCCCTATTTCAAAAAACGGTGGAGTGTTCCTTTAATGGCAGGCCATGTGATAGGTATGATCTGGGTCGCACACGAAGAGATCCAACTTTAATTAAGGGGAATGAGAATCACCTGAGGCCTAGAAGGACATCAAAGAGGCCTTTCTCTCTCTCTTCTGCACTGTTTCTCTAAAGTTCACACATTCCCTGGTTTTCCGTGATTAACTTCTTTCCGTCCCCTCAACCCCTGCTTAAAATCCAGTACAAAACATCACATATCCATGTTGGTCCACGCTAGATCTTAGTCCACCAGCAACCAGCATCCCATGCTGGTCCCAGCATGCAAAACATACCTTGCGCTGGTGACCAGCAGCGCTGTGTTTTTCAGCAGGGGCCTCTCTTTCCCCTTGTTTTCCATGAACATGAGCAACACCTGGAATTGCTTTCTCTGGTGTCCTCCCTCTAATGCAGCAGTGAAACACCAGGACTTGACTTGGCTTGTGCGTCCATGGACTCTCTTTTTCTCAATCTGGATATCCCACCTTGTTAACTTAGACAGTTCCTCTTCAAAGACATCTCTGCAACCCTCAAGGGAATGCTGATGTCTTCATGGTGCTGATGTGCTTCTTTCAAACACAACAGACTTCTAATAAAATATTTTTATACCAGTCGTTGTGATTCTGCAGCATTGCTCGGTTACACAATCCGAAGCATCCATTATTTATATAAGCATTGACAGTTTAAAGGAAAGTCGTGGATCAGGATTTTAGATCATTCATTTATGAAGAAAAATGCGAAGCTCTTTTATGTTCCTCCTTGCCTTTTTTGTGTGTGCGTCAGGCTCGTCTTTGATGATGGGAGCTGTACTTGCACAGGGATATGGACATGCAGCTGGTGCTGTCTAATTTAATGAGGGACCAACAGGAAGCCCATGTCAGGCACCCGTGCCCTGTGGACACAGGAAGTAGTTTAATTAAGAGCAAAGTCGCTGCATACTGAGGGATGTTGAGGGGTTCTCTTTATTTCCTTTTCTGTCTATCTCCTTACATCTTTTTGTCTGGCAGTAAAATCCATTTTTAGGCTGTCATGCCAGATGGTGTAGGTGATGCTCAAAAAAAAAATCTTTTTAAAGGACATCTCACATTTCAAGTTCAAATGTACTATTTATATTTATGTTGGTTTCATATGGTATTGGAAAACTGTTTTTATACCTTTTTCAAGAAAGCTTCAATTTAGTGACTCTAAAATCTAAAAAAATCTAAAAATGTCATCTGGCACAACCATTAAGTTAAATAAATAATGTAGGCTATTTGTCTTAACACCTTTTCCTTACACAGCCTATGTGAGTGTATACATCTAAGTCATTAAAAAAAGTCAACAGTATAGCCTATATATTTTTCAAGGTAAAATATGTTTACAGTATTGTGAATTTATATATTAATGTATATAATGGTCAAAACACATGACACGTTTACCTTTTGAACCTTGTCATAAAAATGACATTAAAAGGATATTGTAAAAGACTTTGATCCTGAGACCGAGGCTGCGTCCGAAATCGCTTACTCACTTGAGTAGGTACTTATTTTGAATAAGTGCGTACTTTACGAATGTGTGTAGAATGTAATCCAGACGTAATACATTCGCCGTGTTGTCATCATCATGTGACCTACCAGCGTCAGTTGTGTCGCTTCACTGCCATTCATAAAACCCTCTCCCGTGGCCTCATGGGAGAGTAAAGTGTCCATCTTATGCACTTATGTACCTTTTGCCTACTCTTTTATGAGTACTGTAAATTTGGACAACACTTTTGTCACATACAGTTTTTTATGGGATTAATATCCTGCCAGGATTCAAAACTGAAAATAAAGTTTTGAAAGGTTGAAACTAAGTGTTCAAAAACTCAAAATCTCCAAAAAAAGTTTTGCAAGATCGAAAAATAAGATTTGCAAGCTTGCAAAATGTAAAAAAAATTAAAAATATTTCTGCAAACATTATGTTGTTTTTGATATTTCCTTCTTCAGAACTGCAACATTTTTTTTACGATGTTGTGCAAACAATTTTTCAGAGTTTCAAATTTGTCAGTGTTCTCCCACTGTATTAGTTTGTTTTCCAGGTTTGAAACCTTGTAAATGGTGATCTGAAAACTGGTGTGCGAATGTGTGCACAAACGTTTTGAAACTCTGAAAACAGAGTTTTGCAGGCTTGCAAAGTGGTAAAAAAAAATTAAATCTCTGCAAACATAATTTTGTTTTTGAGTTTTCCTTCTTCAGAAGTGCAACACTCTTTTTTAGGGTGTTGTGCAATCATTTTTTCAGAGTTTCGAATTTGTCAGTGTTCTCCCAATGTATTAGTTTGTTTTCCAGATTTGAAACCTTGTAAATGGTGATCTGAAAACTGGTGTGCGAATAGGTGAAAAAAAGTTTTGAAACTCTGAAAACTGAGGTTCGAAAGGGCGAAACTTATTACATTACATTACATGTGCACTCTTATTGCAGACTATTTTTTCAGACCCGAGTTTACAACACCCACTTTGCGGAGATACGCCCACACAGTTGCGAGCTTGCGACTTACGTGATTGGTGGCAGCGTTGTCACGCAGCTCTGCTCTGAAACTCTGAAACTCAGACTGAGCGAAAATGAAGCTTCGCAACCTCGCAACCTAAAAAAAAAAAGCCTGGAGGGAGGGCCTTCTGCTCTTGGCCAATGATTTGCTGTCTGCTGACGTACAGTCCAATCACAAGTATTTACTGGAAAGGTGGGATTGACCGACTGCTCCGCCAATGACGAAAGCGTATGGGATGAATATAGTCAGTCAGTCAGTCATATTTATTTATAGAGCATATTTAAAAAACAACAGCTGTTGGCCAAAGTGCAGTATCAAAATATAGTATCAATATATATATAGGCTTATATCTTATATCATATATCTTACTCATGCTGTTCAATTTTCACAATCAGCATAGATGTAGGCTAAAAAAAATAACATTATAATATTTTAACAAAAATGAAACTAAATGCGCATATTTAATGGCTACAACACATATAGTGGGCCAGGGCCTATACAGACTCTCTAAATATTGACATTAACATTAGCAATGCTAGCTGTAGAAGTGCAGTTTGTATGTTAACTAATCTATAAGTGTTACCGATTTTTTATAGGCCTACACCGATTCAGAGGTCTCGTGCAGTTCAGTGTTGGACAGGTCAGTTGTTTTAACTGTTCATTAAAGTGAATAGTTAAAATGACATTCGTTTGCGTATCGGACGTTAGTGGACGTCGTACTGCACGCTTGTGTTATTATCTCGGCAGTTTAGGACATCGCACAAGATTTGCAATTTGTACAAATAGAGACATTTTTGTGAATACAAATGTTTTCTTTTGTATTAGTGTATCATAATTTGCGCATGCAACAAAGAAGACTTGCATGTGTGGATCAGGTGACGCGCGTGCATTCATTGACGTCTTTTCTGAGTCAATATCATTTGATTCATTTGGATTTTGAGACTTTCTTTTCGCGGTTTTTAAGCATTTCACAACCCACACACAAACAAACTACAAATGAATAGGCCTGGTGCTAGTTATTAATGTGGGCACAACTACACATCTATTTGACAAATTCATAAATGTGCGTCACTAAACTAATAGGCTACAACTTGTGTGTGCAAAATCCAGAATCACATGAATGTGCAGCATTTTGTACAAGAACCATAGTTGTTAATACAAAACCTCGATTTTGTATTAATGTATCTCGCATGCAACAAGTAAGATGTGCAATTGTTGATCAGGCGACACGCGTGCATTCATTGACTCGTTTCTAGAATGCATGAATAGCCATATTATATTCATCCCATACGCTTTCGTCATTGGCGGAGCAGTCGGTCAATCCCACCTTTCCAGTAAATACTTGTGATTGGACTGTACGTCAGCAGACAGCAAATCATTGGCCAAGAGCAGAAGGCCCTCCCTCCAGGCTTTTTTTTTTTAGGTTGCGAGGTTGCGAAGCTTCATTTTCGCTCAGTCTGAGTTTCAGAGTTTCAGAGCAGAGCTGCGTGACAACGCTGCCACCAATCACGTAAGTCGCAAGCTCGCAACTGTGTGGGCGTATCTCCGCAAAGTGGGTGTTGTAAACTCGGGTCTGAAAAAATAGTCTGCAATAAGAGTGCACATGTAATGTAATGTAATAAGTTTCGCCCTTTCGAACCTCAGTTTTCAGAGTTTCAAAACTTTTTTTCACCTATTCGCACACCAGTTTTCAGATCACCATTTACAAGGTTTCAAATCTGGAAAACAAACTAATACATTGGGAGAACACTGACAAATTCGAAACTCTGAAAAAATGATTGCACAACACCCTAAAAAAGAGTGTTGCACTTCTGAAGAAGGAAAACTCAAAAACAAAATTATGTTTGCAGAGATTTAATTTTTTTTTACCACTTTGCAAGCCTGCAAAACTCTGTTTTCAGAGTTTCAAAACGTTTGTGCACACATTCGCACACCAGTTTTCAGATCACCATTTACAAGGTTTCAAACCTGGAAAACAAACTAATACAGTGGGAGAACACTGACAAATTTGAAACTCTGAAAAATTGTTTGCACAACATCGTAAAAAAAATGTTGCAGTTCTGAAGAAGGAAATATCAAAAACAACATAATGTTTGCAGAAATATTTTTAATTTTTTTTACATTTTGCAAGCTTGCAAATCTTATTTTTCGATCTTGCAAAACTTTTTTTGTGAGATTTTGAGTTTTTGAACACTTAGTTTCAACCTTTCAAAACTTTATTTTCAGTTTTGAATCCTGGCAGGATATTAATCCCATAGTTTTTCACCAACTATATAGAGAAGTATGCGATTTCCACAATCATGAGGTTCTCTCTCGATGATGTAATTTCCTGCATGTTTTTACATATTGGTTGCACCACATGACTTTGTTGGTTTGTTAAAATATCAAGAATTTAATTGTTTTAACGAGGTTTTTTTTTTCTAAATTGTGATATTTGCACAGTTAGGTATCCCAAAAATATTCAAATGAATTTTAATTCAGGAACATCATATAAGTGGTGTATTCAAATAATTGTATCCTTTAATACACAGGCATGCAAAATGTCTCTGTGTTTAAGTCCCGATACTCTGTTAAGGCTCTAACTGCAGTCAGGCGCAAGGGTCAGCAGAAGCCTGTGAAAGTGAAAATTGCAAAATGAGGAAAAAAACACACCATTTCCTGACTGCACACCACAGCCAGATAGTATAACTGCAGCTGACTCTGCAGTTGAAGGCTTGTGAAAGTAATTGAACTAATGTAAATGCGCTTGGTTCTCAAACCAGACGATACTTGTAGGCACGCTAGAGCTTTTACACTGATTAAGATCTTGAGGCAGTTGTAAGAAAATAGTGACCTGAAAAGGAAGGCATTAACAGCATTGTCGCAAAATGTTGTGCATGTAGTGGTGTTTGTAAAACTTAAAGTGCAACCATGTAGTCAGTCATTTTATCCCTTAAAACTAATCTTTAACCACTGAAATTACATAATTAAACGTTTCCTTGATTTTTTTTCATGCCTTGAAATAGCTTGAATGTAACTCTATACACCCTTGCCTCATTTAGTATACATGGTTCTATGAAAATGCAAATTAGCCCCGCCTCCACTCACTCACACCAGCAAAGAGATCACACATTGACGATCATATGTTGACACGATTGGTTACTAGGTTGTTTGTGACGTCAGAAACACCAGCGTTTTTGGGACTGTCGTTGGTTCACTGCAGTTTTAATGAGAAAATACTCTGCAACGGTGTTGACTTATGAATTTACACATGGTTTGTCTTGAAGCATATTAAAAACAACCAAACAAACAACATTTTGGTCATACTATAGCTCAAGGAGTTCAGGCTGGTTTATTAGAACATGTTGGCTGGGCAACCAGTAAATGACCAGCTTACACCAGTTAGCATGTTCCAAAACACAGCTGGATTTTCCAACAGGGATGATAAAGTTTGACCACAGAGTAGGCCAACATTTAAAGAACAAGCTGTTGTTAGCAGGATGGCAAATCACATCTATTAAAACAACAACACTCTTGTTTCAGAAGGGAAAATTGAAGTGTCCCTTTCTCATTTGTTTGAGGTTGTCAAGCCCCTCCTAACTTTCCTCAGAGCTGTTCAGCCGTGTGTTTGGTCCGTGGTCTTGGCTCTGGTGTTGTATGGCATAGGCACAGCGGGGAGAATGAATTGCTGGCAGACTCGTGCTGTGCTCGTCCTGGCCGCTGTACGAGTGAGCTGGAACAGCACAACATGGTGTGAGGCGTCTTTTGCCCCACTCACGTGTGAGCTCCTAAATGAGACGAAGAGAAAGAAACGATTTGTCATCTTATATCACCACCTTGAGAGAGATTCAGTTGCTGAATTATGCAACAACTGACTTCTCTTTGCTGTTGTATACAATATCTAATAGGTTCCAAAAGGATGTAAGAGTGATTTTGAGTAATTGAATAAGTGATTGATTGAATGAATGAATGAATGAGCAAATGACTAAGTGAATGATTGAATAATTAAATAAGTAATTGAGAGTGAATAATTAAGTGTGTAAATTAGTAAAGAATTTAAAGGTACAATATGCAAGACTTTTGCATTAAAATATCCCAAAATCTCAAGGCCAGTGTTATATATTTTGTTTAGTTGATTACTTACAATATCCCAAATGTTTCCAACTATTTTTAAATCGTGAGAAAATTGCGATTTTAACCAAGGAAACGGGGCGTTAGAGCAGGGGTGATCTGGGAGTCGCCAGTCATTTGAGTCATATCCGTGTTAGTCTCGCGTAGCCAGACCTTCAGACTGACGGCTGAAGGTCTGGAATTCATAGCAGCTTTCTTTGGCCAAGGCCCGCCCATAAGGCCGTTTGACCGACATGTCAAACAACCAATTAAAGTTCGTTTCGTTCAGCGTCACGTTTCGGGGCGTGGAAATGTCACCACAACAACAGACCAGCGTGCAACAAGTCAGTCAGCATAGACAATCAAAGAAGGAGAAGAAAACAAGCAGTAAGTCATTGCTGATTACGTTTACTGATTACTACGTTTACCATGTTTAGCTGATCTTGATAAATGCTCATTGTCACTCATGTAAACACAACCGTTTTTCTTCCGCAATCACACGTCTGCGCTGTGTTTCCCAGCGGACCGAAAATAAACGCGACACTCGCGCCCCCCGGAAATCCGATAAAATTCATCCAATCAGATGACGACTTCGACATTGCTGAAGTGTTTCCAGTTAAGTGTACCATATGCATCAGACGTTTAGCCAACGTTCCGTGGCGTGACGTCTGAGGCTGAGACTATATCCGTGTTACCCTCATACTGCGTGGAGTCCTGGACAAATGCGGAAGTTGTAGCGTCTATCAAGCAACAAACGTTAGCTTGTTTCGCGCAGTCTTTATGGAACACAATTATTCTTTACTGATTGCAGCTGGTTCTGTCAACAAAGCATGCTTAATTTTATATTTTCCAAATGTAGCATTCGGTAATAGTTATGTTTATTTAAGGAAAGTATTATTGCTTTAGATTTGTGTTTAACGTTAACGTTGACATTGTTTATTTGGTGTTTATGGCAATGTAAATAAATATAGCACGTGTTATCCATACAGATTAATCAGTATGTTTGGATACAACTACAATATACATGTGGGTACAATGTACAAATGATGTGGGTATGTTCCAATGTTACTTTTACAACAATTGTTTAGAACACGTAAAACTGTGTCGCGTTATCACAACAATGAATTCGACATATGGGCTACAGTAACATCTATGACAACCAATATAGTAGTAAACCTTACTTTTCATGCGGTTAATTCATTTTAATCAAATAAAAGTGTGATGAGGTTCAAGAGTCAGGAAGGAAGAAGACAGGGATAGGCACAGCGCGCATTCACCGTGGCAAACGCGACGGCACAAAACAGTTCAAAAATGAGAGCTCGGATACACTGGTTTTCTTTCTCTGCGTCCAATTTTCTCTCCAGTCTCTCTCTCGTTCCTGACTTATAATCGGTCTCTCCACGCTGATCACTGCAATAAGACACAGGTGTTCGTCATTTGCACTTGACCTACTTGCGTCCCGCTTGTCTCGTTTCTCTCTCTCTCTCCCGTTACAGACCGCGCTGAACCACGCCCCCCTCGCCACAAAAAGTATGCCATTAAACGCAACATTTATAAAAATAGAACTTTACCTCATCCATGAACATGATTTTTCGATTTCCGTCTGACTGATTTACATCCCCGGTGGAATTTAAAACTACAGTTCCCATCATTCCACGCTCCTTCACATCGTCATCAAGCTACGCCGTTGTTGTTTGGAATGTAGCGCCCTCTAGGGGCAAAACAATTTTGCATATTGTACCTTTAAAAGAGAGTGGGTGAATAAGTAAATAAGTCTGTCAATTATAAGAGTGAGTGAGGGAGTGAATAAATGAAAGGGTTTATGAATGACATACTACACCAGATACGAGTGGCTGAACGTGTCAAAGGCCAATACAACCCATTATAATCATATAAAACTGACAGCGGTCGTGCACAGGTTAAACATTGTTAGTGTGTGAACCAATAAGTGAATAAATCAGTCAGTAATTGTGAGAATGAACGAATAATCGATTGATTGAATGAATCAGTCAGTGAGTGTGAGAATGAACGAATAATCGATTGATTGAATGAATCAGTCAGTGAGTGTGAGAATGAACGAATAATCGATTGATTGAATGAATCAGTCAGTGAGTGTGAGAATAAAGGAATAATCGATTGATTGAATTAATCAGTCAGTGAGTGTGAGAATGAACGAATAATCGATTGATTGAATGAATCAGTCAGTGAGTGTGAGAATGAACGAATAATCGATTGATTAAATGAATCAGTCAGTGAGTGTGAGAATGAACGAATAATCCATTGATTGAATGAATCAGTCAGTGAGTGTGAGAATGAACGAATAATCGATTGATTGAATGAATCAGTCAGTGAGTGTGAGAATGAACGAATAATCGATTGAATGATTCAGTCAGTGAGTGTGAGAATAAAGGAATAATCGATTGATTGAATTAATCAGTCAGTGAGTGTGAGAATGAACGAATAATCGATTGATTGAATGAATCAGTCAGTGAGTGTGAGAATGAACGAATAATCGATTGATTGAATGAATCAGTCAGTGAGTGTGAGAATGAACGAATAATCGATTGATTGAATGATTCAGTCAGTGAGTGTGAGAATGAACGAATAATCGATTGAATGAATCAGTCAGTAAGTGTAAGAATGATCAAGTACATCATTAAATGAATCAGTCAGTGAGTGTGAGAGTGAACGAATAATCGATTGAATGAATCAGTCAGTAAGTGTAAGAATGATCAAGTACATCATTAAATGAATCAGTCATTGAGTGTGAGAATGAACGAAGAAACGATTGAATGAATCAGTCAGTAAGTGTAAGAATGATCAAGTACATCATTAAATGAATCAGTCAGTGAGTGTGAGAATGAACGAAGAAACGATTGAATGAATCAGTCAGTGAGTGTGAGAATGAACAAAGAAACGATTGAATGAATCAGTCAGTAAGTGTAAGAATGATCAAGTACATCATTAAATGAATCAGTCAGTGAGTGTGAGAATGAACGAAGAAACGATTGAATGAATCAGTCAGTGAGAGTGAGAATGAACAAAGAATCGATTGAATGAATCAGTCAGTAAGTGTAAGAATGATCAAGTACATCATTAAATGAATCAGTCAGTGAGTGTGAGAATGAACGAAGAAACGATTGAATGAATCAGTCAGTGAGTGTAAGAATAATCAAGTACATCATTAAATGAATCAGTCAGTGAGTGTGAGAATGAACTAATAATCGATTGATTGAATGAATCAGTCAGTGAGTGTGAGAATGAACGAATAATCGATTGATTGAATGATTCAGTCAGTAAGTGTGAGAATGAATGAATAATCGATTGATTGAATGATTCAGTCAGTGAGTGTGAGAATGAACGAAGAAACGATTGAATGAATCAGTCAGTGAGTGTAAGAATGATCAAGTACATCATTAAATGAATCAGTCAGTGAGTGTGAGAATGAACGAATAATCGATTGATTGAATGAATCAGTCAGTGAGTGTAAGAATGATCAAGTACATCATTAAATGAATCAGTCAGTGAGTGTGAGAATGAACGAATAATCGATTGATTGAATGAATCAGTCAGTGAGTGTGAGAATGAACGAATAATCGATTGATTGAATGATTCAGTCAGTGAGTGTGAGAATGAACGAATAATCGATTGATTGAATGATTCAGTCAGTGAGTGTGAGAGTGAACGAATAATCGATTGAATGAATCAGTCAGTAAGTGTAAGAATGATCAAGTACATTAATTGAATGATCAGTCAGTGAGTGTGAGAATGAACGAAAAACGATTGAATGAATCAGTCAGTGAGTGTAAGAATGAACGAATAATTGATTGATTGAATGAATCAGTCAGTGAGTGTGAGAATGAACGAATAATCGATTGATTGAATGAATCAGTCAGTGAGTGTAAGAATGATCAAGTACATCATTAAATTAATCAGTCAGTGAGTGTGAGAATGAACGAATAATCGATTGATTGAATAAATCAGTCAGTGAGTGTAAGAATGAACGAATAATCGATTGATTGAATAAATCAGTCAGTGAGTGTGAGAATGAACGAATAATCGATTGAATGAATCAGTCAGCCTTGTAACTGTTGCATCTTGTGCACTTACAGTTTTTCTGAATTGCTAAAACATCACTCACTTCCATCACTCACAATCCATCACTCACTTTCTCAAAACCTTAAGTTAAACACAAAACCAAATTTTCAAACCACATTCAACCTCTGACTCTTCCAGCAAAATCAAACAATTGCCTCAACCATTTTATCTGTGCTCAAAATCAAACAATGCTTTCAGATCATACACACAGCGAGCCAAAATGATAAACACTACAGATCACTTGTTAGACACTACATAAAAAAATGCAGAACACTGAATCCAAAGCATGCAGTTACAGGAAAAAAAAGCATATTGTAACAAAGTAAACTAATTTTACAATTACGTAAAAAAGTATAGTAATGAGTCTGACAACATACAGTAGTAAGGTGAATATATTGTATACTGTATGCACTGCAAGTGTTGTTTTGTAATGGATATTGTATGGTAGGCCCATTGAATGTCTGTATATTCAGCACTTGCATACTGTGAAAATACAGTGACACAACTGCAAAAGCCAAAAAGGTTACAGTAAAAAAAACTCTAAATGAAAAGCATGTAGTCACTCAGAGAGTTGTGCAACTGCAGAATCAAGGTCAATGAGAGATTGATTCTGCTTCAGCATCATGTCTTCATGTTGGGTCCGGCCGGTGGACTTTCGTCCACATCACAGACAATATCATCTTTGCAGGCAAAGCGAAAAACCCTAAAGCAGATCCAGTCTTGACAACATTCTCCACACCTGCTCTTCCTCATCCTCCTTGTTCACCAGCTCTTACACACATTCTGTTCTCTCCCTCTTATATTGTTACCATCCATTATTGGTATCAACATTCAGTGCAACATTTTGAGTCAATTTTGGGACTCTGAACTGATTATGTACAGTTGGTTAGGTCACATCATTAGAAATAAGTGTGAACAATTTTGAGTCGTTGTGTGTAAACGAGTCAAGTCACCTTTATTTATAAAGCACTTTTTACAATACAGATTGTTTCAAAGCAGCTTTACCGAGATAACAGTAAAATAATGTTGTAATAATATTGTTAAATATAAAATTAAATGTCCCCAACTAAGCTAGCCAAAAGCCAATGGCGACAAGGCGAAGAAAGGCGAAGAATGGCCAAAAAGGCGACATGTTGTAGTTGTGTTTAACTTTTGCCTGCCTGTGTTAAGCATTTTGAAACATAAGTGCAATCACAGTGCGAAATGTGTTTTAATGAGTGAAAATGTGTTTAGAGTTTTGAAAAGAGTGCATGAGATTTGCAAACAGTGTTTTAACTACCTGAACTTGTTTAATGTTTTACAGTTTATTTGACAAATTGGTTTAGGCTATTGAGAATTTGGTTCAGAGAATGGGATTTAGTGTTTTAGCAATTCAGAAAAACTACAAATACAAACCACACCTGGGACTAATTAAACTCTATAAAAATGGCTCAACTCCTTTTCACTGCATTTATTTGAGTGAGTGAGTGAGTAAGATAGAGAGAGAGAAAGTGTTTGTGTGTGCGCGTGTATGTGTGCGCGTGTATGTGTGCGTGTGTGTTTGTGCGCGTGTATGTGTGCGCGTGTATGTGTGCGTGTGTGTTTGTGTGTGTGTGTGTGTATAAATGAGTGAGTGAATGTGTATGACTACGAGTGAGTAAGAGAGTGTGTGTGTGCGTGTGCGTGTGTATGTGTGTGAATGAATGAGTGAGTGAATGAATGAGTGTGTACGACTACGAGTGAGTGAGTAAGTGTGTGTGTGTGTGTGTGTGTGAGTGAGGAGAGAAGAGAGAGAGAGAGAGAGAGAGACTGAGTGTGAATGAGTGAGTAAAATATAGAAAAGAGATTGAATTAACTTGACTAATGAGTAAAAGAATGAGTAAATTGGGTGAATCAGTACGTGAATGAAGGTGTAAGTGAATGAATGGATGACTTATTGTATAAATAGGCGAGTGAGTGAATTGATGGGTGTATGGAGAGTTTTAATAATTGAGTGGGTTCATATTTGAGTGCCAGTCTCAGATAAATAGACATCCCCCTCCTCAGTGCTGGTCTGTGTCCAACTCCCCTTGATACAGTCCAGTATTCACCACTAACATAACTAATCCTTTCATTAAATTAAGCCTCCCACTAACCTATAAAGAGCTAATTGTGTGGTGAGTCAGCACACACAAACACACAAGCACTCACACATATTCAGAGATTCCTTCATCTCTTTTTTTCACGTTGTATCTTTTACCACCACAGCTTTCCAACTTGCTAACACAGTGTTCCTGTGTGTTCCCGTGATCACAGATACACATGTGTTTGTGACTGTGTGCATATGCACGTGTGTATGCCTATGAATGCTCTGCCTTTCGTGTATGTTTGCTCAACTTACAGTGCGGCTGTTCTTCCCCCGTGTGAGTTGTCAGGTGTGTTCCCATAAGACTGCTTTTAACACACATCTCTTATTTTCACGCATCAGTGACATCACTGTTCTCCAGAACTGGAGCCGTCCCAGAATGCTTTGTTGGCTGCGTAAGGTCCTGAATTTAGACCTTTATGTCAGTTTAAAATAAACATGGCGTGTTTGCAAATAAGATAGACTAACTTGAACCCTGTCTCCCTCATCTCTATTTTGTCTTTTTAATGGTATGATAATGCCAAGCTAACAGTATTGATGTACTTTGAAGCCTGACTGATTAACATACAGAAGACCTTCATCCACCTACGTGTCTGTTTCTACAGAACATAATGAATTTAATCTTCTTTTCTCTACCTTTTTCTAGATAAATCTGTTAAGATCAGAAGCTACACATGACGAAACATGCAGAAGACTCTGAAGAGATTAAGGAAGTCATAGACTGCCTGAAAACTCTTTGGGAAACAACGTCTTTATCTTTTCAACAACATTGGACTGTTATACGCAGTTTAAAGAAACGGACGGCATATGAGCAGCCAACTAATTTTTAATGGACCAAAGCCATGGACGTTTAATGGCTAAACCTGCAATGAATGGTTTTCTCTTTTGGGTCATTGGGAGTGCTGTAGAATGGAGGATCCATTCCAGACATTTTCTCAAGGGTCCGTCACGCTACCTCCAAGAAGAATGAGCAATTTTCACCAGATGGAGATATGTGCATGTCGCTATACTGAACTGGCCCAATGGTTTATTTGTCTGGACAGAGAACTAAGAGTACCCTGAAGAGGAGGAAGTGGCCGTAACTTGACCCATGACAAAGTATGTGGCTGAAGAGCCAGGCTGAAGTTTAAAGAGCGGGTGAAATGGGAATTCGACAGTAAAAATTTGAACAAAACTTGCTTTGTTGTCTGCACCTGGGAAATTTGAGACTTCAGTCAACAGACAAAACACAAACAGTTCTTCTTCTTTTTAATCAAAGACATACGCTGGTGACTTCAACAAGCAGTTCTGGCACGGGCAGCCTTTGGCTGATCTTTACGTCTTGTTTTTGATGGTACACACAGATGCCCCAACTTTATTGAACTACGTCTTCTTACCCGCCTTGTTATTGAGGTTGTCAGTTGTGATGCTGCGCAGGGGTCTGCTGTTCTGGCTCTCACGTGTGGGTGTTCTGTTAGTGGTGGTGTGCTGTTGCCTTTCCCTCCTTTATGTCATCTCTTGCAGCCCCCACGCTGATGAGCCCATGGCTGGGCAACCCCTTCCCAGGGCTGGAGGGATGGCGATTGCTGGGGGTCCAAGCAGGCCAGGTGGTGTTGGAGGTGCCCCTATTGGCCTTGCTGCACGGGAAGGGTTTCAGGCCCTACTTCAAGAGCGGGAAGAGCAGCACCGGCAGCATATCGCCAGCTTGAAAAAACAAATTGCTCAACTTAAAGAGGCTCTCCAGGAACGGAGCGAACAACTTAAGGGCATGCAGAACTCTTTGGAGAAGACGGCTGGGAAGGGCACGGGTGGGGACGTGGCTGATGAGCGCAGTCACAGCGACCTGCAGGAGTTCCTCCGCAGCCAGCTGAGCCGGGCTGAGGTGCACAGTGGTGTGCGACTGCCAAGCGAGTACGCTGTGGTGCCCTTTGAGAGCTTCACCTTACAGCGCGTCTACCAGCTGGAAATGGGGTTGACCCGTCACCCAGAGGAGAAGCCGGTGAGGAAGGACCGCAGGGACGAGCTGGGGGAGGTGGTGGAAAGTGCGCTGCAGTCCCTCAATGCACTGAATCAAGGTGGAGACAGAACGAAAGCCAGTAAAGTCTACACACCATCAGACTTTATTGAAGGTAAGAAGCTGCTTAGGAGCATTCCAGGCTCAGTTCAAGTTAAGCTCAATCGACAGCCAATCTGTAAATGTTAATATACTGACTGTTTCAATAGTATAGCCACAAGATGTAAACAATAAGCATGTTTAGATGATTTTAGGGTAAGTTAAGAGTGGTTTGGAAAGGATGGTAGGAGTTTTTTTGGAAGCCTGTTTGGAAACATTATTTATGATATTCCATTTAGTGCTGCTGGTGTAGAGATGACAAACATTACCTTAAATAATGTACCATAGGAAATATCTGCATGTCCCTGGGCCATTGATTCAGGTATTTAGAGCTTGTTGGAATGATATCTGAAGCATGTTGCAGAAGTTGTATGTTGTGTTTCTTGCATCCTCAGAACCAAATCAGTAAAACAATAGTGCATCCCGTAAAACCATGGTAACATGCTAGTCAGGATATCCTGTGGTAACTCTAGGAAATGAATACAGCTGTTTTATATTCCGAGCTGTGTCATCTCTGCTATTTCCTCTAGAGAGAAAGTGACGCATCTAAGTGTTTATAGACTTTACAGGAAATACATTATTCATGTTACTTTGCATCTTTGTTTAGTCACAAATAACTGTTCCCAGCACTTGAAACTGCAATGCTAGAATTGAGTTTTGGTTAAATTTGGAACAGACCAGCATAGAATTTTTATACTGGTTTGTTGCTGGTGTTTAAAAAAAGTGTGCATCTCTATAAAGAAGACTAGGTTATTTCTTGTAAATTCGAGCCTCTTCTGAGTCCTTTTTGACTATATAATTGAATAGACCTACTCTCCTTCACATCAACAATGGAGAGCTTGTGAAGAATTCAAAGAGAGCCAAGGCCAAGTCTTAGCCAGAGGCCCTGTCTGTTAAAACTTACAGCGCAGTGTCCAGACACAATGTCAATTTACCCAGACGTCTTCCTAACACTGAACGAGACTAAATAATATTGTTGGACATTCTAAAAATATTTGGCCCTGAAAAAACAAAGGAAGCTTGACCATTACCCCTGAAACGGTGCTTCAGCAAAGAGGAATGTTTACAGAAAACATATCTTTTCTACCCACAAAATAACTCTCCCACCCCGTGCCTTAAGGGATACATGTTTCTGTCTCATTATCCTGTGTCCGTTATCTCTGTTGGCCAACTGTATATAGTGCACCTTTACTCAGACCCTTTTTGTGGTGACAAGATCCAATTTAGAGAGGGAAAGAAATCCCAGGTCATGCTAAAAGTGCAATTTTTCCCTGCGATAATGTTACCAATGTTCGGTAACTCACATGATTCTTGAGCGAAGAAATGTTTTGTCTTATTTACTGTATCTAGTTTTTCAGTGAGGTGGAATTGAGCCTGCGGGTTATGCTTTGATGTTTTTGCTGTTAGTAGCTTGTATTGATTCAGATGGCTTCCCTAATGGCCCTGCTTTTCCCATAAAAGCATTTTATGTGTGGAATGGAAAGGAGCTGGACATTATCATTATTCCAGTTTGCTAATGCAGACAACATCACTGTTGCTGCTTTGGGTTAGGGATTTGGACAAACTTGTTGTGTGGCTTGTTGAATTGTGCTTTAAATTTATCTCAATGATCAAACTTACGCATTTCACCAGGCAGGCAATAAAACAGGTGGAAAAATCCCACAGACTTAAATTGATAGAGGATCTCGAGACATATCAATGGACCAGAATGTTATAAAAGTGGAGTCTGTTGACTTTGTCCAGTAGGCAACCGCATACTGTAGAAACCATCCAGAACACTCAAGCAATTGCATAGAAATAACCCAAACACTGCACAGAACACCATAGCAACTTTCATACAAATTTATCACAAATTAGATACACATACTTCCTAGTGTAGATCATAACACCATTACCACACTGTGCTACCAAAGCTAATGAAGTATGAAGCTGTGAAGTATACATACTTCAACAAACCAAATGGGTTTGTTTTGTGCAAACCTTGCATGAGCATGATGATTCTCTAAAATAAGAGTCAATATGTCTTTTATATCACTATCAGCACCACTGGTATGGAGCCTGAACAATACACATTTGATGCTGTACAGTGCAGATCTCTCTAAAGAGTTTATTTTTTTGGATCATTTTCAGAAGCGTTAAAGTATGTTACCCAAGCCTCAGATGACCTGGTCCTCTCTCAACATCTGCCCAGATGTTTCTTCTGAAATTCCTTAGCATAGCTCAGATAATTTGATCTTAAAGAATTTGACGAGAAATGTTAGTTCAAATTCCAATGTGTGTCTCGTTTCATTGCAGACTTTTGAGAAAAAATCTCGTTCTCCATTCAGTCTAATTGCTGTCTCATTTTTATCCTATAAGTCTAGTTAGTTCTATGTCACACTTAATGTCAATATTTGATTGTGTATGTTGTATATTAACTATTATTCTGATAGGAAATAAAAAACAAATTATATATATTTATTATCTCCATTGCTTTCTCATTCACTAAGCATTTGTAAACTAAAATATGTTTGTGAAATCTGCGAAAGACATTTTCACAAACAAATCATGATTCACAAATACCTTTCATTCAAAAATGTATTATAAATTCACAAAAAAATGTTGGAAAAACTTAAACCACACATACTCAAAAATCATACACTCTTTGGCTGCGTCTGAAAGCTTAAAAATGCTGCCTTCCGAGAAAGCATTTCAAGTCACGTCTAAATCCAATGTAATTGCACGTCCTGTCTCCTGAGATACCTTCATCTGATCGATTTTTGAAGACAGCATAGATGTATCCTTCGCCGGCTTTGATATCCCACAATCCTGTGCTTTCCATTCTGTGACAGTTAAATATAATACAAATAAAGATGGCATCTGAAAGTCGTGGTTGCTGGTCAGTTTGTGTGTTAATGTTCGTTTTTGACCAACGTTTTCTACTTTTGATGTCATTTCTAGCTAAAAATTATTATTGTATTAAATATTCACTTAGTTATCACCAAATCTCTCTCTATTTTACTGTAAATCATTCAACCGATACGCTGCTTTAGAAGTCTGTCCGAAATCTGCAGGCAACAAATCAGCTTTTTCTAACGCAGCCTGACTGTCATTATAATCATGTTAAGATGAAATATAAAGCTGCAGTCTGTAGCTTTTCCTCTTTGTCGCCATCTCTGTTCGAAATCTGTAATTGCAGTTATTGGCGGAATTATTAACTTTACGTGAGCCTCTACATGAACAGCGCGGATGAACACAATGTTTTGAGACTGCGCGTCTGTCAGTCACTGCGCTGGTGTGGATACTGGCATTCAGAATCACACATTCTACTTTTTGGAAGTACAGTGTATGACCATGACAACATACGAATTTTCATTGGAAAATGTAATCTGAACAAGTAAGTAACATCCACATCAAGGGGGGAAAAGCCTTGCATTAAATCGCGCTGATTAAATATAATGATCGCTTATCATATCATGTCAAACCTTTCAAATTATGCTTTGTCCTCAAATTGTTCTCAACATCAGCATTGCGACTACATTTAATGTGTATTATGATTACCCTGTAGTTCAGTTTCCATTTCTGTGCAGTCTAATTTGTAATTGTCATACCAATAAATTAATGTTTCTTTACTGGTTTTCTTTGAAAAAAAAAAAAAAACACGTATCTGTAATCCGATGCATATTTGAAACTGGAATATATCTAATTTCGGAGGCGGGTTTGGTTTTCTTGGAGTAGAGGTGAATTGCTCCCTCTCATAGCTAGCACAAAATAATTCATATTTTACCATAATAGCAAAACGAATAAAGCCACAACAAGTGTGCTGTTACACGATTGAACTATTGAAATGTCTTACCTGTCCTAAAAGAAAAAAAGCCGTCTCTGCGTCCGTTTTAAACTGATGTTTATCCTTGTTTTTGCGTGGGCCGTTTGCAGTCTCTTTTTAAAGTTCTATATATATATAGGGTTAGGGTTAGGTTATATAGGGTTATATATATCCCACTCCGAAGTCCGAATTCTTTTGGGTTTTACAACTGGTCAGTGGCGTGCACAGACCTCTTCAGGGGCAGGGGCGGAGGGACCAAAAAGGGCACTAATTTTTTTTTTTTTTTTTTTTTTTTAACAGTACCTGCATTTTTATTCTCTTTTCAGCCAATTTGTGAGAGGGATGCTTCCTTTGGCTGCATCAGAGAGTTCCCTGATTTTTTTTTTTTTTTCTTGACATTCTAAGAAAATATGTTGATACAATTATTAGAATGCATAACACATCAAATGAAAATAGGGAAATTATGATAATATTACTAAATATTATTTACTTTACCAAACAAAACAGAGAATCAAAAAGGTAATTATGGAAATTTATTTTTAAGTTTTGTTGATGTTGTAAATTTTATGTATGTATTATATGTATGAAAGACACTGTTAGCTATCAAGAATCAGTATCACTTTACAATAAGGTTTCATTAGTTAAATTAGTTAGCATTAGCTAATAATGAACTGCACTTCTACAGCATTTATTAATCTTAGTTAATATTAATTTCAGCATTTACTAAAACATAATTAATAATTAAAAGTTGTTTTTGTTATCATTAGTTAATGCACTGACTGTGACATAATACCAATTAACAGTTGTATTATTAAAGGGATACTCCACTTTTTTTGGAAATAGGCTCATTTTACAACTCCCCCAGAGTTAAACAGTTGAGTTTTACCGTTTTTGAATCCATTCAGCTGATTTTCTGATATTTAGAAGAATATCAGTAAGCAGACATTCTTCTAAATATCAGAAAATCAGCTGAATGGATTCGAAAACGGTAAAACTCAACTGTTTAACTATGGGGGAGTTGTAAAATGAGCCTATATCCAAAAAAAGTGGAGTGTCCCTTTAACTAAAATATAGGCCTATACAGTAACAAATGTGTTGCTCATGGTTAGTTCATTAGTTCATAAATGAGTAATGAACAAATGAACCTTATTGTAAAGCGTTACTATGAAATCAAAGATATAAGTTCCTTACACGTTGGACATGGACTTAAGATTTCATTTAACTAACGTTAGATGCATTTCCCCTTGCACTTTTATTCCGTGGATAAAAACGAATTACATTATCACTCAGAAATCTCGTCTGATATCGAGTTATACTTTTATTATAGTTAAGACTCGCGTGCTACTCGCGTGCTGACTCGCGTGCTGCTGGAAAAAGCCTCACGATGGCTGTGGATCAGGAGGGACAAACTGTGGGCGAACGCTTCTTGGACACAGGCCGGGAACTGATCACTCCTCCTCCCGGTCGGGTCGCCTGGGTGAGGAGGTCTGAAGTTGAAAGACCCGAAACCCCCTATGACCCCAGGTACTATCACTGAGGATGTGTCCAAGAGTGCATCACAAGGTGTATGTAACAATCAAGACTCGCGTGCTGCCGCAACTTTTAGAGTAGCATGGTGATGGTAAGATAAATGTAATTATCTGTTACCTGCTGCTCGTGTAGTTTGAAGACGTAGCGCCTACCAGAACCGTTAAATGCGTATGAGGCGCTGCAAAGGAAACTCCGCCTGCACTTCTCCGCCAAAACTTTTTTTTATATATAATATTTGTTTGTATTATTATTTTGAGTGGCAATTGTGCGTAATTGTATTGTTATTTATTATAATATTTATAAAAATATTAATAATTTTTATTATTTACAATTATCAGAAAAGGGCACAATACATTTTGAGACAAAAGGGGCAGGGGCTTGAGCCCCCCGGCCCCCCCCCCCCCTGTGCACGGTGAATGTCCAGTTGTCACTGGTGATTGTCGTTTGAACCTTTCTGGATCCGCCATAAGTTTAATTATTTAAAGTGCTGTGAGAAAAGGCTAAACATTTCCACCTCCAACATCTTCACACGCAGTATAGCCGACTAGCCGGGACTCCTTCTTTATGTGTGCAGATGTGACGTAATGACGCAAAGACATGCTCGAATTTCCCGCGGAAATCCACCAGTACCACTGGAATTAAAATCATTATTACAAGCTAACCGTTTTGAATCGGTCAAAAGCAAGCAGATATTTTTGGACACTGGCTGGTTATGTTTTTTTAATTATTATTTTTTTGGATAATTTTTAACCCCAAAAAGTTACAGACAGCAGCTTTAATATATTTCACCTTAATTATATTTCATCACATACAGTGAAACAGAAAAAAAGCATTATAGCTTGAGCTGCGAGGTTCCTCTGCATTAGCTCAGAATACTCCAAATTCATTAACATTAGAACAAGGTTAGCAAATTATATTTTTCGTGAGAATTTTTCCTTTGCGTATAGATATGAAATAATCCATGCAAATTTTAGTGAATGAGACCCACTTTCTCCTTTTACAGTTTTAAAAAGAGAATCCAAAAATGTCTCGCACTGTCCTCAAATTTGAAAAGAAAGAAACATCTAGAGACAAAGTTGCAAACCCTAAAGTTGCAAAATCTTGTGTGTGCGTGTGGGTGTTTGGGGAGAACGTTCCTTTTCTTCACTGTTCTCAATGTCTTCTCATCTCTGCAGGCATAGCGCGCTCTGAAAAGGACAAGGGCACGCTGTACGAGCTGACCTTCCGTGGCGAGCAGAAACTGGAGTTCCGCAGGCTGGTTCTCTTCCGCCCCTTCGGCCCCCTCGTGAAAGTGAAAAGTGAGCTTGTGGAGACCGCCAACATGCCCATTAACATTGTGCTGCCCCTGTCCCAGAGAGCCGACAAGTTCAAACAGTTTATGCACAACTTCAGGTGACACCTCTCATTCTTTTCGTTCTCAGTTATTATCTGTTATTTATCATCCTCTGCCCCCTTCTTTCTTTTTTTTTTTTTCTCACATTCATACATATCTTCTTGGCACTTTCCATAAATAAGGTATGCTTTGGTGTCCGGTATGTTTAAAGCATTATTTGTTGAATTTATATTCAGTTTTTCAATTTCAGCGTGCAAACATAAATATCGCATTTACTCAATCACACAAAACATAAAACACCTTTAATAATATTTTCTCAAATTTTACACAAACAATGGAGATACAAAATTACCAAATATATGTTTCTATACTTTTAACTATAATTTTCATTAACATCTGGTCCTAGACTAGCCTGCCCATACTGAGTTCGTAGTATGATATATATATTTTGTAGTATATATTTTGATGTGTATGTAATGTTTTTTAAACTCTTAGAAGAACAGGTTCTATATAGAACTTTAAAGGGTTCTGTCTGACGCTTCATATATAGAAGCTTTAAAGGTGCCATATGTCAAAAAATCAATTCAAACTCCACATATTCCATAACAAATGGGGGCAGTATACCTCCAGAAAGTTGGCCTACTCTAGTCTGTTTTTTAGTTTCAGGTTGTTAATCTTCTAAAACCGTCAAATGGTCCGCTTTGTCCCGCCAAAGCCTATTTTGATCGGTGAGGGATGTAGACTAGAATGACTGCTGCCGCTGCGCTTGACAGGGCGCGTTACGAGCAGAGAGAGATAGAGAGAGCGAGCCCCGGCCGCGCGCGCGCGCACTCTCGTCTTCAAACAACACGAGAGCGGTCCTGCTCTCTCTCCCTCACGCATATTAATCAAATCAATTGACACGATAGTAAGACCGCAGTTTCACGTGGAGCATTTGGAGATTTTTAGAGATTAAAGAGATACAAGCAGTGCAAGTTATTTGTGTGTTGCAGTTTGGCTGGTGGTTATGTATGTTGCCCGCATACCGCTCCCATGGCCGAAACTGGTATTACGACACCTGTCGGGCCGGCGCTAGTAATTTAGCATGCTAATTTAGGTTTATATCTCGGCAGCACTATAACTTGTCAATTTTTTAATGACATCATTGCACTTATTTATATATAGCTCATTTTTTGGATATTTGTACCTCAATTTTGACATATGGCACCTTTAAGGGGTTCCCATCGTTAGCCTGACTACGTCAGACTTCCTACTTCCGCTAATTTCATTTCGCTCCTGTAGTCAGTCTGAGATAGCAGCCTATCTTTCTGTTTTCCACCGGCCTGAAAACAGCCGGGCCAATCAACGAACAGAAGGCGGGCTGAAAGCCGTGACGTACTCGCCAAGCGCCGAGTTTAAGATTAGGTCAGAGAAAACGAAAACGACCGCGGATAGGGAGACGCGGATGCAATTCGCTCTGTTGTGGAGAATATTCCCGGCATTAGCAAACTGAAGCCCGAAGAAGAAGAGTGTGTATTAAACATTTTGAATGGAGGTGATGTTGTGGCCCTACTCCCTTTGGGAAAAGTTTAATTTATCAACTATTGCCGATCGTCAGCGAGAAACTGGGGAGCCTTTTGACAGGTCAGTGTCTCCTTTCTTTTCCAGGTCTTAAATACCGTAAAACTTCAAATAATAGCCCAGGCTTTTATCTGCCCAAATCGTCTAACTGAACCGGCTTGTATTTGAGACAGGCGTCTATATGAGACAGGCCTTTATAGTGTTGAGATGTTGTTCATTGAGATGTTGTTCCTAGAGTCTATAATCTCTAAAAATCTCCAAATGCTCCACGTGAAACTGCGGTCTTCCGATCTTTTACTATGTTGTCGATTGGTTTTGATTAATATTTGCGAGGGAGAGAGAGCAAGACAGCGCTCGTGTTGTTTGAAGACCTGAGAGTGCGCGCGCGGCTCTCTCTCTCTCTCTCTCTCTCTCTCTCTCTCTCTCTCTCTCTCTCTCTCTCTCTCTCTGCTCGTTTGCGCCCTGTCAATCGCAGCAATCATTCTATTACATCACTCACCGATCAAAAAAGTCGTTCACAGCCGTGTTCACTCCGGTATTTCGCTCGCATCATCAAGTGTTTACATCAGGTTACAGTGGAAGTTCGATCATAGATTTGAGTTCGATGCATGATGTCTGTGGTTCGATGCGGCTGTGTCAGCGCATAACATACGTCATAAATAAACTTATCTGATTGGCTTACGCGGTTAACCAATGATTTTAAACTTCAGAAATCGCCCCCTAGCGAGAGAGAAAACACTTCTCTATTATGCTATGCCAGACTCTGTCTACGAAGCAAAGTGAAGTAGCAGAGTCTGGTATTACCAGGCTATCCCATCGTGGGATCATGTTATGGATTTAGTTTTAATTAATTTTGTTTTAATAAATTTTTTATTTTGATTAAATTGTATGAATTAAACCGCTTTATCTCTAAAAAAAAAAATCGAAATAACCGTTAAACATGAAAGTATTAACATATTTCTCCTTATATAGAATCTTTTTGGTAAAAAGTGGTCTTTAAAGGGATAGTTCACCCAAAAATGAAAATTCTGTCAGTAATCACTCACCCTCATGTCGTTCCAACCCCGTAAGACCTTCGTTCATCTTCGGAACACAAATTAAGATATTTGTGATCAAATCTGAGAGCTGGATCACTCTTCCATAGGCTTCTAAGGGATTAAAACTTGACATCCCCGAAAAGTTATTAAAGAAAACGTTAAAATAGTCCAAGTGACTACAATGGCTCAATCTTAAGTTTATAAAGTGACGAGAATACTTTTTAAGCGCAAAAAACAAACAAAAACAACGACTTTATTCAAATATTAATTTCCATCTCTGTTGGCCTTGAGATATTCACGTAGTATAATTTCGTAATGCTTCTGGTTGAACGTCACACGCATCATACACATGACCAGTTCCCGCCATTACATGTGTGGAATTGTTTTGGAAAACATCCGATGTTGAAAAATAACTCGTTACGTAGTTACAAACACTTGCCAACAATATGAAACACTTATGCGTATTAAATATGCTTTATAAGTCTTGGTTGTGTCAAATAAAGTTTAAGTACTTGGAGTTACTACAGTTATAATTGACAAATGATAACTTATGGTGTTTCGTGTAAACAAATTATGAATGAATGTACCATTGTTTGTCACACTGTCGTTTTTATGGGCTATTCATAGTTCATTATTTTCAATAAAGTGAAAAACATATACATTGTCATTTGCAGTGTTGTGTTTGAAATAAAACTGCGGTAATTGGCACTGCATGCATCATCTTTTATTTTTAGTCTCTGAAAAGCCGTCGTTGAACTGTCTAGTTTAAAAACGAATTCGCAGTAAAATAAGCGATCAAATGAACTGTCTCTTACTGACATTATCTGACTGGAACTTCGTTAAAAATAAAGTTTATCCACACTTTCTTAGGATGTTTTTTCCAGAAATTGGCACTTCAAACATCTTGTAAGACGCATCTCTATCATTTTGTTGCTGGAGTATTCCTGTGATTGCGACTCTCTCGTATTTCCTACTACATGACATGCGCTAAAGAGGCAATGATGTAGAAGTAGGTGTTGATCTTCTTCTGCAGAGGCGGTCTTTCATCGCATTATGACGTAATAACGTCTAGTTCAGTGTTTGCAGTAGTCCTGCAGTTCCTCTGAAACCCTCCACCTCCCCAGCTCCACCTGCCTAAATCTAAATCTGTGGTTTATGCATGTCTATTTATGCAGCAGCATATCTTACATGTTCACAGAAGCGTGTCTGTGTATCTAATGGCAGTGGCAAGTTCATACAGTCGCAGAAGCAGTGTAGCAGATCTAGTCTGCCAAGTCTAAATATATGAGCATTGCCATATTCATTAACATGCCAAAACTACTGGTACTTGAGAGTTGTGGTACATCTGTTAGACTTGCTGAATCATTTTTCTCCACCCTCTACAGCCTGTTTTACATCTAATTTCAGTTTTTTTTAATTAGTGCCTCTGAGCAGTGTTTTAAGAGTCTTATATTAGGCGTTGAGCAAACACTTTGACCTCATTCTCGTTTCAGAGGCAAGAGAGGACAAACAAGGGGATTGTGGGTTACGATCAGTATGAGCTCAATGCCAGCAGAACATCACACTAATTTGTTGTGGCGTGTACATAGTAGCACAGCATGTAGATAGTGCTTGTGTACTCAACACAAAAACTGCTTCTAGTTTTTCCGTGTGCATGCGCTTTTGTCGCTCAGTCATGATAGAAGTTATTTCGTGTTTATGCGGCAAGTTGTGGAATATGTTATGAAGATATGAATACTGGATGTGCCATTAAGAAAACCCCATAACTACTGTTCAAAAGTTTATTATGCTCACTATGGCTGCATTTATTGGATCAAAAATACAATAGAATCAGGATTATAGTGACATTTTATTACAATTTAATGTAACTGTTTTTGGTTTCAATATATTTGAGTGTTTTCAAAGCTGAATTTTCAGCATCATTACTCCAGTGTTCAAAGTCACATGATCCTTCAGAAATCATTTTAATATTATGATTTGATGTTCAAGAAACATTTATTATTATTATTGTCCATGTTGAAAACAGTTGTGCTGCTCAATATTTTTGTGGAAAACTTAATACATATATTTTTTAGGATTCTTTGATTAATACAAAGTTCAATATAACAACATTTATTAGAAATAGTAAATTTTGTAACATTATGAATGCCTTTACTGTCATATTTTATGCACCCTTGCAATAAATCTTACTGACCCATAACTTTTGAATGGTAGTGTATTTATATGCTAATTTATGCATTTTGTTCTCAGAATTATACAGAGGTATGGCATATTATATAGGAGAACTATGTGTTCTCAGCTCCACAGACGTTGATAAATGTTTAATAAATAAGGAAAATTAGGTTTGAATGTGGCAGGGCAAAATGCCAATTCTCCATGCTTCTCTCCACACTTTTGACAGTTTTCTTGCTTCTCTCCATACTCTTTTCAATAAAATGATAAGACGCCCTAAAAATGGTAAAAACAAAAAAAAGTTTTCTCCCCTCAGGGATTAAATCATATCTGAACTGCTAAACTACCACTAACTATCACATTTCATCATGTCATGCTTTAGAACTGAAGCATCTCTAAAGTCTAACCATGCCTTTATTGTGCGTTGGGCATTAAAAAATCATGTTAGGATCTTCTCAAAACACTCTCCACTCTTCTATCAGAATGTGTCTGCTTCAGATCAGGAATTTCCCGCTAGCACTGCAGTCCTTGTGTGTTTTGCGATTGCAGTAGAGTGAGCTTGTCTTGTCAAAATCTGCAACGGTATCTTCATACATGCTTCTTCTCTCAACGCCAACTCAATAGCTTTCTCATCTTGCATAATTTCTCCCACTGAGCTCATTACACTGCATTCTGGGATTTATTTTTAATTATATTTTTATGATGCCTACTCTACCCACAATGCTTTGTATAGTTGTTGTTGTTGCAGTAATGCAAAATATTTTGATTTGGCATCACAGTAACAGTATATCAGTTATGCATAATGCATTGGTTTTAAAGTGTTTAGCACTTATTATATTTGTCCTCCTCCGTTTTCTCTTTCTCAGTTTTCAGTCAATGTTTCTTTGGAGCTGGTGCAGCTGTAGATTGTCCCGCTGAGTGCTGCTGCTGACCTCAGTGTGTGTTTGTTTCTGTGCGTGTCCACAGAGAGGTGTGTGTGAAGCAGGACGGGCGGGTGCACCTCACCGTGGTTTACTTTGGAAGGGACCAGATGAACGAGGTCAAAGGAACCTTGGAGAACACATCGAGGTATGGCATGTTAATATATATGTGTGTGTATCTATCCACACAGTGCGGAGCAGATAAGGCTGAGAAATACAGGTAAACAAAAAGGAACCAGAGGGGTTTCATTAGTTCCTAATCCCCAATGCATTATGGGTATCGCCCGAACGGTAGATCTTTAAACTGATCAAATGAACACACTCAGCTTCTGCTATCAGAAAGTCTACATATACAGTGCTAATCAACATAAATAATTCCTTTAAATGTATAGATCAAGCGAGACTTAAAATACCCATCTTCATGAATATATTAAAATGCTGAACGAGTTGTATTAATAAAAGATGATGATGATATACAGAGTAATAATCAAATGCACAGTCAGCTTGAATTTTTAAGAAGATATATGCATCAAATTTTGGGTGGTGTTAAATATATGTAATATTTTATAATAGATATGCACAAATATCGGATTATAATATATCTTGTAATAAATATATAAATAAAGATGTAGAATACATATATGACATTAATATGTAATTACTAATTAATATATCTCAACAGTACAAAAATAAGTATAATATAGTATATATCATATCACCATATGACATTCAGTGCTGTGATTTTTTTTTTTTTAATAAAATACACGAAAACAAAATTGCCAGGACCTTTCAGCAGACCTTAAATTCGTTGAGAGTCTTCGGGACGTGCTGGCGTAGACTTTGTCAATACAAGATCTTGACCAAAAAATGATATACCTCTTAATAGAAAAGACTTAACCCTGTAAAGTCTCCTCCAGCACATCCCAAAGACTTTCAATGCATTTGAAATTTGAGGTGCCAATTCATGTGTGAAAATGATTCTTCATGCTCCTCACAACCGTTCTTTCACAGTTTGATCCGGATGAATCTTGACATTGTCCTCCTGGAATAAAGCCATGATGCGTCCTACATGGTTGTAAAAGAAATGAAAATCTACACACTCCATCAATTAGGGTTAGAATAACAGTTGCCAAACATATAACATGTTAGAAACATTGCAATAATGATCCAATCATAAGCATTTTTCCCCCTGGCAGTTATACTGTGTATACAGCATGTCTTATGCATATGTGTGGGACAGTAGGAGAGGTACGCGGTCGCATCACAGCAGAGTATGCTGCCCATTAGAAATCAAAGCATGTGACCTCGTCGGCCAATGAAATTGGCGTGTTTGTCACGTTTCAGATGTCGTACCCCAATCCAAAAAGCAGTGTTGAAGTTCCCTTTCTCAGGCAGCCATCGGTTAACGTCATAAACCGAAATGCTTTCTAATATTCTTTGACTGTTTGTCATCATCAATCGCACTGGCACACACACCTCAAATCTGTAATCATGAGAGCGTGTCGTGATTACAGATCGGAGGTCAGTGAATCTGCACTTTTAGACTGCAGTGACTCTGACCTCCATCCAGTGTGAAAATAACAGGTCACTTCAGATGCTGCTCGGAGGCAGATGAAATCAACAGAGCAGTTGATTGCCTGGAAGCCGGCCAGGGTCACGCTGGAAACCTCCCTGCATTGCAGCGGATAAGATATCTCTCAATTCACAGGAAGAAAAGGGCTTTTCTCTTTATGGAGAAGCGTTGCAATGCGACAGGGCACATTGGTTTTCAGATCTATCTTCCTTGACCAGGTTGTTCCCACATACAAGGACACTTTTGGAGTGGATTTGTTAGAGAAATGGGAACGCAATCATGGCCTTGTACCTTTCAAGATAGGGAAGGGCCAATGATCAGCACAGCTCTTGTTCGTTCTATGGGAATTCATTGGCTTCTCTCTGATCCAGATATCAAGGGATCTTAATTCTTTCTGTACTTTAGACTAACTGGATTCTCCACAATTTCCTTATTCATTCCAGCTCTCTTCCAGACATCTAGAGATAATTGGTTGTAACTTCCCAGCAGCCCCGAATGCTTATATCTTATTTCTTAGGTTATAGGATTGACCCAAAAATGACATTTCTGTCATCATTTACTCACCCTCGTGTCGTTCCAAACCCGTACGACTTTCGTTCATCTTCGAAACTCAAAGGAAGATCTTTTTGATGAATCTGAGAGATTTGTCCCTCCATTGACGACCTACACAACTACCACTTTCAAGCCCCAGAAAGGTAGTAAAGGCGTCATTAAAGTAAACAAAGCACTTCCATAGCTTAATAAAATTTAAATCATCAGAGTCACATGGATTACTTTAATGACGTCTTTTTATACCTTTCTGAGACTTGAAAGTGGTAGTTGCGTAGAATGTCAATGGAGAGACAGAAAGCTCTCAGATTTCATTATTATCAGTGTCCCATAATTACCACAGAAAATCAATTTTAATCAATCGTTATATCATATTTACACAAATGTTTTATAGTGTAGCCCTCCATTTTGTAAGAACAGTATTGAAAGCACAATTATTGCCTTTCTGTGGTAATGAACATTATTCCACAAATTCTGTGTCAGCCGGTTCACCTTGTGTGTCCTGAATTTGCCATAAAGATTTTGGTGAGCTGCAGAATTGACCATTGCCCTTGAACATCTGGCCACAACTTCAATGTGCTGGTTAAAAATGTAATGTTTTTTTATTTTGCCTAATACTCAGTTTCTAGCTGATAAAATTAGCATTCTAAGGGAGAAAGCATTTGTGAATGTGTTGTTGCAGTAGATAATGCATCATATCATAAACAAGATGAGTGACTATAAATCCATGAATCAAACCCACATGGAATGGCCACAAGTTTTTTCCACACATCATTTTTGTGATTTATGTCCCTATATGTGGGTAGAGAAAAATCATTTGAGAAGAAGAAAATTGCTCACAGTTGCTATTACCTTCATTTTGCACACACTTCATACAGTATCTGACAGTTGCTGCATTGGCTGACTGATCAGCGCAGTCTCATCCCAAGAAGTCATATTCTGACGTCTTCGGACGTCTTTTGACCATACGTCAATATCCGCCTTTTTAGGGTACCCTTAAACGTCGGTTAGATGACGTTATCGGATCCTAACTCTACCCCAGACCTAAACCTACCCCTAAACCTACCCCGTCACCTACTGACGTTAAAGGTAAAGCGTCAGTTGTATGACGTCCCAGGATCGTCATTTACCGACGTTTAAGGGTACCCTAAAAAGGCGGATATTGACGTATGGTCAAAAGACGTCCCAAGACGTCAATATATGACTTCTTGGGATGAGACTGTGTTAGACTGATCATTTGCATAAAGTTGTGCTTGAATCCCACATCACCAAGAGTCACTTTCGCTTTTGTCACCTTGAATGACCAACACCAACAACTTCTTACTTTAACTAAATGTCTTCTATTAGCCTGAGAGGTTGACTGAGAGAGCCTTGAAATAGCAGAAAGCAGGAGAAAAAATGATGATGATAAAAATTAGGGTAATTTTTTATTATCTTAATTTCATTTTTTAATGCTCAGACTTTTGTTTGACCAGCAGAAATCCAGCAAGTGTTATTATACCACCACACTGTAAAACTGGCAGGACAGCTGTGGTTGCCGGAAATTTACCGTAAAAATACAGTAGAAGCCTTTAGGTTTTATAGATTTAACTTAAATTTACAGTTCATTAACTGAAATAATGTTAATATACCAACCTTATACTAATATCTGTTTTGTACCTTTGTAATACAATGAAGAAGAAGCTTTTCCTCAAGCTGAGATGGTCGATGCTAATATAAGGTGCAAAGTGTCATTCACACAAACACACATGACATGAAAAAATGCAATAAACATTAATTTAACAACATTAGATGTAACATAAAACCCTAATGTACACAACTATTTTTCTTAGTATTTTTCTAATCAGTTATTTCAATTGAAATACATCAATGTGAAGTGTCACGTAGGGAATTCTGCAATGTCAATTTATGTTTTTTAATGACTTGTTCTTTTTCATTTCCAAAAACTCTTAATTTGACAGTATTTTACGGGTAAGGTTAGATTACAGTAATTCACAATAGTAAGGAAAATTACTGTTAAACGGTTAACAGGGTTTTACTGTCACATTTTTTACTGTTAAAATCACGATCATTTTTTTACAGTGCACAAAAAGAAATGAAAAATTACAATGGAAGCTTGTTTCCTCCACTGAATAAAAAATAAAAAAGGTAATTGACTTTTGAAAATTGTGACAATTGTGGAAACAAGCTTCCAGAAGTTGCAGCTTTACAACATCGTTCTTTGACGTTAAAACCCTTGAGATGGAGACATTCTTTTATATCTCTAACCTTTAAAGATAAAGATCTCTTGAAACCACACAATCGTAAGATTAAACGAAAATAGCAAGCATTGCAAGAGCAAGAAAATAAGTAGCATAAAAAAAGATACTTTTTTTATTATATATATATATATATATATATATAGAAATGAATAAAAAACTGAATGAAATGTTCGCTCTTTTTGAAGTCCACACACACACACACACACACACACACACACACACACACACACACACACACACACACACACACACACACACACACACACACACACACACACACACACACACACACACACACACACACACACACACACACACACACACACACACACACACACACACACACACACACACACAGAAGAAGGTAGATGTGATATCCGGATCTGCCGGGCAAAGTCAATCCATACACATGAATAATTTGTGTGCATTTGAGAAAGGGAGGAGAGGAGAGTGTAAGTAACACTGCATTATACAAACCTAGTTCATGTTAATATTGATGATGACATTTATAATCCAAGTCCTCATTATGAAATAACCACAATAAAGCATCATCCTGAAGTGATCAGACATGCTAACTCTGTGTGGATTCATTTAGAGTTTGGGGACAAAGTTGTCTCCAGAATTGAGCTAAATCTAATAAAAGCCAGGCTTAATATATACAGGCTAAGTTTATTGTAGTCTATTGTGATTATAATTAGCCCTATAAAAAATAGTAGAGGTCCCAAAGCTGAAGTGAAATGGAAAAAATGCAATGAATGATGGAATGAAAAACATCCTAGACAGACAGCCTTTGAAAACAAGCCAGTATCATACAAAGAAATATTTGGAGTGTTTTTTGTTTGTTTTGTTTCTGTGGCTGATGGTGTATTGAATATCACATGCATGCTGAAACGCCCCAGGCTCTTTCCCAAATTTGTTCCGCTAATGTAAAATAGCTTGTTTGTTACAAACGGCTATTTGTAACTGCTATAAATCTTCACGACTAGTGGCTCTTGAACACTTTTTTTTGCCGGGTACTATATGTTAACAATGACTGGTTTTTATTCAGTGTATCTCCCATGGGTTGCAGCAATGTTTTCGTGGGTTATGAATCTCGGTCAGGGAAAGTAGGTGCATATTTTTTTTTTTTTTTTTTTTTTTCAGGCAGACATTCTGGCCTATTTTGTTGTATTGGGCCAATGAGAGCAGCGGGCAGCCACATGTGACAGGTGCTTTACATGCATTTTTCTAGTGTCTGAATGCATGTGGCTCCAAGGTTTTATTGCTTGTTTTATGATTAGCATATGTTCTGTCTTTTTGTGTCCTGGTATGTTTGCATATAGACTATAGACACTAACCAAAGTTTAGAGTTGGTAAGATTTTTTGTTTTTTTGAAAGAAAAAAATACAGTTAGACAATAATATTGTGAAATGTTATTACAAATTAAAATAACAGTTTCCATTACTCCAAGTCTTCAGTGTCACATGATCCTTCAGAAATCATTGGTAACACTTTACTTAAAGCCTTTATGTATAATGCATTATGAAGGTATTCGTAATGTACATCATAATGCATCAAATCTTTTCATAAATATTTGTAACCAAAGTTAAATGCAATATAATGATTGCAGATCTGAAATTGGTTGTTTGTCATGTGTTTTAATGCATTATACTTTCTAAAGGTGTAACAATTAATAGATACTATATCTAGTAATGCATTATAACCGTGGTTACATTTAGTCATGAGACCAAGCAATGCATTACATGCATAATTAATGTATTAAAATACTTTTATAAAGCATTATGTATGAAGGCTTTGAGTAAAGTGTTACCAAATCATTCTAATATGCTGACATTTATTATCAATGTTGAAAATAGTTGTGCTGCTTAATATTTTTCAGGATTCTTTGATGTAAAATAAGTTCAAAAGAACAGCATTTATTTGAAAAATAAATAAATGTCTTTATTCTCTCGAGTAATTTAATGGGTAGTGGTACTTCCTGATTACATTTTTTTTTTTTGTGCCCAAACTCAAAGCCGTTGTAAAACAACAACAACAACAAAATGTATGTTTATTAAAAAAAAGTCTTTCTCAGGCCAAAGACTGGTCATCTCTCCATTAGAGTGGCGTGTGTGATGCCATGGTGATGCACTGTTAGTGATTCACGAATATAAAGGAAGTGTCTCTTCCTGTTTCTGCTAAAACAGCTGTATGGCTTTAATAGCAGGTATTATCTGCACTGTGTGTGTGGTGGCATTGAGCTTTTATAGAGCTTGGCTCAGGCCCAGCACATTACACTTTAATCATCTTGTGTGTGTGTGTGTGTGTGTGTGTGTGTGTGTGTGTTGTGTGTGTGTGTGTGTGTGTGTGTGTGTGTGTGTGTGTGTGTGTGTGTGTGTGTGTGTGTGTGTGTGTGTGTGTGTGTGTGTGTGTGTGTGTGTGTGTGTGTGTGTGTGTGTGTGTGTGTGTGTGTGTGTGTGTCTATGCGGCTGATTGTATTCATAGTCACACAGACTGGCTGAGGATGCCTGTTATTCCCTCTATCCATGAGAAGTGATGCAGGTCACGCTGTACAATCTGCTCCCGCCATCAATCACAGCTCATCTTTCACTACCGCCACAATCGACTTAATTTCCCCCCCGACAGACAGTCAAACACATATTTAGTGTGCTTAGTTTTAGTGGTCATGTTGGATTCACATGGTTTTGAAAAACTTTGTAACATTTTCATTAAAAAATATTTAAAATCTTTTGACAGTCATTAAATTCTTTAAGATAAAAAGTTTTAGAGAGGCCATATTGTGCCCTTTTTCAAAGTCTTGATTTGGTTTTTGGGCATTACTACAGGTTTTCCTGCTTGAATGTTCAGAAAATACATTATTCCCATTGTTGCAGCTCCTCTCTTCTCAGTCTGTCAGAAATGCTCTGTTTCGTTCCTGTCTCTATGAAGCCCCTCCTTCTGAAAAGCACAGTGTACTCTGATTTGTCGGCTGGGTCAAGTGTGTTGTGATTGGTCAACTACTTCCAGCGTGTTTGGGAAATGTCCCCTTACCATAACTGCGAGTTACTTTAACTTTGAAAGTAACTTTGAACTTTAATTCAACCACCATTGTTAAAAGTCTGCCGCGGTGCTTGCAGTAAGGGTTGTTTGCTATTTGAATCTACAGTGGAGTTAAAAAAATACGATAGATGGACCGACGACGAATTTCAGGCTTTATTAAGCTTATATGCGGAGGACGAAATCTTGCGGGAACTGGTCGCTCGCAGGCCTACGTCATCGGACTATTTGCCTAATCTTCATGGTACTTTAGACCACGATGGAAACGCTAACAGCAACTGATCTTGGGAGGAAAAAAGTTCCTGGGACAAATTGTTCCGGGTAATTTCAGTGGAAACGCGGCTATACACACGAAATTATGTCAAAATACCCATCTCGGTATTCTCTCGGTTATGTCATAGGTGAACAGTTGAGAAAGAACTGGATGTGTGTCATTATATTCGGTCCGTGCATTCGGTCTTAAAGTGACAGCAGCCTAATATTCCTAATAAAATTATGTGAAAATGTGTTTACTTTTAACATTTTATATGAGTGTGCATTCAAGTGTGAGTACCAAGCATCATCTCCAGGTGCTCCCTTGAGAACCAGACCAAAAAAATGATGTGCTCCCCTTATAATTGGTCCCCTTTAAAGTAAAAAAAAAAAGGTCAAATGATCTGATATTTTAATTGATCTTGACACATAGTCATGAAGGTCTGCTTATGATTTGAAGGAAGCTTAAGATAATGCTTATCATCATTGATATCATCATATCAGTGACCATTATGAGTCAGTCTGTGATTTCTTTTCTTGTGTCTGTGATTTTCTTGCAGGGAGCTGAACTTCCGTAACTTCACTCTGATCCAGCTGAATGAGGAGTTTTCTCGGGGTCGAGGGCTGGATGTGGGCGCTCGTGCCTGGAAGGGAGGCAATGTCCTGCTCTTCTTCTGTGACGTGGACATCTTCTTCACAGCTGACTTCCTGAACACATGCCGTCTTAATGCCCAGCCCGGTGAGAGAAAAGAGGAAACACTATATATGCTATGCACTATGCTTTATTGTCGTGTTGGTATCATAGCCAGCTGTGTGATGGCATTGTCTTACTCTGTCTTAGGAAAGAAAGTGTTTTACCCAGTTCTCTTCAGCCAGTACAACCCAGCTGTAATCTACGGCAGCCACGATCACATCCCCCCCGTGGAACAGCAGCTGGTAATGCAACTCATTTCATCAGGAGATTAAAATGCTTCATCAAGTTTGATGTGATTAATTGCCGCATTGTGATGGAACGCACAATCATCACGGTCGCGTGGCATTGATATTCAGGACGTGTAGATAATAAAGAGCTTGATTAAATCTGCTGATAATGCGGAAAGCTGACATGAGGCTACGGGGCAAAATTACATTTGCTACAACCGCAAATTCTGATTGAATTGAGAAAATCTATTGGCGATAATGGACTGTATATTTAGCAATATTTATACTAATATTTTAAAAAAATTGCACTTATTTGAGTGATATAATTTAGCTATTACCATGCATATTAGGGACAAACAGGGGGAAAAGCATACAAGTTCGTCTCTGTCTCTCTTAACTGCATTTTGCAAAAAAAGACCCTTCATGATCCGTTATGACGGGTTAATGCAAAAAAAAAAAACCACACATTTGTGTTGTCACATATCTGGAGGAAAAAATCCTAAATAAGCCTCTGGTGGGAAATGTTCCACTGAGGAAAAGTTGTTTTCTTTAGTAGTGTGTTTGTATGTAAAGTTTTATATGTAGTTTGTTTTATCTAGTTTCAGTTTATTTGCTTCATATAACAAAGTTAAAGGGTTAGTTCACCCAAAAATGAAAATTCTATCATAGTTTACTTACCCTCAAGTTGTTCCAAACCTCTATGTGTTTATTTGTTCTGCTGAACACAAAGGAAGATATTTGGAAGAAAACAGATCTCATTCCCCATTGACTACCATAGTAGGAAAAAATACATACTATGGTAGTCAATGGGGAATGAGATCTGTTTTCTTCCAAATATCTTCCTTTGTGTTCAGCAGAACAAATAAACGCATAGAGGTTTGGAACAACTTGAGGGTAAGTAAACTATGATAGAATTTTCATTTTTGGGTGAACTAACCCTTTAATGCTCTGTTATCATTTTAGAAAATCAGCACAGGTTTGTGTTATCTAGTGGCTTTTAATGCATTTTAGTGTCGATTTTCTAGTTACATTTTTATTTCTGTGAAAATACTTAAATAATTTTTTGTTTTATTTTTTGTTAAAAGTGCTGTATGTAAATTATTTTCACTGTACTAAAGCATAAAAGTACCACAATATGTTTGTAGAGCTTTAAGAAACATGCGTAATTCAAAAACTTGTTTCTTTGAATAACAATGCAGCAGCCAGTTATTCTAGTTTGACGAAATGTGTTTTGTTGTGGTTTGTGTGATCTTGCCCACTGACAGTTTACCTAGTAGTATTTCAACACCCGGGTTACCAGTTGGTGGAACACAGCCATGGAAGTATTGCAGCCATGGAAGCCAGCAAACAAACTGACTGAAAACTTGAGACTACAATGGAGGCGTTTCAGGGAGTTCAGAAACCATGCTTACTGAAATAGAGAATAACTCTCTTTGGAGTGACATTGTGCTTTGTAACTTTGCAAACCTTTTACATGGTCAAACAGCAACTTCCCACCCACTGCCAGTTTACTCAGAAGTATTTCAACACCCTGGGTTTTCAATTGGTGGTAAACATAGCGTACTGCAGCCGTGAAAGCCAGCAAACTGGGTCAGAGATCGCAGATTATACTCGACCTAAAAAGCCTTGGCATTCATCTAAAAGCTCCATTACCAGAGGCATACATTTTGGAGATGTGTTTGAGAGATGGCTCTCTGGCAAGTCACGCGAGCGTCCAGTCTGAGGAAGGCGGGGGAAACAACTCCTACAATATTTTGAATTTGGACTGCAGTACCCTTTTCAACCACTAGCTGTCAATATTACATACTGCACCTTTAATGAATAAAACATTATCTTAACTTTAATTGTTGAAATTCTTGTCAAATCACCATCATTCTTTGAGTTTGTTACATAGCTACTGGCAACTGGCAGTTTTATTTACTCAACAAATCAATTTTTACACACCTTTGCGTCTTGGCAAGTGATAAAATTGGATTGTGAATGAGACACAAGACAGCAGTAGACAACTATAAAGAAGTATATTAGTGTTCATACTCATCAGTATTCATTCTTTTACAGATCATTAAAAAGGACACTGGCTTTTGGAGGGACTTTGGGTTTGGAATGACCTGCCAATACAGATCAGACTTCATCAATATAGGTAAATGTCCTTTTTAAGGACACTTTGAATGTTGTTTTGAATTTAAAAAGCACTTATGACAGTATGTACAAGTAAAATACACAAACCGTCAAATAATAATGCAATCTCAGTGAACACAACAGGCCCGACCTGTGAGAATCAAGCCGTTCTCATGACTTAACCGATTACCTGTGTGGACATGAGTAACATTACCTGACACAATAAGGGCTGATACGGATGCTTCAGCAGGGTTTAGTCACATGACATGGACATCTCAGCAGACAGGTGGCAAAAATCCTATACTACATTAAGGGAAGTCAATACTTTGTTTCACAAGCACAATTAAGCAAATACATAAGCTACATCATATTACACTACTCTTCAAATGGAGATTCGGACTGAACAAATACACATTTACACGCTTTCCTAGTCTACACAATAACACAGGAAAAGACAACCAAACTGTTTGTCCTGAGGGATGTTCAACTTCCTTTTAATAACAACAGACGATGTATGTAAACAACGTGTTCATTCAACATTTAGTTTTTTGCAGGTGCATTATTATTGCAGCTGACCGCATTAACAATACAGGGGTCAAATTGAAATGCGCTGTTGCTGCCTTAAATAAATAGGAATAATAAGCTATTTCTGCCTGATTGACAAAACATTCTTAAGAATAAAATTCAAACTGCCATTTTCTTCTCTTAAAGGGATAGTTTACACAAAAATGACAATTAGTTGTAAAAAGGTAAACTATAAATCAACAAATGTACAGATCTGTACAGAAACCGTTTAATATAGCGTTGCAAATTTTTACTGATTAATCCTTCATCCATGATGTTGATTCACCCATGAATAAACGTTGAAATGTCAGATGGGTAGACAGACACAGCTGAAACATTTTTCAGAATTTGTGTTACACTGAAGAAAGAAAGTCGTAAAGGTTTGTAAGGACAGGAGGAGAGTGAGTAATTTTTTTTGATGAACTGTCCCTTTAAGAAGTCATTGAGATTTTTAGGTTATCTGACAGAACAACTGAACATGTTGAGACTGTAGCCACTTTATCACCATCAGGTTTTTTTTTTTTTTTTCAATTTTCCACTGCTGATAACGGAGCTCTTTGGAATGTATTACACATGTGTCAGTTGTTGCCAGTGTAAGGGGTAACACATTATAATTAACCAGAGTAATCAGATTACTTTTTCAAATAAGTAGTGCAAGTTACTTTGTTTGGATTTACTGACAGCTCTCATGTCCCTATGTTGAGAGAAATCGGGTGCAGAGGCGTTGTGTGCGCTGTACAAGTTTGTAATCCTGCTATGTCGAACCAATCTGAAGTGGGAATATTACTGGAACCGTTTGGCCAGAAGAATTTGGATTTTAGTTCTTGGATCTTGATTAGACTGGCATTAAATGTTGAGCTCCACTGTGTTCCATCTTTTGCTATTCAAGAAATATGATAATGTTCATGGCCCTATTGACCGTCTCCTACTCTTCCAGGGGGGTTCGATGTGGACATTAAAGGCTGGGGCGGCGAGGACGTGCACCTGTACAGGAAGTACCTCCACAGTAATCTCCTAGTAGTGCGCGCCCCGTCCCGTGGCCTCTTCCACCTGTGGCATGAGAAGCGCTGCACGGACGAGTTGCCCACGGACCAGTACAAGATGTGCATGCAGTCCAAGGCCATGAACGAAGCCTCGCACGGCCAGCTGGGAATGCTGCTGTTCCGGCACGAGATCGAGGCTCACCTCCGCAGACAGAAACAGAGAAGCGGAGCCAAAAAAGCTTGATGGACGTTACCTCTTCTTTACATGCTCTCAAAGGGATAGTTCACATAGTTCACATGAGGACATTCTGTCCTCGTTTACTCGCGCTCCTGACATTTGCTGTTCTTTCTGGTTGTTCTTTTCACTGCACAATAAAGTCATCATAAAAGGGGTCCACATGAAGCCCAACATTGTTCAGAGAAGCAGCGATGTCCGTTTTCAGGAAAAAATAATAATTCTTGAGTTAAATCTTTTTTATCGAATCAGTTCACGAAAACAGTTGAATGATTTATTCACAAATCTGTGATTTCGATTCTGAAAATCTGTTTCTACCGTCTCAATTTGATTCAATGTGTATACAAACACATTGAACATTAGGCAGTTTTTTATTTTAATTGAAAACATTAGGCGGTTTTTATATTAATACAATTATCTTAACTTTTAATGATATAATTACAGCAGTTCGTTTTTTAAAATATAAACATTTAATGTCCCTGCTGAAAAACAACAACAACAAGAAACCATCAAAGAAGTTCTAATGTTTTGCACTACAAATACCATTACAAACCATCAACTGTTAACTATTAAAACCATTACCAAATGGTTTCCAGTAGCATAGTTGGCCAGTTTTCCGGCACAAAGGGGCTACTTGTAAACCTGCCGCAGGTTGATTTTTTCCCCCTGCGGTTTAAGGGTTTGACATATTGCATAAATTATAATTGAATTAAATTAGTGTATTAAAATATTTTAACACAATGCTAAAACTGCTAGATTATAAGGGGGTTTGTGAGGGAGGGGCTTTCAGCTCCTTTATGAAAACAGACATTGTGATTTTTAAGTTGAAATTGTGAATAACACAAGGTTTGATATTTGGATAGGGTCATTTGGGCTTGTTTTAGGCTATTTTTTGATTGGCCTTTGGTTACACAGACCTGGCAACCCTGTTTTGAGCCATATTCCATTAGGATTTAGTGATTTTAACACGCCACTGATAGAAGGCAACAAATTACCAGTAGAGACCCACAGGGAACATTACAGTTTCCGTCACAACCAATCAGGGAACAACACGAGCGCGAGTAAATGGCGACAGAATTAATTGATGTTATGAATGAGAGGAAAAGTGGAGGAATTATACAGTACTGCCTTCAGTGAAGAGCCGAGACAGACGCACACACCCAGACAATGAGATAACCGAGAGACGCCACAGGAACAGAGCAGACAGACGTTCCCTAAAGACAGTGAGATAGTGAAGCGTGGGTGTTCAGGACCTTCAGTCTTCTTGGATCGCTACACAATGATCGAGATGCAGCTCATGATGATGCACTTCATGTGCTCAGTGAGTTACGCTGATAAACTGCTGTCTTTTGGGAAGAGTTCTGTACTAACAAGTACACAAATGACATTTCGATTTTTTATTGCAATAAAATGCCTTATTGCTGTTAATGTATAATTGTGAATCGTTGAGTAAGACTATTAAGGGTCTTAACTCTTAATGCATGTCTCTAGACAACTGTCCTGACAGTTTACATGACGAGCGGTTCAAAGAACTGCAATTTATTTTATGTTAGCCTTGAATTATTAATGTCGTGGCGCCGCCTAGTGGTGACAAATGGTTACAATCGACATGATGGGTTTAAAGGCGGACTTTATTTTATACTCAAATGATAAACAAAAATTTATAATTGTTTTTGAAATTTTAAATCAAATTTTAATATTGATTTTTAAAGAGAACTAGTATCATACTTGATCAGTATTGAAGGATTCGATGAGTAGGCTATTATGAGTACTGAATATTAACAGATTATTTAATGATTCTTCCAAATGCTTGTATTTGTTCACAATTTTCAATCTTCAGATTTAGCAGAATTTTTTTGAAGTTATAAAAAGACATCAGGGTGCAGAGCGGTGTACAATGTCTTAAAATAATTATTTATTGGGGACCTTTTTCACCCCAAAACTCGAAGCTTGTATGTCTATTTGTATTCTTTAAATTTGTTGTTTTGGGGATAAACTCTCTCTCATTTGTTAAATGAAAAATCATTTAGATTTTGTGAGAACAAAGCAGGAAATAAAGCAAAAGAATGTGACTAATTTTCATACGTCTTGTATTTACTAATATCATCGACAAGAATGAGAATGCGCTGTGTGGCCTTCACCGCTAGATGGCAGCATTGTATAATTCAGACTGCACATTATATTATGCATAATATGAGTTTTGAACATTTGTAACAATACATTATTTAATTTAAATATTTGTATTGACTTAAAAATTACACAAATTACACAAAAATTAAAATATGCTTTGAGGTTCCTAGAACAATTGATATGCAACAGGCCTATAGTCAAAAGTTTAGTGCAATGTTTCTCAACCCTGCTTCTGAAGGTCCTTCAGGAGCAGGGTTGAGAAACACTGGTTTAGTTGTAGGCTAATATTAAATAGTCATTATAATACAATATAATGCAGGATGTGCTCTATCGGTTGAGAGAAGATCAAAACTCTAATAATAAGGCCAAGAGAAAACAGTATTTTTAAATTCATTGTCATAGCTATCTGTCGTCTTATGTCAGATTCTTAAATTTAGTCAACAAATTCAATCAGAATCCAAAGACACTGTGTTGGTTATTATGACCAAATAAAAAGAAGTCCTATCAATAAAATCCATTTTGGGATTGACTGGCTGTTTAGGCATATGGATTTACAAAGCAAATTATAATTGCATAAATTTCATGTAGAAATATGAAATAAAATAAGTAAGTCTACTTTTAAACTATGAAACTAACACCGGAAGTAGGTGGAGGCAAGTCTATGTATGACGCTAAATCGTTCAACCCTAATTCGTTTAACATAGCAAACGACGGTATTTATGAATGGGTAGCCTAATTGAATAATTCACTCGTCTAATTCTGTCAAAAATGCAGATATTGTGAGGAACAAAACACGTGTTGCTCAGAGGCGCAGTAGGCCTAGTGGTCCTGCTGTTTGTTCTGTTTTCTTTGAAGGAGCAAAAACAGAATGTATCTATAAAAGTTACTCAGTAACTTTATTGAACGGTTGTAGGCCAAAATGTCATTTGCGATTGTGCAGATGTTCGGAAAAAGGCACTCTTGCTGGTATATAACTCGCATGCTCGTGTTATAAATATATAAAACGGGCATAAATGTTTTTTGTTTGTTTTTATCATTTTGATGACATGTTGGCCTATGCATATTTCTATATTGTAATGGCAGCGGAGAGAGCGCTCAAAACTGTCCAGAGCACATCATTTAGTAAAAATATATATATATATATAAATGTATTTGATTTGGTCTTGAAACGTTCAAGCACTATAGCCTATTTTGGGCTAATTTGGCCCTCGCTCGCACATGGCCAGACAGTGGATATCTTCTTCTTCTTCTTCTTCTTCTTCTTTGTCGTTTTACGGCGGTTGGCATCCAACATTAATGGTGCATTACCGCCACCTACTATACTGGAGTGTGGACCGGAGATAAAATAAATACCTAAATAACCCATCAACCTAAAATTAACTTTTCATTATATTTATACTCTTTTCCTTCTTAAAAAAAAAAATTCCTTTCTTTTCTTTCCCCCCTTTTCTCTCTTGCCTCTCTTCTTTTAATCAACCTAAATCCTTTCTGCCAGTCTTACGGCTGGATATCTGGCACAGGCCTACAAGTTAACAGAACAAAACAAACGAACGAACGACAACGGGTAAGGGAGGGGCCCCCTACTGGGCGGGGCACATGAGCCCAGTCAAGCCCAATGGTAAGTCCGGCCATGATGGTATCTACTTTGGTATCGAGTATCGTGTAGGCTACTTTTGGTGGTATCGGTACCCGACTAGCTATACTCGATTTTTGGTATCTGGCATCCCTAGCTATAATTACTGTTGGAGACCGGGGATGGTTGTAACATGGGGAGAGTTGTAACACCATTAATTCCACCAATTAGGGATAATGACTCATGAGGATGTGATCACTTCAGTATTTCCTACTTCCTCCCCGATCCAGCATGGTGATTCTGATTGTCAAGGCTGGAAACAGAGGGAAAAAAAAATATTTTGAGGTCAAAAAGTAAAAATTTTGACCAATACTATATTTTGTAGTATCTATTGCAGATAAAATTGTATGACTTATATTAGATTAAATAGTAGTTTATTATTTAACTACTATGCGTCTTGTGCAGTGGTAGTTAAATAATAAACTATAGTATAGTAGTTAACCCCCCCCCCCCCCCATTATTAGCTAGTGTTATTAAGTAAGTTTATTTTAGACAAATTCAAACACACACACACACACACACACACACACACACACACACACACACACACACACACAAAGAGAGAGAGAGAGAGAGAGAGAGAGAGAGAGAGAGAGAGAGAGAGAGAGAGAGAGAGAGAGAGAGAGAGAGATTGTTCTTTTATTTCAATCAATCAATCAATCTGTTTTTGAACAATATCATATGGTATGGCATCCATTTTTACTTCTTTTGTCTATTGTTACAACTTACCCCAGCATATGTTACAACCGGTAGTGGGGCAGGCAGGTTGTAACAAAGGAACACAGTGTATTTGACATCAACTCACGAGGTCTGTGATATTCTTGTAGAGGGTAAGGGTTGAATTTGTTCCATTTGTAGTAAACAAATGTGGGTAGGCTACTTTGTATAAAAGCTAAAAAATTCAGCGAGTTATAGGTTCTGAAGCTAAAAGTGTTACATCCCTACATCTTCAACAGTGTAATCAGATTACGGTTGTAATTCTCTCTAAAAAGTAAACTTATTACTTTACTTTCTAAATCCTATATATTAACCTCGACCAGTTGAACAATAGCCTACATAGATAGACATGAAACTGCACTTTTGATTCTTTCAAATAAATAAAATAAAATACCAAAGTATTTAAATAAAGGTTACATTAAAAACATACATTTTATCATTAGACGTTACAATTTGATGTTAAATCCACAATTGTTTTATAAGGCTAAGGCTATTGTTCTAATACAATTGCATCAGAAAAAAAGAGTAATCTCTCACTTTACTTGTTCAAAGGAAAAGTAATTAAATTACAGCAATTAATTACTTAATTTATTACAACCAAAACTGCTAAGTAGGTTGATGTATATTTTTTCTTAGATCGACTCTACGCCTAGAGATTGAATTATATATACGCGAAGGGGCGTGGCTAATGCTGAGAGACACGCGATTGGCTGTTCATCCTCAGCTGTTGTCCGTCATGACAGCTAGCAGAAGCGCACTGGCAGTGAGTCCGAGGACACCCGAGACATCAATTTACCGGCTCGCCATCGCTTATTCTTAACCTCATGCGGTGAAATGGTCATCTTATCTAAGGAACTACAACCAAGTAGCTCGCTCGGCTCTACCTCCTCTCCGGCTGATTAGCCTACTTGTCGTCATTACGCAGTCAATGTTAAGAGTGTGTGAGCTCGCGTTAGTCTCTTTCAGTAGAGCTCTAGAGGTGGACTCTCCGTTATTCTGTTTACTGTGGGAACACTGAGGAGGACGCCCTAAATAAAGCCTTTATTTTCATAACTGACACACAGAAGGACACTGACTGACACGATGTTCGAAACCAGAGGAATCCCCTTTATGTTGCTTGACATCGCGTGCCTAATACTCGGTAAGCAATATTGTGTTAAGTAACCCACTTTTTATTTAATTAATTTGAATATTATTTTGACTGCAGTAAGTCATATAGGGGAGTGACAATTATAGCCTGTTTATGCGTTCAGAAGTGCTGTACAGAACGATTTTAAAGGCGTATGGACGTGTCTGTTGTTTTAGATGTTGCCATGCACGTTATTTAATTGAATGAGATTAAACATTGCAACAGTAGTACCCTACTTACACAATAACCTCACTCATAATGTGCGTCATAATGCATAGTCGTCACACTCATCTTGCGTGATCAATTTTTCCCTAATAACAGGGCGTTACCTTTATGCAGAGATTCTCTCATGCACAACAATGACACGTGAAACTCAACTGAAAATCCTTTAAAATCCCTTGAGAAACCCTACAGCTTTTTTTAAATAGCAACCCATATACTGTAATAATGTATAGGCTAGTCCTATTGCATGGTAGTGTAGAATTTTTAATTTTCCTGACAACAGATCATTTTGGCAACTAGCCCCGGTCTCCCTTATAATGATATAATAATTATGTTTACATTATAATAATGTTATTTATTCCTATAAAATTATTTTAAATCCAAATAATAACAACTGACATGAAAATTCATTGGTCGAAATATGTGGGAACCGTGTAATGTAAGTTCTTAATTATTATTATATGCTTAATCTAGTTGGTCCCCGACAGGCTACTGAGTCTTACAGAATTTATGATGGAAGTTTTTATCTGTATTTTTTTCCCCATGCACTTGGAGATTTTAACTTGCACAAAGAACAAACAGATTGGACTTTCCACAAAGTAGCCATCTGAGTCACTTTCATATTAGGGCTGTTTGTTCTTGTCCTTTGCTATGTACCAAGATGTAGGAATGATTTTAGTCAGCATTTTATAAGCATTATAATCAAGTATGATAAAGTATAATATCCCAACACATATGCTGGTTATTTTTCTAATTTAAAAGTAGCTCACGGTCATGGCTGTCGGGCAGACACTCGTGTGTCACGTGTCTTTCTTCTTTACAGGGAAGCCTTATTGGTTTTTGTATTTGCAAATGGATATTTACATACCACCGGTATCACCTAAACTCAAACTATGAGATTACACACTGAAGAGCAGATCAGAACTGATGAGTTTAAACACAGAAGACTTTCCCACTTGTGTTGGTTTGGCCCTATTGGCATTTACAATGGGGCTTCAGTGGATCTCAGAACAATTAAGTTTCAATTCAGCTCTTCCTTCTTTCAGGCTTGAGCAGCCAGCTTTATCTATATGTGTGCGTATGTCACATGCACTCGGCGTAAGTAACAGTCCCATAGTCTTTTACTGGGAGAGGAGCCTCAGGCTATATGAATGAGGGTTTGTGTTGTTTTCCCATGATGCTTTGCAACAATAGGCTGAGGCTATAGAGGACTCAAAGTTTACATATGAGCTCTCATGTTAGACTTTAAACCGTCAGGTCAGATTAGTGCAAAACGGGATAGATAAAGAAGACATTAGCGTCAGCTAAAAATTAAGAGGCTGTAAGTGACAATAGCAATGTGTCTGGTTTGAGCAAGAAAGGATGACAGAAAGCATTAACATTGAAAAATAACTGTTTGAAGTGTGGTTGTGATCGATTTAGCCCTTGGATTTGGAAGATAGATTACGAAATTAGCACCATTCAAAAATATATTTAAAATATAATACATAAATACAATACATGTCATTGACCCCTTGTAAATCTCATCAGTCACTGCTGGCTTTACATGTTTCAGTTTTCAGTTTATTTATAAATTACATAGAAAATGAAACTAATGGAAATTAGTGACATAAATAATGATAAGCAGTTCAGAGCAGAATAATCATTGTAAGCTAAAAGCAACAGAAAATAAATAGGTTTTAAAGGGATACTCCACTTTTTTTGGAAATATGCTCATTTTACAACTCCCCCAGAGTTAAACAGTTGAGTTTTACTGTTTTCAAATCCATTCAGCCGATTTTCTGATATTTAGAAGAGTATCAGTAAGCAGACAGTTTCTGGTCCCATTGACTTCCATAGTATATATTTTTTTCCTAATATGGAAGTCAATGAGACGAGAAACGGTCTGGTTACTGATATTCTTCTAAATATCAGAAAATCGGCTGAATGGATTTGAAAACGGTAAAACCCAACTGTTTAACTCTGGGGGAGTTGTAGAATGAGCCTAATATGATCTAATATGAAGTGGGAGCTTGTTCCACAGTGTGGGACCAGCCACTTTATATCTCACCTCAAAATAACAGATATTCAAAGTCCAAGAGTAGGCTTACACGACAATGATGTACTATAAACGGAAAAGTTTTTCTTTTGCTGATGATCCCGTTCACACGGATCTGTGAAAACGACTGAAAATGCTTATATTATTCATGCCAGGCCAGTAGATGGCGATGTCACTTTGTAAAGAAACACTACACACCTATAGACTGAACACGTAATACGCATGATGTCCCCGTTTTCACAAATTCATGTTTTTGTAGTTTACACAGAGATAATAACGGTATCATTTTCAATAACTCGCACTTTGAAACACGTTATAAAAAGTTAGCATTTTCAGGCTTCCAAAACGCTTAAAAAGTTTTCCGTTTTAGTTGAAAACGGTGTCGTATAAACAGCCCTTAAGTCTAGTACACCACCTGTCCTTTCTAAACAAGCTTTCTCATTATAAACCCACATCCATTGTGTAATGTTTATCTCTTCAGGTGGCAGCAGCCAATCATCAACACTGGAAATCAGCCCTTCCGTTTGATTGGTTGGTAGACCCTTTATGGAGTTGTTAACCCACTGTTAATGTTAACCCTTCTTTACCTACAGCCGGCCTCCCGCTTGCGGCGTTTAACCTGGGTAAAATCAAACCGTATCAGCGGGGCTTTTTCTGTAATGACGAGAGCATCAGCTATCCCTTCCACACCAGCACCGTCACCTCCACTGTGCTCTACACAATGGGCTTCACACTTCCCATATGTAGTGTAAGTAATCCCAGAGACAGTAGCATATACACACTACATGCCCAGCATCCTCCCTTAAAACGTGTGTAGTGCACTCGAGCTTGTTTCAATCTTGAGTTTAATTGACTATTGCAGTCACAGGAAGTGACCCTTCATTGTAAATGAACAAACAGTCAAATAGACACCGAAGAGCAGCTGTTTCAACATGACTCATGACCACTGAACAGGTGCTAACTGCAATTTCAGTAGAGCTTTGTTAGGTGATGAAAGCAGCTGTAAAGTCACTTTATCTGTGATCGCATTAGGCCGTCTAACATTGTGTCTACACTGGAAGAGAGAGACCACTGTCCACTGAGGATGTCTACACTGGAAGTGTCAATGGATGAGTCAGCTGTGAGCTCAAGCCTACACTGAAAAGTCAAGTTACTTAACTTTGCATGGGTTATTTTATTATAGCAAAATAATATTGCGCTTAATGATACATGAGGAGAACAAATTTCTGTGCAAATTCTTTTTAAGGACGCACAGTATATCGGTGTACTATCCGTTATTGGGCAATTTTAGATTTTTTATTTTATTTTACACATTGTTCGTTTATTACACATTTATTAGGGCATGCACAGTTCCACTATTTTTTATTTACAAAGTTAATAGTTAATCTTTTTTTTCAATCACTAATGTAAATGTTAATAGTTTTAATGTTCCAATTTTTATACTGCACATTATAATATTGTGATGTTTAGATTCACATATACTGTAGCATTTACGACAATAGTTTTTAGTTATTTTTTATTTTATTTAGACAAAATATTTTAGAACTTTAATATCGGGCCATTTATTGATTATCGGCCATATAAAAATAATTATCAGCCCTAATTTACATCGAAAGCTACAATAAATTTAAGAATGATTTTTACGTATTTACAAAGAAATACTTTCTACTAAAGGACCAATGTTTACTTACCAATCATAACACTAGGCCTTATATATTATACATGAGCAAAACTAATTTCTTTGGACATGTGGAAAAAAGCATTATGATGTGCATGCATACAGTTAAAAACAAAAGCTGATGGCTCATTCAGAAGTTATTTACATACATAACAAATAATATTTATCTTTTGTAAATAAAAAAATTCTATCTCAGACAACTGGGGAAAATAAACTAGTGGTGACATAAAAGACACTTCCAGTGTAGACTGTGTACTGTGATGGACTACTTGTGTCCGGTGTAGACATCGTGTTGGGATTGAAGAAATTTCGGCAGCTCGGCTAGGGATACTCTGGGCATGTTGCTTGTCATCAATTTCTTAGCCAAGGATGTCCACCAAGTACAAGAAATTGCCTTTAGTTGTTTCAGATTAGCTCAGGTTTGAGGTATTTTGGGGTTTTAAACGCACCCTCCTTTAATCCGCTGCTGTTTTTTTTTTTTTTTTTTCAAATTAGGCAGATGTTTCTTGGGTTTACCCACCAAACCACAGAAACTTCCTGAATATGTTAAGGAAGTGTCACCGTTTAGTCACAAGTCAAGTACTCATGTTCATGCTTTTATGCAAAAAAAAAAAAAAAAAAGGATTGAAGCCGTATTTGGGAAATTGTGATCTGTCTGGAATGTGATAACAGTAGATAGTTAATATCTTCTGGAACACAGATACCATAGTTTTGCCTCTAAAACATTTCTCCAAAAGTTTCAGCAATACTTTCCTTGATTAACCCCATATGACATCACCCTCAAGATTGAGAAAACCTCAAACTTCCCATAGTGCAATATTTGGGTTTGACCTCCATGTAAGCAGCCCTCAGCTTTCCCTCGACTGCCAAGTCAGTTCAGTCTGCATGAAAATGATGATCTAAACGAGGGACCGTCCGCGGTGAATGCTACACCGATGCTCCCAATGACTCTGAAATCCTATACGTTCAGACAGCCATCACAGACCATGACAATGCAGCTTTCACCGAAGATAGCAAGAAGATACAGTGTAATGTTAGAAGACTTCAGGTAACCTGCTCTGATCCACATGGCAGATTGAGCGGTTCATGGACGTTCACACGCACGCAAATGTCTCAGCAGATCATATTCACTGCATGTTGGGTAAATGTCTTAATCTCTACCACATGCTTTGCTGCCACGCTTGAGTAACCTTCATGTCCCCAACAGGCTTGTAAAGTTTCTGCCGGCCTCACCGCGGTCACCCTTTCTGTGCTTTTCTGATGTTTATGTTGCCACTTCAATGTTTTTTAACTGTGGTGGTCTTTTATAACATGATGGTGTGAAAAACCAAGAGAAAGGCATTTTTAAAGCCTTGTTCACACTTGGAAAATTATAAAGCGACCCAATGTCATTCATCGTCAGTGTTTAGCGAATGTGGCGACTACCAATGGTAGACAGTGGAGCTCACATGATCTGTCTCCTGTGATATACTGTAGTCATGACTTGGTAAGACTGAAAACTTAATGTTACTGTAAGTGTTTATGATGTTCAATAGGATTGACTCTGCCAACATACAGTGATATAATAAAATGATCCATGGAAAACCATGTCGAAACCTCAAGCAATAAAATGGCTGTCAGTTGTGAACTGGGCTTGAGAGAGAGAAAGATTTCACACCATCTGTTTGTAAGAATGTTCTGACATACAAATGCTCAACGTTTTGATAAGATCTACCCATCACCATAGCGTGCCGTCGAATAATTTGAGCTATTTTTGGCACATTCCACTTCCCCCGTTGACCTCAAAACCAATGGAGAATGAAAACAAAGCAATAAAACGCATTTTAACAAGAATATCCTGCATTACGCAAAGACAATGTGCAACTTTTAGCTAAATTCAACCCGGGCTGCCACACCACGCTATTTTCTAACCCTTTGTTAATTATGTGTTCAAGTAGAAAATCTAATGTCTGTCTAACCCACAGCTTTCCTCTCTGTACGAGCACCTCCCTGAGGAAAACACCATTTGCTTGAATTGGGCAGAATAGGGTACAAAGCACTCTTTTAACCTTTGTTTTTTTTGTTTTTTTTCTCACTGTTTCTTTTTTTGCTAGTTGGACTCCCATTCGCAATACTCAACATACAACACAAATCATTCAAACGAGGATTTTTCTGTAACGATGACTCTATCAAGTACCCATATAAAGAAGACACCATTACCTATCAGTTAGTAGGAGGAGTAATGATTCCTATCACTGTGATTTCTGTAAGTGCCCGTCTGTTTGTTACTTACAGCTCACCCCTCTCTCCTCTCATTGTGCCTCTGTTTGTGTGCTTCTCTGGTCAGTACGACTTAAGAAACAGAACTTTAAGATCTAACCACAGTACAAAGGACATACAGTCCTGTAGATAGAGACTTAAAGGGATCGTTCAATCACATCAACATTCTGTCATCGTTTAGTCACCCTGTTCCAAACCTGTATAATGTACTTTTTTCCGTTGAACACAAAATGAGATGCTTTGAAGAATCATGTCCAATCAAAGCATACAGTGACCAGAAGCTGTCAAGGTCCAAAGTGCCACATCTGGCTTCATGTGCTGTATTCCAAGTCATCTGAAGTCATACAGTATAGTTTTGAGTCAGGAACAAAACCGAAATTGAGTTCTTTATTCACTGCCTGGATGTGTTTGTTACGAGGCATTGTGACTTCAAACTTGCAACAAATGTGTGACATTAATAACTGCACACATTGAAATCTTGGAATATCTGTTTACACCTTATTTTAGGATGCGTTTTGGTCGATCTGATCATTAGTGGACAAGGGAGACACATAGCTCACATAGCTAACCACATCTGTCCTGTTTTCTTCGAGGGGAGGGTTTATGGGCGGGTAAATGTATATGTTTTTTTTCCAGATCTAATGGTCAAAATAAGAACGCGTCCGGAGATGACGGAAAAACATACAGAGAGCATGCTTTCGTTTCTGCTCTGACAGCCAAAAGACCACGCTAAACGCCGTGAGTGTGTGTTAGAAAGCAGGAATGGTGAGAGAACATTGTGCTTGGTATGTTTTTTTGTCTTTAACCAAACTTTTAAAACAAAGACAAAGTTTTAATCCAGTCTGGCTAGCGCGCATTCCATAATGTTTGTCCATTACGTCAGTAGGCGGAGAGAAGACCGTCTTTTGTGGCTGGTCGACCGCATGAGCGTTTATACTACGAAAGCAATCCGGTCTGATGTGTTTTCGACTACCTCTGGAAGTGGTCAAAAGTGGACAAGCTCAAAACGTTTTTGACCAAGATTACACTTGTATTTAGAGTCGTCTACTTGTGATCAGATTGACCAAAACGCATCTTAATACCAGATGTCTTAATAACAGGGCCTTAGAGTCAGATGGACTGCTTTCATGGCTTGAAAATCCTTTGAGTCCTGACAGTTTCTGTGTTCTTTCAGTGTTTGGAAAAGATGAGCATTCTTGTCAATTTCTCAAATTGTCCCTTGAAAGAAAGGAACTCAAATGTGTTGAAATGACATTAAATTTGTAAATTAAAATGTAAATTATTTTTGGGTGAACTAACATTTGCAATTTATCCCATATTTGACCTTAAAGTACTTAAATGGAAACAATGTTTTCTGGTCTTCCACCCACATATATTCTCTCATATACCACAGAAAGTCTTGTGGTGAGACGTTTAGACTAGAGTTGGGGACACTCTCTGTGGTTACATCTCATAACTGTTTCTTTAATGCAGGCTTTTTATCTTGTGTGATACCATCTACAATTTGTTTAAACTGAGCTAACCTATATGGTACACACACACACATTCACATCTGTATAACCTCACAGTCACCCATGTGAGCTCAAAGCACATGTCCCTCTGCCTTAATGTTTTAAAAACGTTTGATTTAGGTTACTACTAATGTATATTTTAAAAATGCAGAGTTCTATGTATTTCAACCTGCATATTTTAGTAAAGCAAAGGTAAAAAAGGCACGACAAATTGTATCATCTTAATATACATTACCCAGGCGTTATAATTGATCATACTCCTCAAAACTACAGAAGCATGCCGTTGTCTTTAAAGCTGTTTAGAGAAGCTAAAACTGTATTACCGTCACTAGACCATAGTCAGTGTAGACACCATATAACGAGAGAGACGGAAGTACAGTCCATTCAGTAAGTTGTACTGTTGTAACTTCCATTCTTTATTGTTCAGTTGATTAGATTTGAGCTATGGTTGTCTGGTTGTACTGTTGTGCCATCCCTCACAGCTTTGTTAACGTCAAATTAAATATGGTGTTTACTCTGATCGAGGCAAACAGGGATAACCTCAAAAGGAGGCAATGCAAACATGGGTAACTGTGATGTTAGGGACATTTTAGGGAAATTCCTGTGATAGCTGCATTGTCAAGTGCTTCTCCTGTACGATCTTGTCTTCTATTGTACGTGTGGACATCCTTGTGAGAAACAATCCTCAAATATCCTCATATTACAAATACGTAACTGGTTGTAACAAAATTGTTGACTTTCTCACCAGAACAAAGAAAAGTAATACTTTATTGCTTCCTCTCCCATCACAGATGATCATAGGGGAGAGCCTTTCAGTCTATCTAAACCGCATCAAATCAAAGTCTTTCTGCAACAGTTACGTGGCCTGTATCTATAAGGCCATTGGCACCTTTGTGTTTGGTGCCGCCATGAGCCAATCACTCACTGACATTGCCAAGTATTCAATTGGCCGACTGCGGCCACACTTCCTGAATGTGTGCAAACCTGACTGGACGAAGATCAACTGCACAGAAGGGGCTTACATCGAGGACTTCATCTGTACTGGGGACGCAACCAAGGTCAATGAGGGAAGGTAGGTAACATTTTCTTTAGGGTCACTAGTTCACTATTCTTTACCTTTACGCAGGGGTGGCCAATCTTGCTCCTGGAGGGCCACTATCCTGCAGAGTTTAGCTCTGACCTGCTCTAACAAGTTGATCGTAGAGACCATTGGTGGCAATTGTCCTGCGATCAACTTAAGCTTACGATGCTTTTGGGAAACGCAGCCCTGGAAGTTTCCAATGAACCTAGACCTTGATCAAAGACCTTGATTAGTTGGTCAATGATTAGTTGGGTCAGGTACATTTGGGGTTGGAGATGAACTTTGCAGGGAGAAGACACTCCAGAAGTGGGATTGGACACCCCTCCCTTAATTAATTAATTAATTAATGTTACATTTATATAGTGCTTTTCTCTGCACTCAACGTGCTTTACATATGGAAGAGGGAATCTCCTCAACCACCACCAATGTGCAGCATCCACCTGAATAATGTGACGGCAGCCATATTGCACCAGAAGGCCCAACACACAACAGCTTATCAGAGGAGTGATGAAGTCAATCAGTATACAGTATATGGGGATGATTAGGAGACCATGATGATAGAAAGAGGCCAATGGACAAATTTGTGCCTGGATGCCGGGGTTACACCCCTACTTTTTCCCGAATGACATCCTGGGATCTTTAATGACCACAAAGAGTCAGGAACTCGGTTTAATGTCTCATCAGAAGGACAAGACACACTACTGCAGGGTTGTCCAATATTTCTCCTGGAGGGCCAACTTCTAGCAGAGTTTAGCACTATCCCTAATTAACCACATCTGAACCAGCTAAACCAAGGTCTTGAGGATCACTAGAAATATCTAGGCTGGTGTGATGGCACTAAACTCTGCAGGCCCTTCAGGAGCAGAATTGGACACCCCTGAACTATTGTGTATCCTGCTTTGGATGTAAAAGTTGTTGTAAGAAAGGGAAGTTTGTCCTTTAGGTGGAAGTAGGAATCCCTCAAATTAGTTATTTAATGTGGTTCCATTCTGGAAACTTCCTAACCAGTCTAGCCTGCATCTGCATACATTATTAGACAAGCTTGTCCCTTAAAATTACTTGGCGTCAGAACATTTTCGGACAGATGGGTCCTACATGGAGTTAGGCATAGTTGTAAAGATTTACAGGAAGGTCTCTTATTAGCAGAACCAGTTTAGTTGTGACCTCAGTGTGCCATGAGTTCTTTGTATCTGGTATTGAGAAGAAACTCCCTCATTACCATTGAAATGAAGGGCTTCTTCTGAAATGTTTATTGTGAACACTTTTGGTTCAGTTGGCCACCCAGGCTCTTGGTGGAAATCTGTGGTTCACACACTGTAGTGGTCTCTAATCCTGTGGTAAACCATTTCAGAGCACACAGGGTTTGTTTGGGTTCTTGGGACAGACTCAAGGCCAGCAGAATCCCAGGACCTCTCAGAATGTTCTTATGTAACATAGGTGTGGTTCCCATCTCTCTCACCTCTTTAGTGGTTGTCTAGTGTTTGCCTAGGAGACGATGCCATTTATAGAACAAATAACGAGCCCAGAATAACCCGGATCACCTTTCACACGGGAGTGTTCTCCTCTGGAAAAAGGGATCTTCTCACTAGGCCAGCAAGTATATTTGCTTGTAAAAGGAGTGAGAGAGTCCTCCAGGTCAAGTTAAAACAATTCTAAAATCTGAAGCATGTCTTCATTTCTATGAGTCTGTTGCCCCTTAGTGTAGTTTTGTCCTCGTGCAGATCACATTCAGTCGGCAATGCTTTATTTTAGCTTCTCCGCCTCACAGATAATTCACTTTAGCTCTACTTTGTCTCATGACTGGCTGGGTCTGTAATTCAATCAGCAGGAATATTGAAGATCTGGCCTCATCATGTTTGCAGTGGTTGACTATGACAGTCAGTTCTGTGCTGCTTGTATTTTTCCAGATTCATTTGCCGTCATTCACTAGGCGGATACTCCCAGTCGACAAGTGGTCTAACCTTAAGTAAACAGGAACACACAAAAGCCTGCCGGATAGCCAGACCACCCTCCCTCTCTTGTGCTTCCCCTGCCCCGACCCCACCGGTCAACACACGTCTCCCCAAGCATGCCTTTATCACCCGGAAAAGGGTGTGTGTGCGGCATTTTGTAAAGGGACTGTTTTATAGGGACCAAATGGACCATGTAAATCTTCACCCAGCCTGGGGTTCAGTGTTAAGATTCCATCCTGCCAATTTGTCACAGTAATTGTTATTTTGTTTTTACAGAGTTGCAAAACAAATGTCAGCTTCGACTTAAAGGCTTCATGCTGTTGCACAAGCAAATGTCTACATGTATTAAGCAGTTAACAGCACTTCTGCGTTTCCCACATTGATTCTTTGTTGTTTTGCAGACTCTCGTTCTACTCGGGTCACTCCTCTTTCTCCATGTACTGCATGTTGTTCCTGGCAGTAAGTATATTTTCATTATTCTTTGTCAGGGGTGCAGTTCACCCAAACGTTAATATTCTGTCATTTACTTACCCAATGTCGTTCCAAACCTGTATGATGACTTTCTTCTGTAGAACATATAAGAAATAATTCTCTAAATGTTCTCAATTCTATAGAGTATTCTTGTACTGTATACAGTATTGATTATGATGTCCTTGATTAATCAGTTAACATTTAAACCACAATGTTACATAACCAAATAACAAACCAAAACCAAACTGGTCCAGTGAATAGCGAATAGATTGACCAGGAAATGGGATACATGTATAGATTTGTTTTACCACATAGATTTTTCCATGGAAAAATCCCTATTATGTCACAGTGTATTGATTCAGTAAAGCAATCTTAAGGATTCTTATTTCATTCTGCTTAACTTCTCCATTACAGCCTAGTTAGCAAACGCAACCCACCATAATCTTACCACGAGAATACAAGCTTTAAAAACATGCAGCCAAAGTTCATATCACATTTGACCCGGGGTCAATGTTAAGCAACACTCAGAAAGATAACATTGTACTATTTTTTTCTCTAAAATGACCCCTCGATACTGAAATCAACTGCTTAACCACATGTTAAATTTAGATTACAAGCATTATCCACATCAATCTAAACTAGAAACGATTATTGAGCTTGTGTGCATTTTTTAAAGGTGGTATTTTTAGAGACCTCCAAAGATTTCTGGGAATCTTTGCCCAGCGTGGGAGATTTCATCCTATCAACTTGTCAAAGTAATCCTTAGTTTGAGTTAAGAGTTGCTAAACAAATGTCAGCTTTGATTTTAGGTTTTCAAACAGTTGCACAAGCACGTCTACATGTAGTGGTAGTTAAACAGACTCTGTTTTGCCCACATTGACTCCTTGTTGCAAACTATCGTTCTACTCGGATCACTCCATCAAACCTCTAAATGAGTAATGAATTTGACAACAAGACCTGTAATGTGATCGCATGATGATGAATATTTAAAATAATCTACGTTTCTTGGAAGCTCAGCATAGTCAACTAAAATAACTTGGCTTGGTTCCTGTTAAAGGAAGTCTTTACTTTGTTGGTGGAGCGGATGAATGTGGCAGCTTTGATGCGCCATGCCAGAATTTTAGGTTTACTTCCCTTGGACATGAGATAAGAAAAATAAGCCACTTCATAAACAGGAAAAATTGGTTGGATGGGATCTGTAATAACAAACCATACACACAACACTTGCTGAAATAGACATGACAGTGTTAATGAGGTCATCAATCACATGAGCTGTTAGTTTGGCAGGCAGAATATTTGAAATCGCTCTCATATTCCATGAGCTTCAACAGCCTTTCTTTTCCTCAAAGCTATATCTTCAAGCAAGAATGCAAGCTGAATGGGCACGCCTCCTCCGACCCACGCTCCAGTTCTTCCTGATCGCCGCCTCAGTCTATACAGGACTGTCCCGTGTGTCAGACTACAAGCACCACTGGAGTGATGTACTCACAGGCCTCATACAAGGAGCCATCGTGGCTTTACTAGTGGTGAGTGACTAACCGCAAATTGTTGTAAAGTTCACCCAAAAATTAATCCTTCCTCACATTTTCCCAACCTATATGACTGTAATATCCGTGTAACATTAATTTGAAACAATCTAAAATACTGATTCTAATGTTATACTAAAGGACTTAATATTTTGCATCAGCTTTCATTTTTATTGTAGGTTTTTTCGTGTACATACAACAATGTTGTCGAAATGATTCCCATTCACACGGTTCCACGAAAACGATTAAAAACGCCAGGCCAATAGGTGGCGATGTAACTTTGTAAAGAAACACTACGCACTTATAGACTGAACACATAATATGCATGTGCATGATGTTACCGTTTTCACAAATTCAGTTGTTGTAATTTACACAGAGAGAATAATAGTATCTTTTTCATAAACTTGCACTTTGAAACACGTTTTGAAATTTGCATTTTAGGCCCCTATAACGCTATCGTGCAAATGAATGGCCAAAACACTTATGTATATAGACATTCAAAAGATGTTTTTGTTAACCGTCTGGGGTTGTTCGTTTAACAGTCACACTTGGGGTGTTCGGGTCCAAATGGACCCAAAGGGCAGGATTCATATTTAAAAAAATAAATCAATTTATTTTTACTTGTTTTTTATAAAAAAAATCTTTTCTTTTTTGGTGTTTTGAGATATTTTATGATTTATAATTAATATTTATGCAATAATTATGACCCATTTTCCCCCAATTGAATATAATAGAAAATTATAATAAATTTTTTTTAAAGCTATATTTCATTTTAGAGTCAAGCCTAGGCCTCATGAAAGCAATTTTTGAAATGAGATGGATGCCATCTGGTGGACAAACTGAGCATTTTAAAAATGCAAAACACATATGTAATCTGAATTTATTAGTTTGTTTATGTATAAAAGTGTGGATGTGTCTGTTTTGCACTCTTGATGTTTTATAGATTCACCCCTTCACTGTTGTGTGCTTTTTTATGGATTGTGGCTGATTTGTAGATTGTACGCACCAAAGAACTCTGTTTTTTTCACATTTTTGCCAATTTCCCATTCATTTCCTATGGGGGTCTATTTGGACCCGAAGGTCCTGAGTGTGACTATTTTTTTTACAACCACTTAGACTGTTCACATCCTGTCCCCAATTTTTTTGGGTGTTCATATACCAAATACCAACAAAGTCACCAAATTTCGGACCATTCCGAACAAGCTGTGATTTTTAACATTTCTTTATTTGAATGATTCGGGTCCATTTGGGCCGAACAACCCCAGAGGGAAGTGTGCCGGTCACATGACACTGTTTTCAACTAAACTTTTTTTTGTGTCTCCAATTCTTCTGCTAAACCCTCTAAAAGTACTCAAAACCAGCAGTCGACACAGTTACTGTACACTTAAGTAAATTTTTTCAGGTATCTGTATTTGAATATTTCTATTTTGGAAAGACTTGAATTCACTACATTCCAAAGCATTATATCATATTTTTTGCTCCACTACATTTTATAAAAACATGTTCTTCGCTAATTTGAACCGAAGAACTCGTCACCCGCTCCGAGATGTGAATGCATCGGTTCTCGAGTCAACATCTCACTGACTCAAATGAGCGGTCGGAGCGGAGATCCTTGGAGCTTGAGTGCACGTGACTAACAGCACAAAAAGTTACCAATGCTGAATTTTAGGATTTATTTTTGTCAATAAAATCATATTTAGGTTATGACTATTAGTTGTTTCTGAACTAAATCTACTGTAAAGGCCGAACTTGTTTAAGAGTGAAAGATTGAGTTCTAAGAACTATGCAAATTAATGCCCATTTATCTCCCCTGCTGTTATTTGTCAAATGATATAAAACTAGTATGTTGGCATATAGTTCCTCTTGAAACACCACCACATTTTGGCCTGTAACCCATTTAAGCTCCACCTGTGTTTAGTACATTTTACCCCCTATTTGCAAAATAAAATAAGAATCCCCAGTAAGTACTTTTAATACTTGAGTTAAAGTACAGATGCCCTAATAAAATATTTCTCTTGTTAATTCTACATTGTACATCAAGTACTGAAGTAAAAGTTCTTGATTTTTAGTGTACTTCGTCCTCTACTGCTCAAAACAAGATCAAAATCTGTCCGTTCTGTAATCCAGCAGCCCAAGTCCTCATTAATGCAACTTTGTTTGTGTTCCACAGGAAATAGATAAATATGGGTTTGGTGACAACTGTTATTTTCTTGCTAAATACAGAACATTGATATTTCAGGCTTAAATTACATCACCTCCTCTCACACCCTACAGGTTTTCTGTGTGTCGGACTTCTTCAAAAAGAAAGTGGAACCTCAGAAAGAGAGTGAGATCCCACACACCACCTTACAAGAGACGCCGACGAATGGAAATCATTACGAGAACCCAAGCTAAGCTCTGACGAATGGAAGGGGTTTCAGCGTGCACCCACTATGAGGGCAGACCACTAGTGTGGAAACCTGTGAATGTAACCTTGCTTTCTCAATGTTCTCCAGATCCCCTTTCTGGGGGTCCGTTTATGGACGCTGTCCCACGTTGCCTTGGCTGGACTGCTTCTGCTGCTACCACAGCTTCCTGTGTATCTCTAAAAACTAATATAAGTGTACCTCTATTATGCCACAAAAGAAAACAACTTTTTTATCTGTATGAAAAAAAAAGTATCACTATACAGACTTTTTTTATTAAAATTGTTAAAACTGTATGTACAATATATTGCGCTTTTATGATGAAAACAAGAAACCATTATGCTCGTTGATGAACACAAATAAAACAATTATGTTCCATGTACATTCTGTCCTTCGGTGTTTTGATGCACAATGACAAAAAAAAAAAAAACTAGCAAAAGAGAGCGCTCAAAAAACACCACCACAGGATTCACAGGTAAAGACTGGCAGCAAACACGATATCCCTCTTAATCTTCGTTATACCTGTGAAAAACAAGAAACAAATGTCTCGTTTTAAAATGAAACCCACAGCCACCCTCAAAACAAGTGCAAATCTAGTGTGCTGCCTATCTAGACAGCATGTTGAGTCATAGACATGTTACAGGACACTTCAGGCTGCTCCAGTAGTTAGACCTCATTTTGGCCTACGTCCCCCTACTATTCCCTACATTAGGCGACAGCAGCTGATGGGATGGCAAAGGCGTTGTGTTGCGCACACGTGACTGTAACGGTTCTGTCCTGACGTTCTTCTGTACCCGTCTATGGGAGGAACGCTGTTGTGTTGCATTTTAACTGTCATTTATGTACATCATCTGTATATCATTAAAGCCAAAAGCAGCAACTCTTGCTTTTTTTAAAAAACAAATTGTTTTTGTACTTTGTCAAATGACAAGTTACGCCGTCCTGTTTATTGGTGCTTATGTGTTCAAGTCGTCCTGGGAAGTTCATATTCACGATGTGGGAAGACGTCATGTGTGTTAAAGTCATTTTCGTCGGAGTAAGATGGTATCAAGGTTTTTAACTACTTCTAGAAAAGAAAGAACAAAGAAAGTGCATTCTTGAAAGTGTTTTGCTTTTGTTTAATTAATTTATGAAGCCAATGTAAACTTAAGCCTTACATATTATATTGTTATATTACAATGCTATCATATTTTGTGCAGGCAATTCGCTTACTAGAATAGCCTGAAAATATCACTGCTAAATAACTAAGTATTGTGTTATTCCGCCATATTTCTCACTGACACTCGCAGTCCTACCGTGTCTACCGCGCGACCGCACCCAACACGTAAATATTATTCCACCCGTTACATCAAACATTTGTCTTTGCTGTATATTTAGACTTGTTAAAATTATTGGAGAGTAGCTTAACACTAACATCCAATTAGATTGGAATTGATTTTGACATGTGCTAGCTTATCGAATACTGTGCAATTAGATTAGTAACATGCTTAAAAAAGTGTATTGGAATAAATTGAGCGACGTTTTTATGCTTAACACGTTATTAGCTTAGCATTATGCTAACAGGTCTCCCACTTCGGTCTACATGTGATGATCATTTACAGTGTAATTACAAGAACGCTGATGCTCATGGCTACACAAGCGGAGTTTAGCGTGTCGTTGCATTAGGAAGTGTCAGATGGCAATTCATAATGACAAACATTAGCTCTTCTATGGTTCCCCTTTCAAGCTAACCAATTTAGTTGAAGTGGACATCTTCATAGCTAGTTACCCAAGTAACACGTCTGGTTTAATAGAACAGAAGAGAAGGGAACTCTAGTGCCCCCTTGAGTATGGAGGTCTACGTTCGGTATGTTCAAGTTACTTATGCCGAGTTCAGACTGCACGATTTTAGCCACGATTTTGGCTCGCCGACAGGTTTTGAGAAATCGCCGACAAATGCCCGAAATCACAGGCAAATCGGTGCTCGTTCACGCGAGTGACAATCACGCAGTGTGAATAAGCAAAGACGCTATCTGAGAGAATCGCCGACGAGTCGCCGACGCCCGTGAGATATTTGGCATGCTAAATATCTGGACCTGTCGGCGATTCACAATCCTGCTGTGTGAATGTGTTCTGACTGAAAACTACATCGGCGATGAACGACAGCCAACGAGAGAGCAAGATACAGGACAGCAGGCTGTTCGGGGAGGAGTTATAGACCAGAATATCAGTATTTTAATAAATAGATAGGCCTATATTTACAATTATATCAAACAGAAACAAAGCACAAACATCTGCATGACCAGCAGCAATAGCAGGACGTTTGGAAAATTATTATTTATTTACCCTCAACTCTCTTTGCAAAACACAGTCCTTGCTCCCCTCGTCTTCCCAACCATTTCATCATGCATAAACTGAATATTTATTTGTTTCATTTTCGCTACAAATCAGTGCACAGACAATTTGGATCGCAATCTTCTTGTAGGCTATCATTTTTAATAACAAAGTCAGTGTCGCGCGAGAACTCCGGTCTCACGCACGCGTGATCTTCCGTTTTTTCCGTATCACTTCTCGCGTTTGTTTGGTTGTGAAACGTAGTTTGCGGACCAAGCAGAAGTTGTCGGCGATTCTTTCTTTTGTAAAGTCATGCAGTGTGAAACCTCCTGTCGCCGACCCATCGTGCAGTATGAACACAGAAGCAACTGAATGTTACCCCAGATAGTCATGCAGTGTGAAAACAACAGTGACCCGATTATTTTGAAAATCGTGCAGTCTGAACTCGGCATTAGACTTTTTCCCCCTTAAAACCTATTGAGCTGAAAGTAATTTACGCAATTCTATGTTGTAAACAGTCAAAACACTGAGCAGCCATATTAACATGATCTTGGATTGTGGCTTTATAGTTAACGTTATCTTATATCTCGAGCCCACAGGTTCTCAGAATGTGATAAATAATTAAATCTTTCCAAGATGCTTTACCAGTCAAGTGCTTAAAGCTGCCCACAATAAACTGGATACTCCTTGCACATGGCTCTATTTAACCGAATGAGTCACAGCACGAGTCTATGGCATGTCCTACCCGTTGCAAACTTGTTCTCCAGCTCCGTGTTTCCAATGGCCTTGGCCGCCTGGCACATCTGCCTCATGAGCTCCTCCAATCTGCGCATACAGCGGATAATACTGCCTGTGAGAGAGAGAGAGAGAGAGAGAGAGAGAGAGAGAGAGAGAGAGAGAGAGAGAGAGAGAGAGAGAGTCAGTACTCTCTGTGCTCACTACATACCAATCACATATGGTCATTTTCAGTGCTTGTAACCCATAGTTCCAATGTCCAGTTGCATTAGAAATGTTTATCTCTAAGAAACCTTTCTTGGCACAAGGGGCTTTAGAGAGCGATGATGTTCCAAGATCTCCAATGAGACCAACCCAGTACGAGGTGAAAGGGGGATGAGAGAAAGAGAGTAGGGGAACTTCTCAATTTTTCATATAACATCTCTCCCTGACTACAATTTATCACCACAAGTGCTTTGCTGTTTGCTAATACACATGAACACAGCCAAAATCTCACTCAGGAGCTGGAGCACGGACACACGGGGAATTTTTTTTTGACAGCAAGACATGAGATCCGCGTTTCAAGGCTCGCGTCATGCTGCGGACACGGCCAAATCTCAGAGCAGAGGCCTCTGGGAGAAGACATGCTGAAAAGACATCTTAAACCCTTTCATTTCCCAACATGTCTCATGCTGTACTTATTAAGCCTGGACCAACTACAACATCGCTGATTCCCACTTTTCTCACAATCAAATTACTTTTGTTCATTTCTGGGAAACAGATGAAATGAAAATAGTCTTTTTATAGTAGAACTCAAAACAAGCAGTTGTCGCGAACTGGTGCTGGACAAAATGGGTAAAAACTAATTTACCCACCCCCAAATAATCAATAGCTGTGTTAGCTACTGTATTAAAAGTGTAAATTCTTCCCCAAATATGGAGAGCCACAATATGGAGCAAACAACCACTATAATACAGATAAAAAAATAAAAAAGTTAATATACAAATATAACAAAAAACAAATGCATACCAAATTACATTTCATTCTATGTACCAATATAACTAATATTAAATAAATAAAATTCCACTGTGTATATTTGAAATATTTACATTTTCTATAAATATATTTTACACAACACCTTATATGGACTTAAGTGAACATTCACGAAAAATGATTCACTTAAACTGAAGCCTAAGAAACAAAACTGGCCAAAGGATAAGAGCCTTAAAACACAGCAAAATGTAACTGATAGGCTTTAATTAAATCGCAAATATATCGTAAATACGTGAAAGCTTGACAAGCAGAAATTCAGTATTTTTGGGACAGAGGACTGTTGCTCTGAGGGAACTAGTACCTTCAAACACATCTGTCATTTTGCATATCTGAGCAAAAGAGGAGCCGTTGGCCCAGGTGTAGACCACATCCATCAGGTGCGGGCGGAACTGGTTCAGGTAAGTGTCCTCGTTCACGTCCAGCTTGGCCTCTGCGGACACCTTAGCAATTCGCTTAGCGCATTCCTACAACCACAGCAGCAGAACACTCTCATTCACGACAATTCACACCGCAGACAATTTGGAATATAGAAATATTATATAAAAATTGTGGATTTAGACTTATAGGCCAATATATTGGTTAACAGCTTTTAAATATAATGAAATATCGGTTATCGGTTAAAATGTTCATATATCAGTGCACCCCTATTTTAAAGAGTGCTTCTAAATTAGTATAAAATTAAGAGATGGCAGTTTATATTAAGTGTGAAGAGTTTATCAACAGCAAATGTAGTAGTGAAATGAGGCCATCAAACTGACCTACATGTACCACACAGAAACTCTTCACACACTGTAAAAACACTGTCAAACTGTTCAAAACAGTGTCTTTGGAAGATCAGACTGACCTATCTGCATAATCCGTGAATGCAAACAGAGGAGGGAGTTTAAGCGTTATTTGGTAAATAGTGTGTGTGTGATAGTGAGCTCGTAATGTGAAGAATTTCAGGGTGGTTGAACAAGTCCTCCCTCTCAAACACACTACCTGCATCTGTCGCAGGGGTCCCGCCAGCTGCTCCGTCAGTTTGGGCATCTCATTAGCCTGTGGACGGAAAGAGGCAATAAAGGAACACTGTCAGAACAAATATAACACACATTGTGACACTAAATGATGCATAATAGGAATGTGATCTGCCAGGCTTCATGGGAGAGGCTTTCATTTTAGTTTTAAACAATGAGGCAGCATGGATGACATCAAATATATGTTTAAAATGGATTGACTTCTTAAAAGCAACAGGTAAACTCTGCATCATGTGACTCAACCCCCTTTGTTTTACCCCAAAAGTCTTAATTTGGAAGGAAAATTCTCAAATATTAATAAGCAGTAATATATAATGTAATATTTTTCTTAAGAAACAATAATTGATTATGCTATATTATATATCTACTACTATTTCCTCCTTTTTTTAAGGATTTCTTTCTCATTAGGATTTCAGGACAGCTCTACAGCATTTTGGACTTAAAAACTAAATTCAAGTCACTATGTATGAATTGCATTTCCTAAACATTTGAATTAATGAATAGATCTGGACTAGGGTGGGCAATATGACCAAAATCTTGTATCACAACGCATGTCATTTTATTTAACAATATATCACAATATAGTTATTTTTTGCTTTAAATAAGGTTTTAGGATATCAACATTTTTCATACGATTGAAATTTTCATAAATCTCATCACCAGGATTCTTGGCCCTGGGCGACACTTTCACCCAGTTTCATGGCAAAACATGTTTAAACTTCTCTCTCTGCTGCGGGACGCTTTTCCTTTCTATTCCAGTCTTTCCTACCAGCGTATGACAGGTGACGAGGCTCAAACTGACAGATGACTAACAAGAATAAGCAGCTGTCCCATGACCAACACGCTTCACAAACCAACATGCACGACAAGCGGCACACCAGGATCAGACACAACACTGGGTGAACAAATGGCGTGTTTGCGTGGGAATATCTGTGTGTGATTTTGATCAAATTTTTATGAGCTAATTTCCATATAGTGCAATAATTCAAATAGAACCTGGGCCTTTGAATAACCTCATTCCCTGCATTCATGACCATTTCAACACAAACACAATAGGTTATTTGGGCGCATAACTGTCATAACCCACTGACTTCTCTCATATTACATCCTCACCACATCTCAGCATGTGCATGACGACATTTTGGCCTTACGTTTTCCTGGAAGACGAAGCAGCTGAGGAGTGCGGTGGCCTGCTCCGCCGTCAGGTCGTTGAACAGCCCGTTAAACACCATCTCTGTCAGAAGCAGCTCATCTGCACTGTAAACACAAGAAATACACAAGACGCTTTACAAACAAGCCTGAGTCTTCAAAATAAGGGCTGTTAGGGTGCAAAATTGGAGTTTTGTTTGCTTTTAGTGCATGTCTGTTAGCTATAACCGTTTATAACAAGGACTTGTTTTATCATTTTTTGGCAATTTCACCTGCTGATCTCACAGGCCACACGGCCTTTCACCTCAATGACATCAGAGGAAGTGGCGAATCCAAGGCGCCGCAACACACGCTTTCTGCACTTCAGCTCATCCATCTGCAGCACAGTACGAGCTTTCTTCAGCTCACGCTTCGCCGCTTTAATGTCTCCTGCAATCTGATACACACAACCACAGTGAGAAAACACACATTACTGCTTTAAACGTGTAGTTTAACGCATCAGTTTCCACATCAACAACTACATGTTCCTGAAACCTAAACGTACATTTAAATGGCGCATGTTCCAGGAAGAAACAACAAAATAGTAGAGCTACTCATAACACACTGGTCACACGCTCTTGCGTACAAAATACACCATTAGAGCTTTCCACAAACAAATGGCATCTGTAAACACGCACTTGAATTTTTTCGCACTCAGTTAAAACATTTTCATGTAACGTATCAACAAACTTGACGGCAAAGGTGCCACATAGAAAAGGCGGTATCTGAAGTGTAATGATTTAACGCAGACTTCACACTGTCACAACATACTGAATATACAAAACTAGAGAGCGCCACCATCTGTCTAAGTGCATAAAACTTTACTTTTTGCTGTACGACAAACACTCAAAAGTGAAATGCTGGTCATGGAGAAGAGGGCAGCAAACAGGAAGTGGGTCACGTTTATTTTTATATTTTCATTTACATTGATTTTATTTCAAGTTTAAGTAATTTTATGTGCTTTTTATTAGTTAGGCTTCAATATTTCTATTTGGTTTTATTTTTTTATCACTGGTTTATTTAGCTTTGTTTTGATTTCAGTTTTAAGGCCATTGCACACTGAGTCCGAATTTTTCGTATGCGTTTTTTCGTGTTCATCAGCCTAAAAATTCGTCACGCACAGAAACCTTGCACACCGAGTCCGATGCGTATTTATTAAACCTTTGCGGAAAAAAAACGCAAAAAATACAAAATGGATTCGTCAAGCAGTGAGGATGATTTTGTTGCCCTCTTTAAAAGAGAAAAGAGGAAATATGGGGTCCATTCAATATTGTGCCGACAGGAAGGAGAGTTTCAGCTCTTTATCAAGGAGTTGCGCAATTATCCCGAGCGATTCAAAATTTACCTCAGAATATCAATGGAACAGTTTGATGCTTTGCTAGTGATACTGGAGCCACATATTAAAAAGAAGACCACCAAAAAAAGACACACACACACACACACACACACACACACACACACACACGGCCGGCAGAAACGCTGGGCAGACAGAACAGCTGTATGGTTTGTTTATCATACAGTAGTAGACTATGTGCTGCGAGACGAAGTGTATCAACTTGTCAGATGCCATTCTGGATTGTGTCGTTCGCTTGTACGGTGGGTCTGAATAGTCAAAAAAACCTCTCAAAATGCTGGCTGTGGATGCGAAAAACGCAGAAAATCGAACCTGATCCTAATTTTTTTATGACGGACGAAAGTTTCGGAGGCAGTGTGCAAGCGTGATTGACATAACGTGAGGTGGATTTTTTTTTTTAACGTGCGAAAATTTCGGATGCGAATTTCGGACTCAGTGTGCAATGTGCAATGGTACTAAAACATTTCAGTTAGTTGCAAAGGCAACATTTCTAATGTAAATTTTTATAAGTTTTACATCTAGTATTTATTTATATTTTATATTAAATTTACATATTCAGATTTATTGATTACTGAAAACGATCTTTAATAATTTATTTATACTTAAGACAAATGAGTTGATTGCAGCATTACATACGGATCAAAAGTTATAAATGATGGTTCATGTACTCCTAGTCTTTGAACTTAAAAAAATCCTATCAACATCAGAGTGCTATACATTTCAGCACTGACCTGTAGTGACATGGTAGCTAATTGTTTAATATAGTCCTATTCACTAAAAGAAGAAACCCAAATCAGTCCAGATAGCTAATATCAGTTGAGACAAAGGTTAAGTGGTGTTGGCCTGCTGAGACACATTTGATTCGCCCCTTACAAGACTCTGCCCTAATGCCATTACCCACTTTACAGCTTATCTGAGATCTTTCTAAAGTGATTCAGACTCAGACTGAAAACAGGACACTGAGAAGAGCCACAGTTTTCAAGAAAAAAGGGCAAGAATTTCTCACACCCCCAGAAACCACATCCAACAATCAACACATTCTTCAGCATTTAATATCTAAAACTCACTGACACTGTATGGTGTATTTCTGATGCTAATGTGTGGTATGACCTACATTCACGCCTACAACTAGGACGTGAGCTCAATGAACAATTGCACCTCACGATAAACCAGAAAATATGTCCATAACTTGAGAGAGTAAAGGTCATTCAAATCACCCAAAAATAAGTTACATTGAATATTTTATAATTAGACTTAAAAAGCAAATATATGACAAAGTCTGGCCAGCAATGTTTCCAGGAAGTCTTGGAAGGTCATGAGCAGTATACTTTAATTCAAAGAAATAAAATACTTAATATATTGGTTATATACTTGCTCAAATTTATTTTGGATAATTTTTAACCCCAAAAAAGTTACGGACTGCAGCTTTAAGTATCAGTATTTTTATAATAATTTAGGTATTACATAAAACAATAAAAACAGTTGTATATTTGATAGTAGACTTTACAAGCGATTAACGTATAATAGAATCTGGCATTAAAGGTAGGGTAGGCAATTTTCGGAGAGACCACTCAAGAGTATAACGTCACGGGTTTCCATCTCTTACAAATTCCAGTAGTTATGGCGTGAATGCAGCATAAGCTGGTTGTTTTGGTTAACTGTAAAAGGCAGCTGCGGTTTCATTTGCGGTGCTCAGTGACTGACATCTGTCTAACTCTGCACTGCTGATGATGTGTGAAGTCTGCGCGAGCAGGTGCACAGAGGTATGGAAATGCATGCATTGACTGGCAGGTAGGACATTGTATCCTCGGAACGAGGGCATTGATTGGACGAACATTTTATGGTCGTACACCTTCTACAGACACACATATATGATTTCCATTACACGAGAGTAGATGTTAACTTCATGGTGATTTGTACTCTGCTTTCGCCAAGATAAGCAAAACTAAGACGTAGCTTTACGGTACTATGCTTCTCCATCCATTTACGCTTCTTTCCATGTGGTGGTGTGACTTCCCTTCTGTCCGGCATTAACGGCTGCAGTGTACTTGGCGCGTCAGCACACACGACGGCTGCAATTACAGGACCAGCACAACAACCGTCTGGAATGAGCCGAGTAGGGGACATCTCTAGGGTCTTCAAGTGGGCACCTTCCGTCCTCAGTGTTTCGTCGACTAGCACATGACACCTCAAGAGGACTCTACAGTGACTCTGGCGTCCCAGAGTCACCCCCCTCCGTCCCCCACTCAACTCAGCCCAGCTTACTGACCTCTACATCCCTCCTGCTGCTGAGACCTAACCACAATCTCACGATCTCTCCGCAACCCAACCATACGCGCCAACCCGTTTGACTAAGGCTGTCGAGCTCCACTGGTGTGTTATAAAGCAGTTTCACTGGCAACGGTTCCGTATGGCATACCACCTTCCGCAAAACACAATATCTGCCCAACCACCCGTCATTCACGCAATATGCACAGGAACGTATACAAATAAACCAACAGACTCTTCAAGTATAAATACATTAGACCACTTAACTTACTGATTGCTATCAGGATGTGAAGAGACTTTGAATCAGCATAAAAAAATAAAAAATAAAATTCTGGAACAAATCACCTACCCTGCGTTTAATACAGAAAGTATTAGGTTCTCTAGGCCATAGTGAAGGTTTAGTTCTGGGTTGGTTCCTGTAGATCTTTATAAAACAGGGTTGATCTAACCAAGTCTAATTGGTTTGGAGGGATTTTCCAAGTCTCCATGATGCATCTGACCATTTGATCCCATAACGCATACTTCCAAAAACAAATATAACCCATGTGCAAAGCCTACAGAGACCGTATAAAAACAAAAACACTTATCCTCTTAATACCGTTGCACAATGTGAGCAACTATGTGGCCGTATGATTGTTGTGATCCGATTTGAGCACCTATTCACCCTGCACTAAAGCCAGTTTCCCGCTTTTGTTTGGTTCTGGTGGACCTTCAAGATTTCAGCCGCAGGAAATGACATCCACCCCTTCTAGCACGCTAAACAATGGAGCCATATTTCAAATGACATTTGTGGCTCCTGCACTGACCAGAAAAAGGCTGCGTCTATGAAAAGAAGTGACATTTATATCATTCCAGCTTTGACTTCTGCACATTCACGCACATCCTAGTGGACTCACCAGTGCTTTCTTCTCACACAGTGTGTAAACTGCCTCCAGGTTGGGGTCGCTGTGCAGGGGGTGCGTGTACATCCTGTGCTCGAATGCCTCCACCTTCTGAATGACCTTCTTCAGCGCTGTATCCTTGATACCCATGTCGTCTATGGGATCAAGCAGCGGAACACCATCTGGGAAACGTTTCTGCACCTCCTGGGAACGAGAAGCAGTCATGTGCTTTAATCTTTAAAAGCTCTCATATTATTATAATGATCAACACTCAACACCTTCCATAAGAAGAACGGTTGAGATGGTCCAACAGGAAAAACAGTCGCATGGCCGCTCCTAGAGATTAACTAATTGAGGTCAATTCGGTGAAGTGTAAAGGAACTGTGTTATTGTGTAGGGAAGGGTTCAGGATTAACAAGATTAAGCAATCTTGCTATGCTCGGCTCAGAATAATAACACAGATGTGCCCTAACTTTTTGTAGCGTAGTGCATGTGTGGAAGTATGCAAAAGTGGTAAAAGTTTCAGTATTGTCCCATGACATCACTACTATATTTAAATACTATTACACAATGATATTAACGCAGCGCATGAAAATAGTCCCCAGCTAGATAACTGCAACTACACAAACTTAGTGCCGGTCACGTTGGCACGGCAGTTAATATCATTGCACCCATGGTACGGCAGCAAAGTTCCTTGATTATAACGCAGAAAGGAGAGTATAATTCCTAGCCATATCAGCCTAGAAAATCACAACTTTTCATTTTCAGTCGGTCTTAGTACACGTAACTACAGAAGAGTCAAAGTTTAAATAGGAAAAATATCTAAACTCTTTGGTAATTTTTTGAGAGAGATGCTAACGGTCTAATCAGATTAAATTATCTATGCTGATCTATGCTAAAAGTGCTACCGCCAGACCCGGAGATCGGCTGAATGGATACGAAAACGGTAAAACTCAACTGTCTAACTCTAGGGGAGTTGGAAAATGAGCCTATTTCCAAAAAAAGTGGAGTGTTCCTTTAATAGTACACGTGTATAATATATATATAAAATATAAAAAGTAGTGCGAGAGTAGTATGCCATTAAAAATATACCCACTGTGTGTGTGTTTGTGTGTGTGCTGACCTGTATGGATTTAAGCATGCTCTGTCGGTTGTCATAGGGCCGCAGATCTTTGGGGATGTAGAGCCGAACAGAGCTAATGGAGGTGATGAGATGAAGAATCACAGGAACAACCTGAACGATAAACAGAAAGTTCTGATTGGACGAACCTCCTCCTGGCTGCCTCTGCATGAAGAACTTCACATCGTGGCCATATATGACCAAAACCACAGCGAGAAGCAGGAGGGTCAATCTAAACACATTTAGCAGGACCGGCGCAGACATAAAGCAGAGTTTACGAGCCCACGGAGATGAGGAAGAAAAACAAGAGCCATCAGCTAAAGCCATTGAGCCTCAAACCTCTGGAGCGTCGGCTAAATTGCTTAACGTTTGGAGGAGGAGGTCAAGAGAGGAAAACAATGACAAAAATCACTGCCATCACAGCTGTATCGTGGCACTTTGTGATCTTTATGCTGTGACATGGACGACAATTTATTTTGTTTTTTGAGTAGATTCTGTTTCAACATAAGTGCTAGTATTTTGAACTCCAGCCAAACGAAACCTGTACCTGAGCATCAATATTTATGGACTGTTAACTAAGACAATTAAAAACTATTTCAGGAATTTAAATAAACCTAAAATTATATGCAAACATTTTTTAAAACCCTCATGCGTTAACGCGTTAATTTCAGCAGGCCTAGTTTCTATATAAAATCTAGGCTGGCGTGTCAATTCCGGGGTATGTTAACCATCAAATACTCTCACCTGCATCTCGCCCTTTTCCCCTGGGCCTGCTGGTTTGGCTGCCTCTGTGGCCGCGTTCTTTACGCTGTCTTTGCTGCAGTGGACCAGAACCTCCACCACAAACAACGGGTCAACATCAGCACCTCCGGCCTACAAAGAACATACAAAAAAAGACAATGTGTTTTTCATGACCATTTTACACCGACTCCATGCCCTTTTACAAAGTCTTGACTTTGTTTTTGGGGTGTACTAAAATTTGTTTTTAGGCTGTACGAGAACGTACTCATGCTTGATTGTTCATAAAATGCATTTTCACATATTTTGCAGCACCTCTCAAACGCTTCGTTTTTGATTATTCTTCGAATATGTGCTGTGATTGGAAAAGTTGTCCCGGGGTGTTGTTAGTCCCACCCATTTCATAACCACAAGATCTCCTTTAGTGTAAATATTAAGGATGGCGTCAATTTCAAACCAATTCGAGCCTGATTCAGACCCTGACAATGTTTACGAACAAGAGGATTGTGCAGAACGGCGTCTCATTGCTAAGAGAAACAAAAACTATTCTAATATTGGATAAAATATCAAACACGTTTAATATCATCTGAATGGATATCATATGTTTTGTGATCTCGTTCAACTTCGACTGCCCAAAATCTGCAAGTTGGCTCTGACTTTCAACAACTAGCATTGACTCGAAATTTGCACAGATTTTTTCCTCGATTTGTTGTCTAGATATGTAGTGTGTTACAGCCTTAGTTTACTTTTTTCCACTTGGAAGGACATTTTGAGTTCTGAAAGTCTCAAAAGATCAAGGAAAATTTGATTCCTCATGATACATGACGTCTTATAGTTGGGCACTTTAACCACAAAAAAACAAAAAAAAAACAAAAAAAAATACCTTGACATTTGCCTTCTTTTGGAAATTGACGATTACACCCCAACCAAAATCCAGATCTTCCTTTTTCACCTGGAAACGAAAAACCCAAAAAGTGTTTAGCATTTTTAGTTTCTCTAAATCAACAAAACCAAGCAGGTCTGAGGGGCTATATTTTCCAACAAAACGGTTGCTAGATTTAGATTAAACATTAACTGTATTTGCACAGAAAAAGCAAATGGCCATTTACCCTGACCAGTCTGCCCGGCTGCAGGAAGGGGAGGCAATATCTAGGTTTGTGAACAAACTCCTCGATTTCCTTGCCCAGTTTGGCCAGCTGCTGACGGATCTTGTAGTAGGTCACCACGCTCTCTTCATTGGGGATTCGTATTGCATTATACTCCTCCTCCAGCTTTTTCATCTCTGTGAGAATCACATCAAATAAAGACACGAGTGAGAAAAATAACATCAAAGAAGTTCTGGAACAACTATATGACAACCCAATTACTGATTCTATGCAAATTCTAATAAACAAGAAAATCTAGTTAACCAATTTTTAACTGTTGTGTTGTGCTAAACCCGTATGACTAACAGGCTTTTCTGTGCTTTTCTGTTTTCTCTGTTTCATAGAGAAAAACATGATGATGCATAAACGATTACAGAATTATTCTATAGAAAATATTCCTTTAAATCATAATCGCTCTTACTCTCCACAACGCCAGGCACGGCTCTATAGTGCTGGAACTGGTAGAAGGATTTCTCCAGCATGTACTCGGGGTTGATCTCCTCCACACGCAGTAGATTGAGCACCATGTTGTAGGTCAGGTGGAATGCACTGTTCAGAGGATCTGCCGTACCCTACGAGAATAAAAGATGTTACTTAAATCATGAATCCAACACTATCCATTGACACCCATACGGTGGAAGAATGAGGGAGTTCACTACATTCATTCGCTGTGAATTGAGAAGTGGAATATGCCGAAAGTGCTTCGCTTTGAAATATGCAGTGCAAAAGACTATACCACTTATGCAGCCTTTTGTGATTTGATAAGGGCACTAAGCCACATCACATTTTTGCTTTTAGTTCACTTGACCGATACGTTGCCAAAGCAATGGCACAAAAAAAGACATATTTGGTTCATTATGAAATTCAGATTAAACTTTGGTGGGCCGCCAGAGTCTAGGTAATTAATAGGAAACACTGATATAATAAAAATCACATTTACCTACAATTTTTACTCATCACCTTAAATGCCTGAAAAATCACATGTAAACATTACAAGTATGGACAAATGATTAGTCTAATCAGAGTTTTGAATTGAATCACTGAAACAATTTGAACAGATACATCGAAACACATTAACCCCTTGCTCTGCATGGGATCACCGGTGATCCCAACTTTTATTGTTTACATTTATCTTGTGTTTACAATATCATTTTGGCAAGTAATAAGGTTAACCAATACATTTTTTGAAAGATACGACACTGTATATTCGTCTCGTTATAAGCATTATACAATCAAGATAACTTTGCAACCGTTTTTTGTAATTCTGTATCAACATAAACAATAAGATACAACTATGAAGAGAGGGGGGGTCTTTACCTTTTTTGTGTTGTGGAAATGTAATGCTTGGCAGAATAATGATGACATCGATCTTTTTACCTTGGGAAGAGTCCAGTATATGATCACCATGGTAAAAATGTGTCCAAAAATATGCAAACTGTTAAAAATATCCATAGAATGTATATTGTTTACATCCTGAAATTTGCTAATCACGAGGGCGTTGTCCTGTTTATTCGACGAACTCTCCACATCTAGCGCATTATTCAATGAAACATAACATATCAGTGTATTTAGTGGAGTGTCTGGAAATGAATGAGGTCGGCCCAGAAGATGTTCAATGAAAACTGGCCATGTAATTTTAGAAAGTATTGAAGGATGACAGGCGGTTTTGGTGACGTATGATCATGCATAATGATAATATATGTGGTAAAAAATAAACCAATAGCAATGGGAAACGTTTGTGTTGTCATCCAGTGTGAAGCCTATGCCATAACGAATACGCCAATGTGCAGATTTGCATAATCTCGCGTTTATAACAGTGTTCCTTTGTCTGCGCAACCATTTGCTTCCTGGAAATTTGCGCACACGTGATTGTCGTGACGCAGAGAGGTCACCTGCTCTCTGGCTCACTCTGATGCAGTCGCTCTGTTTGCATTCGCCGCTCTGTTTGCATTCGCCTGCTTCAATGCGTTCACGTCGGGGACGGAAGTTATTTTCTCCTGCTGCTGCATTGGAATAACTTTGCGAATCAGTTATGAAGAAACCGTGTAATATTCAGAAGAGAGGGCTGTATCCAGCGTCGAGTCCGGAGAAGAGGATATGTGTTTGGAAGGTCGCGATCCAGTTTTAGATCGGTAAGTGTCTAAACATTTTACTGAGTTTGTGTTACATTGCTTTCTGTTTTTGATTTTCTGCACTATTGCGGCTTATAAGTACATTGAAATGCAGTGAAATTGTTTTTCAAGCGCTGAATTAGAAGAAACCATGTACACACATTACTTTGTAACGTTAGCTATAGGCTATTATTTTGTATGTAGAACGCAAGACGAAGTTCAAACAAAAAAATTCATAGAAGAAAATGTAATTATATGTGTGTAAGGTAACTAGTTGTGTTAGGCGTGTTTCTAATTACTTTTGTGTAATTCAACAGTGACGAAACTTCAGAGGATGATAGCTAGGGTACCAGAGGCCTCTGGACAACATGCGTCCGTGCAGCCTCCGTGTGTCTGCTACATCTGCAGCTGCCTCCAGAAGTTCAAGAGGAAAGAGGCAGCCCAGCACTGTGTGGTAAGCAAATAATGTGAAGCAAGTAAAGTAATGTTTAGTGAGAGAGAAAAAATAGCATTTTAGGGCATTATTATTGTCTGATCACAGTCTTCATTATTAGCTGGTAGTGTAAATATGCAGGGTATGGACTCAGATTGTTGTAGCCTATGTGAATTATCATTTGAATATAAAATCTGTAAGCTGTTAGTGTAAATGTGCAATCAGGGCAACAATAGAGGGGCTATGAATGTAGATTGTTGTATGTGAATGATCGTTTGAATATAAAATCTGTAAACTGTTAGTGTAAATGTCCAATCAGGGCAACAATAGAGGGGCTATGGATGTAGATTGCTCTATGTGAATGATTCTTTGAATATAAAATCTTTAAGCTGGTAGTGTTAATGGGCAACAATAGAGTGGCTATGGAGGTGAATTTTCTGTATGTGAATCATCCTTACAGATTTTATTTTCAAAGCTGGTAGAGTGGTAGTGCAAATTAGCAGTCAGGGCAACAATAGAGTGGGTGTAGAGGAAGATTGCTGTATGTGAATGATTGTTTGAATTTCTGATATGAAAAGGCATTAATATGCATGTATTCATGTGTAAGATAATCAGTTATGTTAAGTGTATTTCTAATACTTTTTGTGTAATTTAACAGTGAGACAACTTCAGATGATGACTGGGAACCAGAGGGCTCTGGACAACATGTAAAGCATCCATGTGTGGCTGCAACATCTTCAGCTGCCTCCAGAAGTTCAAGAGGAAAGAACGGAAGAAAGAGACGAGCTGGCAGGACATCCCACCAAAAGCAAGGTTTTTGACCCTCCTTCTCGTACTTTTTGTGGGTGTCACAGTCCTGTGCACATCACCAACGGCAGCAGGGCAGGTAGACGCATATGTAAGGTGTGCCACCGGAATTCTCCTGTGAAGTGTCACAACTGTGATGCAGCTTTCTGCTACCTCCCTAAGTATCATGCACAAAACAACCTCCTAGTGTGACTTCATATTTAGTCCAAAGAATGATAGCAATTTCGCAATAGGGACTGTGAGAGTATATGTATCGGGTGGACGAGTGGGCTTGACAAACCTGTGGTAAAACTCTCCTCTATGTGTGCTGGACACCGCCGGGTGAACTAACTACCGGCTAATTGACAAACCATCAACAGAACAGCACTGCCAAACTGTGCAATACTTTGTAAGTAGTACATTTGTTTATTTATGTATTCATTTTTTTTGAGAAATGTTATCACTGTGTTGATTGCTAATAACTAAGAAACTATAGTTTGTAACTATATACAGATGTATAAATTAATAAAACGTTTTTTTTTTTTGTGCTAAATAATCTGTCATTCTTTAAACAACCATTAAATTATTGGTAGTAAACAAAGACTTTGTTATATATACTTTTTATAAGCAAGTGCCAAGTGTCACTTTATGGTCCTTTTGGAGCCTTTCCAAAAATGCACATAAATGCATTTTTATAAACTATTAGGATGTAAACAATACACCAGAGACAGTATACAAGTTATGCTTTGTCATATTATAATAAGAAAATATATTGAAAGGATCAAAAAAACATGTTATAGATCATGGTAAAAGTTGGTTACCAAGTGGCCCTTTGGAGTCTCCAAGTGGCCTTTTTGGGTAGGTGCCTAGACATGCGCTGAAATAAATGCTTGTACAAAAATCATTTTTGCTTGTAAGAACTTCAAATTTGAAACCTACATTGTTAAGAACTATGGCTTTAGATTGCTTGTGTTTCCAGGCCCGTACATATTTGCCTTAAGCAATTTTCTTTTTCATAAAAATTTATTATACAAAAATATATTTTTTTCCATTGTTTTTGAGCTTCTTTATCTTTCTATTAGTAATTGCTAGAGCAATTCTTAGTATTTCATAGTAAACTGTCAAGTGTCAGCTTTTAAATGATACCTTGGTTTTGTGTGTAGCCAGAAGGACTCATTAGCAACAACCATTTTATTATGGGTATGTCATTTTGCACTCGATTGTCAAAAAGGGGGGCGACAGGTAAGGGGTTAAGGATTCTAATCATCTTGAGCCAAGGAATCAGAGGGAATATTTTGTTTTGTTTCTAGCATTTAGTTCAAAAGTTATTAGCATAAACATAAGTGAAAATCAGGGTAGTCGTGGCCTAATGGTTAGAGAGTCAGATTGGTAACCCGAAGGTTGTGGGTTCGATTCTCAATGCTGGCAGGAAATGATTGAGGTGCCCTTGAGCAAGGCACCTAACCCCCAATCACTCCCGGGCGCCACAGCAAAAATTGCTATCCACTGCTCCAGGTGTGTGTATGTTCACTTCTAATGTGTGGGTGCACTAACTTGGATGGGTTAAATGCAGATGACAAATTTGAGTATGGATTACCATATTTGGTCTTCACATGTCAAAAAGAAAATAGAAAATTTGGACTGTTGGTGGCACTAGAGGGACTGAGTTAGAGACTTCAAATTTGCTATGGTTAATGTTGGGACTGTCCTGTATCTGTGTGACAAATTTCATTTTTAACATAGTTTTATGGGCTGCCATAGGCTACGTTCACACTGCAGGGCTTAATGCTCAATTCCGATTTTTTGAAAAAATCCGATTTTTTTGCAAGGCCATTCACATTTCCAATTAAATGCGACCTTTAGTGATCTCCTGTGTGAACGTGAAATGACCCAGAAGTGACCCGCATGCGCAGAAGAGTACTCAACGGTCAACGACGTCACTTGCTGTTTGCGGAAGTACCTAAACATGAATGTCAACAGTGGAGCTCGTTTAGCAATATTAAAGTTATTTTCCCAACAGAGCCAGCACAATTACAATCTTTTCGTTTTAAGAAGAAAATTAAGAAGGAGGAGAGCGTTTGAGCGCCTTCGATTAACTCACGGGAAGAGACACGTCTGCGGCGGACCATAACAGTGCAACGCGTTGGAGTGTATTGACAGGTGCGTGCTATCGGTGCTATCATCGTACGATAGCTAACTTGTTTATCTTCTCATTCCTGCCTACTTCAACGCAGAATTATGACGTTTGCCGCATATCAACGGCGTGCGGGTCGGATACATGCGACCTGGCCGTTCAGATTGAGGTCGCATTTCAAAAGATCGGATACGTATCGGATTTGGACCACATACCCAAGTGGCCTGGGTCGCATTTGAAAAGATCGGATCTGTGTCGTTCAGACTGTCATGAAAAGATCGGATACAGGTCGCATAGGGGCAAAAAAATCGGAATTGGGTCGTTTCAGCCTGCAGTGTGAACGTAGCCATAGACTCCAGAGCAGAAGAAAAAACTAATGGATAAAAAAAGCTTGTGCTACCAAAGCAAACATCTCTTAAATTCCATAACGCATTTAAAATAAAACGTTCAACCAAAGAACCACATCAACTGACCACACTAAGAGTAAGAAACCCAAAGAGCTCTGTCTATAAATCAACAGGTTTTGCAACACAGAGAGTCTGATTCTACGCAGGCCCAGAGAAGAAAATTGAGAACGCACTACTGATGTGTGCCAGACAATTCATTTTAGTGACATGGCTTTCTCAGTATTCTCTTTGAAACTTACAAAAGTACCATAATAAAGTACAATTTGAATTCATTTGAAAGGGCATTGAGCAAGACTTTTTAAAGGACCCCAAGCAGAGATGGGATGTGGCAATCCAAGCTTCAGAGGGGGGATCGTGAGTCTGCAGGGACGAATCCTGGCAGGCAGGCATGTGAGACCGAGAGAGCTTATGGACTTCATGTTAAAGAGTGTATTAATGAATGGGGCGGCCCCTTATAGAGGGTGCCAAGGCTTAGAGGAGGATAAGGGGTTTAGGATCAGAAAGTTTGTGCGTCAGAGTGTGTTGGCCATCACCTGAACAAAACGTGAGGAGAACTGCTTAAAAGAACAGTTCACCCCAAATACGAAAACAAAAATAAGAGTCACCATTGTCATGGCGTGTTGTTATGTTAGTGCATTACCTTCAGTAACTGTTTGCCAATCGCAGGGCTCATCTTCTCATCCACCATGAAAATGACTATTCCCCTCTCATCCATTCCTCTTCTGCCGGCACGTCCTGACATCTGGATATACTCTCCAGAGGTGATCTAATGTGGGGGGTGGAAAAATATGAATTTATTACTATTGCAGAAGTTGGTTAAATTAACCATATACAGTAAGTGTAATCACACTGTTGGCTAAATACGGTTATTTGAATTATCTACTACAAAAAATTTAAATTATATGAAACATTGAACATGTACTTAACATTACATTTTTTATCTTACAGCAAACCAACTGTAAAAGGACATACCCAAACGTGTGGTGCATTTATTTTAAATGATAATTTATTTAAATATTAATCTATGGATATTTTTTAAAAGTCTCTTATGATCATTTATTTGATCAAATACAGTGAAACCGTAATATTGTGAAATATATTTACAATTATAACTGTTTTCCAGTCTTCAGTGTCACTTAATCCTTCAGAAATCATTCTAATATGATTTGTTGCTCAAAAAAAAAAATTCTTATTACCAATGTTGAAAACAGTTGTGCAATGTGCAGGTAAATATTTTCATGGATACTATGATACTAGCCAAACTTTTGAACAGTGGTTATACTTTATATTTTGCATTGCATCAGAAAAAAGGGCATTCTGTTAATATGCATAATGGTGGGTAAAATCACCACAAGATGTGGTTGTTAATAGATCTTGCTGTAGGGAAACATCTGCAGTTGCCCAAACGATAAGGTTTCCATCTGAAAGTTCCTTACTGGTACGGCTCTGATAAATCACAATCTGGCACCAAACTCAAACAATGTAACGTATCAGCCCATTCGTTTTGCAAATATTGTTTTTGCCTGATAACCCTTTCTAACGTTCCTCTGCTATATTACAGGAACCCATAGCTGACCCCAGATCAGTCTTATCTTCTATAAACCACTAACAGTCCCAGAGAGGGGCTCAGTGCCTGCGAACGGTTAGTCAAAACTTTGAATGTACGGTTTTCTGGCAGACTCATGGATACCAGATGTTCCTCACAAAACGTTTTAGATGGCAGCTTCCATCGCTCACTCGCTCTGTGCTGGAGTATAAAGCCAAGGGCCTCTTATTCACAACAGCTTGAGTCATTGCCTCACACTCACGCAAACAATACGTGGCAGCTTGGACAGAACCGTTGCTCGACCCCGTTTCCTCTCTGTGCAATGGTGGACCAAGAGGCAAATAAATGCATGGGGAAATTTGATTAGTGATTTTGGTGAGAAGCAGGATAGTTTGTGATTTACCCAGCGGAAGTCTTTGCCGTCAAATTTGCGTGCACTGGTGAAGAGCACGGTTCGCGCAGGCATGTTGATTCCCATGGCAAATGTTTCTGTAGCAAACAAGGCCTAGAGAGAGAGAGAAACCATTACCACAGACACACAAGCTATTATGAAAATTTTGGCTGAGAAACTAGTGAGGTGTCTTAAAGGGACAGTTCACTCAAAATAACAAATCTCATTCCCTCAGAGTCAAACCTGTATGACTTTCTTCCATGGAACAAAACTATTTGAAGAAAATCCTGGCTTCTCCTGGTATGATATGACCTAAATCTTTAACCACAGCTCCTGTGTATAATGTTATATTTGCTGAATGCTAAACCTAAATTATTATTATTATTATTATAAATTTAAATACACATGCATGCATACATACATTATATCAGCAGATGCATTTCTACCATTGGATGGTTAAATTGAAATGAAGAAAAAACAAAACTGAAGCCATACAATTATTTTGTGTGAGCAACGCACAACTCACGGTATTGCTCCAAGAAATTATGGTGGCATTAGATGAATTCAGTTTAAAGTTAATGTAAATCTAAAGTCTTTGGTAAAGTGTCAAAGATGGTATATTACTACGAATGGGAGAAAGTGCAATGCGCAATATGGTGGAATAAGTCCCGCCTTCTAAATAAAAGAGGCTATCGCTCATTGGTAAAGCCGTCGTCTCCCTGCAGCTGCCGCTAGAATTTGAAGAATTGAGGTTTCCCCATTCAAAAAGCCATTTTGCTTAGAGCTTCAGCAGAAAACAAGATTTTGAGTCAATAATGATTTCCTAACACAAAGCTTTAGAAGGCTTGGAATATAGAGCATGGTTGTATGGACCACTTTTAATCGGTCTTAAAGGGATAGTTCACTTTGAAATTAATTTTTGATGTGTTTTAGCTTACCTCAAGGGCATCCAAGATGTAGGTGTCTTTGTTTCCGCAGTAGTTTCAATTTTGATATTTTTAGGTCAAACCGTTCTTGTCTGTCAGTCATATAATGGAGGTCTATGGGGTCCACCTCAAAGAGCAAGCACAGAGAAGTCCAAATTAAACATGATTTAATGACTCGTAAATGTAAGTACACATTGATGGCCTAAGACACGAAACGAGCGGTTTGTGTGAGAAAACGAACAGTATTTATATGGTTTTTACCTCTTGTAAACACAGCCGTGCCCTCAGATCACTTGGTCGTGGCTGTGTTTACAAGAGGTAAAAACCATATAAATACTGTTCGTTTTCTCACACAAACCGCTCGTTTCGTGTCTTAGGCCATCAATGTGTACTTACATTTACGAGTCATTAAATCATGTTTAATTTGGACTTCTCTGTGCTTGCTCTTTGAGGTGGACCCCATAGACCTCCATTATATGACTGACAGACAAGAACGGTTTGACCTAAAAATATCAAAATTGAAGCTACTGCACCTGCGGAAACAAAAACACCTACATCTTGGATGCCCTTGAGGTAAGCTAAAACATACCAAAAATTAATTTCAAAGTGAACTATCCCTTTAAGTGTCGTTTTAGAGCTTGATAGCTTCAGCCCTCATTTACTTTGAAAAAACATTGTTTCCCATGAGACAATTTTCATACAGGAAAAACAAGATGGTGAGTGAATTGAAAACTAAACAAAGGTTGTCAACTCTGAATGACTCCATGTTCAGCCAAGATAAGTGTTTATCCAACATTACACAAAGGTTCATCCAGTCACCTTTATCAGACCCTCAGAGAACAGGATCTCAATGGTCTCTTTGAGGATCGGGAGGAGGCCGCCGTGATGAATCCCAATTCCTCTCTTCAGCAACGGCAGAACATGCTCCACCTGTTGAGGAATGATCTCAATTAAACACACACAGCTTCAGGACACGGACAGGCCATTACTGCGTTTAATCACAGCTTAGTCAGATCAGCATAGTGAAGCTAATAAAGACCAGCTTAAAGACCTAGTAACACCAAGACCGAATTTTCCAAGACACAAACAAGTATAACAATATTTTCAAGGAATGGTTCACCTAAAAATGAAAAGTTGGTCATTGTTTACTCACACACCTGGTCAAGCTTAACTCTTTCCCCACCATTGACAAAATTTTCTGGCTTTCAGTGTTTTCACTGTTATACAAAAAAAAGGGGTCCTTTTCTTTTTAAGCTAGCTATTGAAGATTTAAGATTTATTACATATAAATATTCAAACAATGAGGAATACATTTTTGTGAGGGTAGGGAAAATATCCGCAAATGCAAATCTGTGTCAACAGCGTGAAGAGCTCAGGATGAGCTTGCAGAAATGTATCATTGAGAACAAACAGGCTGGGGTCAAGTTGAAGGATGGTCCGTTCCTCATAAAGGCAACATTTACACAAACTGCATATTTGAACTAGTCCTGTAATCACTCCAACAGCAGCCGTTTTGATGGAGGATCATTTTATCCTCACACTGACAGGCAGCGTCCTTGAAGACCATCTGATCTGAGATCAGCACCTCTACTGCACGAGTACAAGCCTAACTCTGCTCTCCAACAACATGCAAATGGATGACAGCAAAAATTATGTAGGAGTAAAAGTGAACAGGGGGGTTGAAGAGAGTGGAAAGTTTGACGAGCCTCCTAAAACCATTTTGGGAATTGCTAGCACAGATTCCCCTCAAACAAGTTTCACATGTACGGCCTGATTTTGCTGTGGTTTGTGTGGCAGGTTTTTAATTAACAAAGCAATAACTTATGAGTTAAAGTGAATATTTCGGTTAAACAGAAAAACTTTACAAATCTGGATTTTAATTATAGTACATGAAAGAGTTTTAAATCTTTAAATGTGGTCCATGTGAGGAACATTTTAGGGTAGTCAAAAAGATAAAAATAGATTTATTAGCAATTTTGTATGTGCCACTTACTATCATTAAAAATATCAAAAGTTTGGTATAGGTAAAAAGTTTGTGTGAAAATTTGAAATGAAAATTTCTTATGCTCACCAAGGCTGCATTTATTTTCAATTTATTAAAAAAAACAGGGTAACACCATTTTAAATAGTTACATTGTACTTACTCAAATACGTACTGTGTAATATTAATTAACTACAACATAAAACTTGGTTACTGATGTAAAGATTGTGACTACATTCAAATGTCACGCAAGTAAAATAAGAAATATGACGTCAATATGAGCATTTACATTTTTTTTTTTAAATACTCAACTTGTGGCGCTATTCAGGCAGCAAGAAGCATTATGTTCTAAGCAAATAAATTAAATATCAGCAATTTTATAATTTTATCGTCAACAGAGCAATTATTAAATGATTGTATAAAACATCGAAGTATATGCATAGCAGCTTCTGGCTGTAAAATATAGTTAGGCAGATTCTGGGTCTGCTAATTTATGATAAACATTTTGTAAGCTTTATATTCTAATTGCTGAACAAATCCTGCACCGTTTTGGCTGTTATATTGTCTTTGTGTTATTCAGGCTGAGGGTGGCACTCTAATGACGATTGATAGACTTTAGTAATGGTGTTATTTAGTTAATGAAATCTGACAAAAATATCATAAAGATGAGACTATAATCTATTCTTATCACTTGATAAACTTCAGGTTGAGCCACTGTAGTCACTTGGACTATTTTAACGATGTCTTTACTAACTTTTCTGGGCCGGCGACAGATATCAATTACCTAGCAGCCTATCAAGGAGTGAGCCAGCTCTCAGATTTAATCAAGAATATCTTAATATTTGTTCTGAAGATGAACGAAGGTCTTACGGGGTTGGAACAACATGAGGGTGAGTAAATATAGACAGAATTTACATTTTTTGGTGAACTATCCCTTTAAAACACAAATATATAAACTCATGTGTAAGTCTCTCGCCTTCCATTGTCAATTGCAGTCGCTCCTGTTGCTTGTCCTCAATCTGGAAACGCGCGTTAGCGTCAAATCTGAGTAGGGGACGGGGGAAAAAACTCTCTCCAATATTTAGAATTTGCACTACATTACGCTTTTCAAACTGCTACTGCTAGCTGTCAATCTTACATATTGCACCTTTAAAAGAACATGCTTTCTACCTGGTGTTTTACTTAATATTTGCAATCTGGCAACACATGCACACATGATCTCTCTACACTGCAGAAGCAGCACAGATGATCTAAAAAAAAAATAAAAAATGAAAGACAAACAAGTAAGCTGTTATTTAGTGATTTCCATTTGAGATTTTCTGCTTGAATGTAAGTGTCATCCAGTCGGTCTATGTTCAGTCACGAGCCACATGCGCTGTTTGCTGCAACTAAATCTCCGATCAAATCTTCTCAGTGATGAACCGTAATAAATCCAAACATGGATCTCTCGAATATATTTGCGATTGTGGTTGCTGAACAAATGCATTTACGCAACTTTTGGCAACTCAAGTCTTTTTTGTTGTTGTTTTAATACATTAAATGTAATTTGGAATTATTGGATTTTTAAGGAATTGTACTGTTTTACCAGTAGGCCTATATGATACATAGCCTATAATAAATAAGGAAACTAGATGAGGTAAAATAAACCACGTGTATGGGTTGACATTATCTTGATTTGTGCTTGTAGGTCAAAGTGCAATAATCGTAATGAAATGTAATAAAACATTTCTATTTATTATAATTGATTATAATTATTAATAGTAATTTCAATTGGAAGAAAACAGTTCATATGCAGAGCTACTAAGCTACTCTGTTGACATAGTCCTGCCCTGCATCATATTTTTAATGTGAAAGTGTAAGTTGTGTTATATACAGTAGGCTAGTACATCCCGGTACAACGCAATTTAGCACCATTTCAAATGGAAATGTATCAACTAATTCACGATGTATAAAAGCAAGGCTAGCTGTATCCATTTTTCGGATTCTGCCGCCCTTTAACTGGTAGGCGTGGTGTGGGAGTGGCCTAGTAAGGCAGCAAAGCAAGTGCATTCTGGGAGTTGTGGTCTTTCAGCCACATGAGTAAAAAAATAATTTTCTGCCTTTTCTCAGTCTAGAATGCTTAAATTTCAAAAATAATTTCACATTTCTACTATATAAATGACCAATATTAAATACACATTCATCTTCCCAGAGGTGGAATGTCCCTTTAACGTGCGGGAAAATTCCAACAGAACTCACAGAAGTAAACAAAGAGGAGCAAAATCCGGCAGACATGCAGAGAATTCGTTCACAATGTACGTTCAGAATCAGCACAAGCTTTATCCTTTCGCAAATCCCCACATAAACAACAAAGACTAGACGCGATATAAATAAGAGATTCCCTGTGCAGTGCGGACGACTTCAGTGTTTATGATGAGATTTTAGTGAGAGTGCAGAACGCGGTAAGTCAGTCATGGTTTAAAGGGAGCGCTATTGACAATCTAAATAATAGTTTTGTTTAACTACGGCAGCTGGTTTAGTCCAGAAATGCGCAGTTATTTGGCAGTTGAGTCTGTTCAAGGTCGGATCACGTTCTCACCACAAACAAACCGCTCCACAGTTTGTTTGAAAGCGTACCGGTCCGCTTTTGGTGCGTACCCGAGTGCGATTGCTGCTTTCACACCTGCCCAAACGAACCGCACCAAGGGGGAAAACGAACCCGTGCGATTCAACCGAACTAAATGAGGCAGGTGTAAAAGTACCCTAAGACTAAAAAAAAAAAAAAAAATAGTTGACAAAATTAAACTCATAGAATGCCATCTTAGAATTGCTAAGTAGCCTCCGAATGTTGTTTTAAAATATTACAAGTTATGGAAGAATTCCAGTGAGGAAAAGACAGCCATGTCTATTCTCAAACATAAAACAGAAACAACAGAACTACGGCAAAAAAGCTATCCCACGAGCAAGTTTACAATAAAGGGTTTATACTGTAAGACTGGAGAAACTGGAAGAACTAGAAGATAGAGCAACTCTCTGAGAGAACAAAGGAAATCAACATTTGAATTTCTCTCTTGTACTATCATGCTGAGATCACCTGAAATTCACCCAAAAATCTATATGGGTTAATGTGAATAATTATCATACCGTATTACACAAGGTATTTAAGAGTTTAAATGATATCAAGCTTATTACCTTTTGTTTTATTTCTTTGGGAATGAGACATTTGTACCAGTCGCACAGACATTTCAGAGATAATTCGCACACATAGGAGGGTGTGTCTTCCAGGTAAATGGTCTCCTGCTCTCAGGTGTAAACTCAAATCAAATTCCCAGTGTTAGTAAATGGTTCCATGTAAATCAACTTCTGCCCCCAGTAAGTCTGGAGCAGTGATTAATGTAAATTCCCACTGTGAACTCATGTATACATTTGAAAAGAGGTTTCTGCCTTGGTCTGGTTATATAATGAAATGCAACGAGAGGCTGGCGCGATAACCCAGGCTAGCCCGTGATGCGAAGTGTAAAAAAACACTTTGCATCATGTATTTTATAATGTCAATGTATTGCATCTTCTATCTTTATTTCAGAGCATTTGATGTTTGTATCTTTGATTTTACTTTGGCACGCGGAAAGACAGTAAAGCGCAGAGACCGCTGACCGGAAAATCTTATTTGGCCCGATCCAGCCGGGTTTTTCAATACTACTCCACAAAGAAAGAACAGACATGCCAACTAGTTACTGAGTTGGTGCAGGCACACAGCTAAAGCGGACTGATTGCATCTTGTTCTGGAGCGAGGTTTATGTAAGGCCACATGAAAATAACCGGGACAGCCAGAAATCTGCCCGAATGGCTCTAAATTAGAGTGAGCTGCAGTTAATTTTTCATCCCAGATTTACATCCGCTGCCCCACTTAGTATCATGATACATGCCTGCCGAAGCCATGCGCTAAATTTTAATATATCGTGCTCACTTTACGACTTAAAATAGTCAAGAAAACATTAAATATTGTGGTGCAGAATGCTGAACACATACATAATTTATTATTAATTCAGTGTATACAGAGGCCTATGTGTGCATGAATATTTTGGTGGGGCTCTGGTGCCACACCTGCCCTTCCAGACGAGCCACGGACGAGAATATGCAAATAATTTACCTGTGGCAGCTTTTTATCTTCATCAGAGAGGCAGTCTGTGGCGTTGCTGAACACTTCTTCCACCAGTTTTTTCTCATCGTCTGGGATTGGATAGAGAAATTAGAAATCAGACATCAAACCGTTGCTAGAAAATGCAAATGGTTTTTGATAGTTCAGAGTGCATGTCAGCTCATACGCCTCTGAAACAGCCAGCATCACAAAGTTAGGTGTGTGTGTTTTTACACTGCTGCTCGAAAAGACTTTCCATGATCGTATGAAAAGCACTTCAAACCAGAGATATAGACATAGTAGGTTCAGTATAAACAGGGGCGTAGCACCAAATTTTGGGCCCTGGGTACAAACCATATTGCTGGGCCCCCATACCAAATACCATAGTGATACCAAAGGGTGGGGTATTGCACTTTTATCATAAAAACACTTAAAATGTAAACAAAATAAGCCACACTCTGATTAATATATTTTTGTTTTATTGTCAAAAGTACTACTTACTGAGATGACAAAAGGTCTAGCAGGTCTGAAACTGAAATATATGGCTTCAAATGGTTGCTAAAATATCCTTTATTGTCACAATACCTTTTTAAAGTGTAGGCTAAGTACAAGTTAATTGACGATTATTTGTCTGTTTAAAATAAATGTAGACTATAGAATCACAGGGTACACTAACCGCCAAACTAGACATTCAGTCTTTGAATTACGTTTTAAAATAAGTTATTTTCAATCATTAAGATGTTCATTAAACTGAGAACAATCGTACTTATAATGTAAGCGCGTGCGCGAGCTAATTTGCATAACAATGCGGTAAAATAGGCGCTAACGATCTGTGTTTTCGCGGGTGTTAGATTTTGACAATAAAGGGAAATATAGGCCTACAGGTAAACTTCTGACTCTGGGGAGAACTGCAGCAGAAGAGGAGACAAGCTGGAGACAATGTCAATGCTCGATGATGCATTTGAAGCTCACCTTTCTTTTAAAAAAAAACTGAGTGAGCAACTGCTTGCCCTCATTTGCCTTTCTCTCTTTAATCTTCTTTTCTTTTCGTTTTTGAGCCCCTGATTTTCCTTTCTTAAGGAAAGACATGAATCTTCCCCTGTCTTCCTAGTTCCTATCACACGGCTCACTCCAGCTCCTGTCTCATCAACTGATTCACCGCAGGTACGCAGCAGAAGAGCCTAACCTGCGGGTCGTACCATTTACATTGATTCGAGAGGGGTGGTGGGGCCCTGCACAGCATGAAAATAACTTTTTTTTATACCAAACCAGTGCCTAACTATAAGTTTAGTTTTGCACAGGACCTTTTTTGTTTGTACATTAATGCTATACAAATGTTAGTGCATGTATATGTCTGTATAGAAAACTGACTTCTAAGGGCCCCCCCCCTGCCTCGGGCCCTGGGTACTCGGTACCCTTTTCCCCCCCAGTCCGACGCCCCTGAGTATAAAGAACGAAAATATCAAAGAAGGGTATATTGAGGAAAGGGAGAGTTGCCATGTTTTCCTGCTCTCAACAGAGCCTAGAAACAATGTGTCATGAGGGATTAGAACATCTCTATTTCTGCATGCAGCACGTGGTGTAGTCAGGTCTCACAAGGCTTAGCACATTCAAATTTACAGCATAAATTAAAAACTAAACATAGACCAGCAGTTCAACTGGTTTTTCTGCATTTCCAACACAATGGCAAAGTTATGACAAGTCTTTAAAATAAAATACTGAAGTTTTTAAAAGCTCTCAAAGTCATGCAATTAAATATATTCAAATATCTTTAGCGACATTAACATAAATATTCAATATAATAATTTCAAATTAACTTGCACTCTTTAAACAGTGACATTTAGCAGTCTTTAATGGTCATGGTACACCTGTACCTGTAAATGTATTAAGTAAAAAGTAATATTTAATATCTTATTCATAATAACAGTCATTTTTCTGAATTCTCTCAAATGTCATTAATAATTAAAAAAAATCATCTGGTTGTACCAAATTACATTTAACAGCCCCAATTTACCTTTCCAAGTCACAAGATCAAATTGTCTGATATTTCTAGAGACTAAATGACCTTGAAACTCACGAGGGTCTGCAGGGGTCCTCTTTTTACCCTATGATTTTGCATTTTGGTTGCACCACATGACTTTGATTTGGCAAATAAATGTTTCAAATATTTATAATATTTCAACAGCTGCTTTGATGCTTATTTTTTTATTTCCAAGAATAAATAAAACAAACCAAAGTAATTAAGGTTTTATTTTCAAGAATTTTGTTTTTAATGAAACTTGTCTTTATGATGATATCAGGACAGTTAAACGTCCTTCACTTTTTTTTTTATACGGTTTATTCGGTTATTCTAATATGCATGACCATATGATTAGATGCAAATTTGTCATGATTCTGCCATCATGTCCTTGGTTTCTTTTGTCTTGTGGCAGGATCATGGCAGATCCATGTTTTGTGTACAAGCGCATGGCCGATTGTTTGGCCATGTGCTTGTGTTGTCTCGTCTCTTTACCCCGCCCCCTTGTTATCCTCGTCTTGTGATTATTGTCTAGTCAGTTTCACCTGTCCTCGTCATTAGTGTTTCCTATTTAACCCCTGTGTATTTTCTGTCCTGTGCGATTCATTGTGAAACGTTGTGTGATCCTACTGTGAGTTATTTACTAAGAAGTCTGTTGTTTGAGAAGTCTGTTCCTGTCTTTGTTTTGTTCCTGTCTTAGTTTCTAGTCTTAGTCTGGTGTTCTACCCTGTCGTGTTTTACCCCATCGTGGGCTTTGTTTTCCCTGTTTTTGTGCACTAATAAACGTTGTCACTGCTACTGTCTGCAATTGGGTTCATCCTTCCTGCCTACCACATAACAGAATGAATCGCCGACGACTGAACCCAGCAGACTGTTCATATTCTCCCGCAAGACCACAAACCTTCAGGGAGCTGGAGCTGTGCCATCGTTATGCAGGAACCCGGTTGGCACGATTTACTGGGACCCGTGGTGGTCATAGTAGAAGAGGTGGTCGAAGTCCAGTCTGTCCTGAGGCCATCGTCTGCCCGCCTGAGCTGTCACCATCACCCAAGCTGCCAGTGATCCAGGAGGGTCTAAGGATAGGCGTTGCTATGCTTGAGGACCAGGCTGGTTCCTCCTTGACTCCTGACACTCCATCTACCCTCTCTGGTCTTCGTGGGAAACGAGGAAGACGGACCTCGTGGGAGTCTCCGTCGGAATCATCCTCATCAGAGTCAGCGCAGCCTGAGTCCGTCCTTCCACTGCCAGTCACGGTTCCTGCTGTGCTTCCCCAACCAGCCACAGCTCTGGCCATGGCCTCTGCCCCGCGGCCAAGGAGAAAGAGGAGGAGGAGGGCTGCAGTCACAGAGCCCGCCGAGCCCGCTGCAGTCAGCGCGGTCGCCGAGAGCGCTGCACCCGCGCCTGCTGCCGAGAGCGCTGCACCCGCGCCTGCTGCCGAGAGCGCTGCACCCGCACCTGCTGCCGAGAGCGCTGCACCCGCGCCTGCTGCCGAGAGCGCTGCACCCGCGCCTGCTGCCGAGAGCGCTGCACCCGCGCCTGCCGCCGAGAGCGCTGCACCCGCGCCTGCCGCCGAGAGCGCTGCACCCGCGCCTGCCGCCGAGAGCGCTGCACCCGCGCCTGCCGCCGAGAGCGCTGCACCCGCGCCTGCCGCCGAGAGCGCTGCACCCGCGCCTGCCGCCGAGAGCGCTGCACCCGCGCCTGCCGCCGAGAGCGCTGCACCCGCGCCTGCCGCCGAGAGCGCTGCACCCGCGCCTGCCGCCGAGAGCGCTGCACCCGCGCCTGCCGCCGAGAGCGCTGCACCCGCGCCTGCCGCCGTGAGCGCCACACCCAGTCCTGTCCTGTCACCAGTCATGTCCCCCGTCAGTAGTCCTGTTTCCTCGTCCTCTGTGTCCTCAATGTCTGTGCCTGTTGCTGCTTCCTCTGATGCAGCATCCCCATCTGTTTTCCCGGTCTCCCCCGTCTCCACTAGTCCCCGAACTGTTTCACCCTTTATCCCTGTCTCCACGAGTCCCCGGACTGTTTCTTCGTTCGCCCCTGTCTCCACTTGTCCCCGGACTGTTTCCCCTGTCACCATTGAGCCCCGGACTGTTTCTCCCAAGACCTCTCCTCGTGTGTCTCCATCTAAACCTGCCCAGAATCCTTGTCCGAAGCCCTCGTCCCGTCAACCTAGGACCCCCAGCACACCCATCCACCCTGGACCACCCCCCATGAACTCTGTGTTTCCTCCGCCACCTCTTCCTTGTTTGTTATTTTTAATATTGCATCCGAACCCTGTTGTTGTGTTTTCGTGTTTGCCGTTACTGTTATTTGTCATGTTTTGTTGGTTTGTGTCGATGTCTCAGTCTGTCTTGTCCCGTGTTTGATGTCCCCTTGAGGAGCGTCTGGAAGCCGCTCCTTAAGGTGGGGGTTCTGTCATGATTCTGCCATCATGTCCTTGGTTTCTTTTGTCTTGTGGCAGGATCATGGCAGATCCATGTTTTGTGTACAAGCGCATGGCCGATTGTTTGGCCATGTGCTTGTGTTGTCTCGTCTCTTTACCCCGCCCCCTTGTTATCCTCGTCTTGTGATTATTGTCTAGTCAGTTTCACCTGTCCTCGTCATTAGTGTTTCCTATTTAACCCCTGTGTATTTTCTGTCCTGTGCGATTCATTGTGAAACGTTGTGTGATCCTACTGTGAGTTATTTACTAAGAAGTCTGTTGTTTGAGAAGTCTGTTCCTGTCTTTGTTTTGTTCCTGTCTTAGTTTCTAGTCTTAGTCTGGTGTTCTACCCTGTCGTGTTTTACCCCATCGTGGGCTTTGTTTTCCCTGTTTTTGTGCACTAATAAACGTTGTCACTGCTACTGTCTGCAATTGGGTTCATCCTTCCTGCCTACCACATAACACAAATTACTGTAGTTTCCCCATTTTATGTACAAAAGAACAGACCAACCAGAACAAAACCACTGATAGAGAGGAATAAGTGCATCTGAGTATGGTAATAAGGCCACAGCATTACTTGAGACCAGAATATCTCTGCAGCGGTCACTGCTTAAGCAACGCCTCAAAGATTAGAAAACCAAGAGACCAATCTACTTGTGCATGCTGGAAATGAAAATGTTCTGGAAACCCTCTATAAAATCACACTTGAGTTGGAAAGCTCTAATGATGACATCTGCTCAGATAGAGCCAATGAAAACAGTCTCCCCACCTAAAGCAAGACTCGCAAAACAGTTACAGCTGTGTGGATGACTGCTAGTGCGGTCCCAAGTGCTCACCCATATACCATCAAAGGCACATTTGGTTGTGAATTAAGTACACACTATTCTCAACCAAAACAAGTTTAAAAGTCCGCAATAATGCAACGCTTCTGTGTGCGCCACCACATCAGTCACTTTTAAAATAAATTTAATTAGTCCATGTAAAGCAAAGCGGTATGGGAAGTGGCAACACTTTTGAAGATTGTTAAGAGTCACACATGCTGTCCATTTCCCTTAAAAGAGAACAGAAGGATTGACACGTCAATAGACAAAGGAGGAAGGGCCACGTTCGTGCATTTGGCTCTGTAAAACATTCTGCTTCGAATAGATGAATACTTGATAAAGAACTCCCTGGAACTGTTTCAGAAATGGAAAAATTCCCCAAAACACCAGAACACTTAGATCATTTCTTTTTCTGACCTTTATATGTGATTCGATCTGGGAAAACCCACCACATGGTGAAATTTGACAGGTTTTGCGATCATATTAAAGCTGGGTTCAAGCCCTTTCCAAATCTGTTTATTTCTTTTATAGTTTGTAACAAATGTTATGGTTATCTGAAGTCGGCTGATCGCTGATCGCACATCCTGCTAGCGGGACGACTGGCGCTCTTTTATTTATTGCCTTTTTTTCATATCACATATTTTAGTAATCATCATAGATTAGGTATCATTCGAAAGCTTACAAACTCAAAATGCATCCTGTGAAAACCGTTTTGAAATTGGACGATTGAGAGGCGAGCAAGGTCTTTTAAACGAGCAGCTTCAGACTCTGTTGTTCTCTTGTGCTCCGCATCACACCACACGATAACGCTGGATAAAAATAAATAAATAAAAACTTGCGTGCCGTTGTAGTTTACACAGGACTGGCGGGACCTTTATTCTGTTATGTGGTTTATTTTGATAGGCGAAACTGTCTTTGTAGTGTTAAAGGTCCAATATGTAGGAATTTTGTAATAAAATATCCAAAAATCACAGTGTGATATATTTCCTGCAGTTGTGTACTTACAATATCCCAAAAGTCTCCAAAGATTTTTTATTTCAGATAAATTCCAATTTTAAATAAGTGGCGGTCCCGGCCAACAAATGTCGCCTGTCAATGACGCAATATCCGCGCTTATCCTCGGTTTCCGCTCGAAATGCCATAGCCATGATGTAACCATGGCGACAGACATGGACAACTGCGTAATGCGACGTTTAGCGGCACAAAGTTCTTGTTTCGTTCAAACATAAACCATGGCAAGCAGACTTTGGGACAAACAAGGAATACTAAAATGAGGATCAATATCAGCGGGGTGTTTTTGAGATGCCGAGAGCTATACGTCCACGACTAACTCGGACTCGACAGAGCTTCACGAGTCACGACAGCTTTATTAGACAGGTGAGCAAATGTACATAAAACAAATCAATGTTAACGTTAGCTCAACATGATGACATGTTAGAATTAGGGCTGTGCGATTAATCGAAATCGTAATAAAATCGCGATTTGAGCATGCGCGATTTCTAAATCGCTTCATAGCACGATTTTTTTCCGCGCTCCCGGCTTCAACCTCGCAGTATGCTATCTGAACCAATCAGAATGCAGCGCGCCTATATTGAGCGCGAGAACAGAACAGACCGGGCGGGTACCAGAGAATGATTCAGTGAACTGCGAACAGGTGCGCGTGCCAGAAGTGCGTGGAAATATTAGCGCAAAGAGGCTTGCCTCACCAGTTTCTTTCTCTGGGAAGGTAAGAGAATAACATTACCTGATTGGTTTACAAGTAGCCTAGTTTCCTCCGCTGCGGCTGTCAGTCATTCTCCATTCAGCATCAAACAGCGCGCGTTCGGTTACGACAGTCAACGATGAAACTCTCTCTAAGTCGAGATGGTCATTCAATGTTAATATTATTAAACTTGATCTGTAGATAAAGCTCTATGGTTTTGCATTAAACGACTATCTTGCTGGACTGTTCGTCTCTAACTTACTGTGTGTCTGTTAGATCACAACACTAGAGTAGAGTCAGCACTATAAATGTTCATCACGCGCACAGTAACTTAAATTTAAAACTGTTAAAAGAAAAGGCTCAATAAACTATTGCATAGATAGATAGATACTGTATAATACACTATGCATCGATATGTATTTCCTTTGTGCTTTGAACTTTTCAATGCGGACTCGACACGCTGCGCGCTGTGACAGTGTTGCTTCAAGCGCATCATTCTGCGCTCGGGATGCGCATAAGCGCTTTGTGCAGCACTGCATTGGAGTCTTAATCATATCATAATACTTTTGCTCAATGAAAGATTATTAATAGACTTTTTTGTTCTGTTTTATCTATCATATGTTGTTGCCTCATTAAACAGCTGTGCTATACTTAATATGTCTTAATTTTATAGTAGACTATATATAAAATAATTGATCTTTTTGATTTTGAATGTATTTTACAACAATACAAAGAGCAATATGTAATGTTTTACTTGATTTGGTGCTACACGATAAAGCTCTAATTGGTTTCCTTTGGAAATATGTTTCAAATTCACACAGAATGCATTAAAACTGTAAAGCATGTCTGTTTGTGTCAAAATCGTGATTAAAATCGAAATAAAAGTCAAGAAATCGTGATACATTTTTTTTGTCCATATCGCACAGCCCTAGTTAGAATATGGTCAGTACGTTATTCTAATCTTGATCTAACATTAGCTGCTATGTTTCGTAGGCTATAGAAAACGAACTAACACGTAGAATAACATTATAACTTTCAACACACATTTAAATGCCGTTTAGTGTGATAGTGTAACGATAGACCAAGTGAAACAGCACTGCGTTCCCTCACAAGTTTAATAAACTGACCTGTGTGAGTAATCCAGCACTTGCGTGTAGTTCTGTAGAATTAAATGTCCTTATTCCTTTATATCCGTGGGTCTGGCGTGTGATATACTTTATATCCGCGGGACTCGCGTGTGTGATATACTTTATATCCGTGAGTCTCGCGTGTGATATACTTTATATCCGTGAGTCTCGCGTGTGATATACTTTATATCCGCGAGTCTCGCGTGTGATATACTTTATATCCGTGGTCTCGCGCGTGATATACTTTATATCCGTGAGTCTCGCGTGTGATATACTTTATATCCGTGAGTCTCGCGTGTGATATACTTTATATCCGCGAGTCTCGCGTGTGATATACTTTATATCCGCGAGTCTCGCGCGTGATATACTTTATATCCGTGAGTCTCGCGTGTGATATACTTTATATCCGCGAGTCTCGCGTGTGATATACTTTATATCCGTGGTCTCGCGCGTGATATACTTTATATCCGTGAGTCTCGCGTGTGATATACTTTATATCCGTGAGTCTCGCGTGTGATATACTTTATATCCGTGGTCTCGCGCGTGATATACTTTATATCCGTGAGTCTCGCGTGTGATATACTTTATATCCGTGAGTCTCGCGTGTGATATACTTTATATCCGTGGTCTCGCGCGTGATATACTTTATATCCGTGAGTCTCGCGTGTGATATACTTTATATCCGTGAGTCTCGCGTGTGATATACTTTATATCCGTGGTCTCGCGCGTGATATACTTTATATCCGCGAGTCTCGCGCGTGATATACTTTATATCCGTGAGTCTCGCGTGTGATATACTTTATATCCGTGAGTCTCGCGTGTGATATACTTTATATCCGTGAGTCTCGCGTGTGATATACTTTATATCCGTGAGTCTCGCGTGTGATATACTTTATATCCGTGAGTCTCGCGTGTGATATACTTTATATCCGTGGTCTCGCGCGTGATATACTTTATATCCGCGAGTCTCGCGCGTGATATACTTTATATCCGTGAGTCTCGCGTGTGATATACTTTATATCCGTGAGTCTCGCGTGTGATATACTTTATATCCGTGAGTCTCGCGTGTGATATACTTTATATCCGTGAGTCTCGCGTGTGATATACTTTATATCCGTGAGTCTCGCGTGTGATATACTTTATATCCGTGGTCTCGCGCGTGATATACTTTATATCCGCGAGTCTCGCGCGTGATATACTTTATATCCGTGGTCTCGCGCGTGATATACTTTATATCCGTGAGTCTCGCGTGTGATATACTTTATATCCGTGAGTCTCGCGTGTGATATACTTTATATCCGTGGTCTCGCGCGTGATATACTTTATATCCGTGAGTCTCGCGTGTGATATACTTTATATCCGTGAGTCTCGCGTGTGATATACTTTATATCCGTGGTCTCGCGCGTGATATACTTTATATCCGTGAGTCTCGCGTGTGATATACTTTATATCCGTGGTCTCGCGCGTGATATACTTTATATCCGTGAGTCTCGCGTGTGATATACTTTATATCCGTGGTCTCGCGCGTGATATACTTTATATCCGTGAGTCTCGCGTGTGATATACTTTATATCCGTGGTCTCGCGCGTGATATACTTTATATCCGTGAGTCTCGCGTGTGATATACTTTATATCCGTGGTCTCGCGCGTGATATACTTTATATCCGTGAGTCTCGCGTGTGATATACTTTATATCCGTGGGACTCGCCGCGTGATATACTTTATATCCGTGGTGGGACTCGCGTGTGATATACTTTAGCAATCGCGACCTGCTTCACACCACTGTAATGTTAAAAAACATGAGTGTTTTCACTCATCCCTAAACATTATTAGATCATCCATCAGCTTGACAGCAAGCATAGATAGACATATCTATGGACAGCAAGTCCCGTCATTCAGCTCGACACTGCGTCATAAACATACGCCTTTGTTATTGTTGGAAACTGCGCCCTCTTGTGGCCAAAAAAGTTACATACTGTATCTTTAAGAGGAGAACTAAAGCCAAGTTCACACTACATGATTTTAAGCCCGATTTAAGCCCGATTTGCAAATCATTGAGCTCGCCGACAGGTCAGGGTGTTATCGCGTGCAAATCGCGGAGGATTAGCGGACGATGAACGCTCGCTAATCTGTTAGTATGAAAGAGCCAACAACGCATCAAAGACGATCGCAGACGCCTCGCCGAGCCCAGAAAAATATCTAGCGTGCTAGATATCCAGAGCTGTCGCGCGACTCAATCTCAGTGATGTCATGAGCTAGAGCTAATCAGAGCAAGTCATGGGTTGAGGTCACCGGGTAAATACCATGGTAAATACCGGTAAATACGCGATTTTCAAACAAACACGACCAAGACGAGTTTACAGAAAGATGAGCAACATGTCGTCAAGAAAGCAATGGACTCAACAGCAAATTTTAGGAGCAAAGTTTAATCGAACTGTGGCAGGAGCATGAATGCCTTTATGATGTTGGACATGAGATGTGAGAAAGAGAAAAGGTGGACTGAAATTACAAAACACCCTCAAACACCCAGGTGATCAAAATGTTATAGGTTGAAATGTACATTAAATCTTACTGTAATTCTGTTTATTGTCATTTCCGGTTCGTTTTATCGCGTGATTTTTCGTGACAAAACGTGGTTTGTAGACGAGATAGAATCGTTGGGTGACAGAGTTGTTGTCGACTCCTGTAGTGCGTTACCTCCTGTTGCGGATCAATCACGTTGTGTCGTGTGGTGTGAACAGCTCAACAACTTGAACACTCCTGATTTCACAGAGAGCAAGTCATGTAGTGTAAAGCCTAGTTCACACTACATGATTTTAAAACGTTGGGCTGAACTGTGCAGTTCACACTACATGACTTGCTCTCTGTGAAATCAGGAGTGTTCAAGTTGTTGAGCCGTTCACACCAAACGACACATCGTGATTGATCCGCAACAGGAGGTAACGCACTACAGGATTTGACAACAACTCTGTCACCCAACGATTCTATCTCGTCTACAAACCACGTTTTGTCACGAAAAATCACGCGATAAAACGAACCGGAAATGACAATAAACAGAATTACAGTAAGATTTAATGTACATTTCAACCTATAACATTTTGCTTTACCTGGGTGTTTGAGGGCGTTTGTAATTTCCATCCACCTTTTCTCTTTCTCACATCTCATGTCCAACATCATAAAGGCATTCATGCTCCTGCCACAGTTCGATTAAACTTTGCTCCTAAAATTTGCTGTTGAGTCCATTGCTTTCTTGACGACATGTTGCTCATCTTTCTGTAAACTCGTCTTGGTCGTGTTTGTTTGAAAATCGCGCATTTCGCATATTTACCGGTATTTACCATGCTATTTACCCGGTGACCTCAACCCATGCCTTGCTCTGATTGGCTCTAGCTCATGACATCACTGAGATTGAGTCGCGCGACAGCTCTGGATATCTAGCACGCTAGATATTTTTCTGGGCTCGGCGACGCGTCTGCGAGGTGTCTGTGAGCGTCTTTGATGCGTTGTTGGCTCTTTCACACTAACAGATTGGCGAGCGTTAATCTTCCGCTAATCGCCCGCGATTTGCACGCGATAACACCCTGACTTGTCGGCGACTCAACGATTTGCAAATCGGGCTTAAATCGGGCTTAAAATCATGTAGTGTGAACTAGGCTTAAACTGCACAGTTCAGCCCGACGTTTTAAAATCATGTAGTGTGAACAAGGCTTAAGTGGCCGGGTTTTTTTTTGCACCTCCGCTCCGCGCGTGTACTCAAAGAGAAAAACCCGTCAGCTTGGCACTATAAATCGCAATTTTTCTGCACTAATCTAGTGAATTTTTCTCAAGATATATTCAGAGATGATAAACAAAATGTTATAGAATAATAATTTATTGAAAACCCAAATTTGACAATAAACTGACATTCAACCTATTTTTAGACTTTACTGAAAATGTACAAGCGCGACATCCGACGGGTTTTCCCAGATCGCATCACATATGGCCATGATTTGTTTTGTTTTTTTAAATCTCTTTCTAATTAATAGGAAAGATAAATCATCATCGTGCCAATATTTGAGCAATAAGAGTGAGATGAACTTTACGTTCTAGAATGGAAAACTAGCAAATATTTCTCCATAGAAAAATGTTAAAATCTTCCAAGTTTAGCCCTTGCAGGTGCATAAGCAACAGTAATAGTCTTAGCAAGAAGCATTATTAATTGTTATAACATTAATACCTGTGTTGAAATCCAGTTTAGCCACTTGCAGTGCATAGGCCTCACATTCTTTCTTACTGAAGCTGAAGATGATCACCGGCTGGAAGTTCCTTTCCATGATCATCTTTACGATCTTGAAGACGTTAGATGGACCTGAACAAAAATAAATAAATAAAACACCAAAAAAAAAGCACCAATGATGAATACAACAATCAGCATGTTCCAAACATCTAATGCCCTGTTAATGCTTAATATTAATATCCATCTAAGGCGAATTGATCACATGTGGATATTGCGGTGATATATTGAACATATATTAGAATATTAATTTTTCATCCTGTAAAACGTTTAATTTTGTAATCCAGTTAGGGCTGGGCGATATGGCTGAAAACTGTATCACGATATCAGTGTTTCATATCGGTCGATATCGATAATTATTAATTTTTTTATGACCCATTTAAAATAAGGACCAGGAGAAAAAATATATTACATTTAAACATTTTTATTTTAAACTTAACCTTCCTCTGATTATATTCCCAAGACAGAAATGTCAACACAACTATGGAAAACTCAAATAATTAAAATGTAAACATAAGTTTAAATACAGTTCAGTTCAGACATCACGGTTCGGTACGATTTCGGTACAATGGAGTGAAAAGCAAAACAGAAATATAGAAGGCTTTTTTATAAATGTCTTAAGCCTTGTATTTTTTAAATAAAGTTTAAAGGCATAGAAACAGTTTATTTATAGTGCACTGATAATAGTTTTATATAATTAGTTTATTAAATTAATAAAAAGATAAAAAGACCTTGAGATATGTTTGGTAATTGTACCTGAATGAATTTAAAATTTGCAATATTTCAGATCAATACTGTATATTTGTTTTCCTTAATTTTAATTAACCCTAACTTTATTCTCATCAGAATTATAAATAATTAATTATTTCTTTTTTAATTAATGTGTAACTTAAAAATAAACAGATTAGTGCTGTTTTGAGGACAAGAAATGAAAACCAATGCGATAAAAGATGGAACACACAGACTGTTTTAAAAAGGGGTTGGATAAATATGTTTTGCTTTTAAAACTGTGTGTGTGTGTGTGTGTGTGTGTCAGTTGTTACAGTTTAACAAGAAATACAGTGTGAAAAAACCACAATGTTGTGTTTTATTGCGAGTATATGCCTACACAAATATAAGTCAAAACTTTGCAGATTGAATGATGTTCTGTATTAACAAAATGACGGAGTATATTTTTATATCTCCACTGTTAGATCGCGCCCGCGTGTCTCTCTCTCTCTCTCTCTCGCGCACGCACACACAAGCATTGTAATCTTGACATCGCAAGCCTGTTCATTATGCTGTGTTCACATCAAACGCGAATAGAGCGAATTATCCAATAATGTTTCGCAATTCTAGCCTGCATGGCATGCAGATGAAGGGCACTCATTTTCTGCTTCTAAATCGCCGGTTACTGAAGAGGAATCCAGCAGCACGAGACAACATTATGAAGCAAACAAACTGATGCCGTTACATGATTGCCTGTTAGCGTGTCACTCCTCATGGTCACTCCCTACGTTGCTAGGTAGGTTACCAGAGAGTGCGTGCCTTTGTTAATGCAACCAAACTTGCTTCACAACCTGTGGTTTCTTCCGACGAAGAAAAAAAAATATCGAACGTTTTATCGAACACTTTTTTTATTGATATCGATCACGTGTCTATCGCGATACATATCGTTATCGTTTTATCGCCCAGCCCTAAATCCAGTGTTTATTAAGAATTTATTGGTTGTCTGTGAATTGTTGGTATGCCTGACAGCAAAATCAAGTGATAGGAAGTTTTCATCAAGCTGTACATCCTATCTCTAGGCAGTAAGTTAAGCTTATAAGAATTCTGCTCGAAAGGTCACATTTGTGGCGAATTTAAATCAAGTGCGTTTGGGAGTCTGAAGACAATGTGCTTTATTTATCCATCTCAGCTGACTAGTTGTAAACAGCTCATCTGAGATGAATGTTAATAATGTGTAAACAGATTCATATTGAGTTATCTTCAGCAACAATATGGCAGTAAATCAATGGGAGTCCATCGGAGGTTAACCATTTATCTGAACTAGTAGCTGAATTGTGACCCCTGAACTGCGCATTCTTATACAATTTTACCTTAAACCCAAAATGGAACAGTTCACAACACATTGATGTTATTTCAATGTAAAAAGGCACATTAAACAAATAAAAGGAATAACATGTGGGGATGGACTTCATTTTATTGATCAAATTGATTGGACCTTAAAAGTGGGTGTCGGATACCAGAATAGAGCAACTTTTTTGTCCTTGCTATAACATTGATCGTGCCATTTTGATTTTATTTTGGCTTTTGAATACTAACCTTTGGTTCCACCCCTTCTGCCTTTGGGGTCCCATTTGCCCCCCGTGTTTCCTCCGCTGTCCCCCACATCCCTCAGGACCTGCATTGCGGTGTTAAAATTGTCTTCTCTGAAGTCTCCCTGACAAGAAGTGCCACAAAAAATATGATTACATAACTGCAGTTATAGTAGGAACATTTTTTTAAACTTGATCAGCTTGTTGGTAGCAGTTACACAATACACACACGCACTCACTCTGATATTTCAGCATTCAGGATCTGTATTTAATTACATGTAAATGTGCCATTCTTGAAAGAAAGCTCCAGTCTACACCCATGTCAGATCATGGTACTCCCTACATTGTAAAATAGGGCAGCACACACCCGAGATCACACAGGTATGTTTAACCTTCATCTCTGATGACGGAATAAAAGCTTTAATTCAACTATTCAAGGTATTTGGCTACTTACGTTCTCGTCCACAACAAGATGGAGTCCATCGCCCCCTGCTGGAAAGACGTAGTGCTGCAGAGGAGTGGGCGGTAGTCTGTGTACACCACGTGACAGGGCTGCAAGTAAACAAGGAAATCACACTCATCCTGGAGGCATTAAGAACTCACATCCACTTCCTTTAAACTGAATCCATTTGCTTTAGCAAACATTGCTGAATAAAGTAGACCAGACCTTCTGCGCTTTCTCTGTACTGGGTTAGCGGTGCATTTTGAGTGATTGACAACATTGTGTTATAAATATTTTTTATATACTTATAGTATTTACTCATATTTTGGATTAGCTTTTTTTATAGTTTCAGCTTTTATTTTAATTGTAGTATAAGGTTAATTTGTTGTGCATTTTAGCTTTATTTTTATTTCAGCTTTAGTTTATAAATTATTTCAGTTTACAATTTTTTTTTAATGGAAACTAATATTTTATTTTATCTCAATTGGCAAAAACAATTTTCAAATGTTTTAGTTCACAACAACACTGAATAGGAGATTTCTAGGGCATCCTGAGTGGTTGATAGACATTAATGTTGAAAGGCATTCTGGGTGGTGGCTAACATGTTCAGACAGATTGTTTTAACATGAGAATGGTGGCAGCAGGTTGCTAAGGTGTTCTAATGGCGCTTTTCCACTGCATGGTACGCTCGGTTCGGTTCGGTTCGGCGCGGAACGGTTTGGTTCGGCTTCGCTTTTCCACTGCGTGGTACGACTCGGCTCGGTACGGCACGGTCGGTTCGCTAGCTCGGTTGCTTTTCCACTGCAGTTAGTACCCATTCAAAGTGGGTGGGACTGATCGTTACACTGTTTGTAGGTCCGGTGATAGCCGTGTGCGGCTAAGAGCTGAGCTAGCTGCTACTTCTTGGAACACTTTTTCATTCTGTTTTGCCCCATCCAGCTCTCGCTGGACCCGCTCCTAGGCAACCAACGAGAGGAAATGTCTGCACCTCGACCACGATTCAGCCATTTCCTTTTTAAAGTGTTGATCTCTTCTTTTTTTCAAGTAAGTAAAACACAGGTGCTACCGTGTTGGCTGTTGTCTACTGGTTATATGACTCTGTATAGCGGTCTCGTGTCGCAAATCCAATGACGCTGGTAGTGACGATTCTGTCTGTCTGACCAATCAGTGATCTGCAGTGTTTCACGTCACATTTTAGTACCGGTACGGTACGCTTGGAACCTCAACAGATCAGGTACCATTTAAAGCGCGCGAAGCGAGCGTACCGTACCGTACATGCAGTGGAAAAGCACCACAAGTGAGCCGTACCGAACCGAACCGTACCATGCAGTGGAAAAGCACCACAAGTGAGCCGTACCGAACCGAACCGTACCATGCAGTGGAAAAGCGCCAAAGGTGCCGTACGAACCGAACCGTACCGTACATGCAGTGGAAAAGCGCCATAAATGGCTGCTAGGCTATAATTAAGACAGAAATTTAGAGAAATTTAAAGCAGATGAAAGTAGAGATGCACCGATTACAATTTTCTAGGCTGATTCCGATTTCCGATTTTTCTTGAGTTTGACCTGCCGATACCGATTTTAGCCGATTCCGATTTCCTTTTTTAAAACCACTTTACAGCACACACAAATATTTATTTTCTACTATCTCTTTTATAGAACATTTTGCATAGAACATTTTTTTAAACAGATTATCGCTATAAAATAGAACTAGCCTATATAAATTACTCCTGGTGTGGGAAATCCACACACATCTAAAGTGCAGTGTTTGGAAGAACTATTTCTTTCTTTTCACATCCAATATCCAACATTTTTTTTTATATATATTTAGCAAACTAAACTTCTGTATGAAAACAGGTAATGGCAATAAAATAATATATAAATAACAAATAAAAAGAAAATAAATATACCCTTGCAGTATAAAGATATTTCTCAACACACACACCACACATTTTTGCCTATTGATTGCCTATTGCAATCACTTGTACATCAATGGCAAGTTATATTTCTCAAACAGTTCTTATTCTCATTTGACACATGTCTAGCCACGCTAAACAGTGGAGCAAGTGCAGGAAAACGCACTTAATTTAGTCTTAATTTTCTTTTCTGGCATAGCCTAGGCTACTTCAGTTCTTGTTAAAACACACCAGACACTTTTTGGGTGAAATCATATTTATTATTTGTCCATCAAAAGTGTGCTTTCACTTTAATTGAGCGCAGCAAAAATCGACTCTGCGCCGAAACCCGCGCTTCTCTTCTGCTCACGCGACTCTCCAGCTCGACGCTCACGCGCTGCTCCCGCTCCCGGTGTGAATGTTATTGTTAACGTTGTTACCGTTATTCACGAGGTTTTCACGTATGTGCGTTCCGTGTGCACGTGTGATGCTGATGTTGCACGATGTTAATCATGCGGCGCCTGAGTGCATTTGACCGGCATAAAATTGGATTATGTCACACTGACCGGCCGGTCGCCGGTCATGGCCGATCACGTGGAAATCGGCCGATTCCAGTCACCAGCCGATCAATCGGTGCATCTCTAGATGAAAGGGCTTGTGTGCTGACATTTGGATTTTAAAATTCATGAACACCGAAGCAGACTCTGAACCTTTCTATCAATCTTAGTATTTAATTATAGGAACTAAAGTTAAGAATGTTCAATGCAAGTCTATGGGATATTAGACCTTTCACTAGAGGAAAACCACCAGATCTGTTAGAAAAAAAACAAAAAACAGAATGAACACAATGACCCACCTGTTTGTGAAGGTGACAAATCCACTCTGCAAACTGTCGAGCGTTGGGAATGGTGGCTGACAGGAAGACATGGTGCACATTGTCCGGCAGTAGGATGATGGTTTCCTCCCACACAACTCCACGCTCTGCAGGTCACATGACCCAGACAGACACAAACTCAATGACAGCAAACATGCAATAAACTATTACGCACTTCACAATATTTCAGGTAACTTTTGCATTTTCTGCCGATTAAACATTATATACAACCTACCTGAGTCTCTCATGTAATGGATCTCATCAAAGATGACCCATGCCACCTCCCTCATAACCTCTGACCCTCTGTAGAGCATGCTCCTCAAAATCTGAAAGAAAACACCCCAACAGAACAAAAAATCAATAAAGAACCAGTCGTTGATATTGCAGCGGATAACGGGCCGCTGTCTCACCTCGGTGGTCATGACCAGACAGGAAGCAGTGGGGTTAATAGTGACGTCACCGGTCATCAGACCCACATCCTGGAACTCTTCGTACATCTCTCTGTACTTCTGATTGCTCAAAGCTTTGATGGGACTGGTGAAGATGACTCGCTGCTTTTCCCGGAGCGCCAGAGCAATGGCATACCTGTGTGCAGAAAGAAACACACTGATGTCAGGCTAAATGTCAGTCATTATTATAACGTTATTTTCATAACTTGTGAGGCCCATTTCACACAATGCATTTTTGCGGTAAAAGGATGCAATGTTGTTACATGGTCAATTACCAAAAAGTACGTAACTGGCACATGTGTTAGCTGAGAAGGATTTGCATGCAGGTATGTTTATTCTATTTATCAGGATCAGTGTTTATTAACAGTAATACTACTGGCAGTTGAATGCTTAAATCTGATTGGTTAACGAACATTCTGATGTGTGCAATAATTTTCAGGGAAACGCATGACCGCATTACAGTTTCATAACACTTCGCCAAATGATTCAAATGCGCACACACAAACATAGTAATGTGTTGGCAGCTCTGACCATTTTGTCAGTAAAATAATTTAACAACTTAAAAGCTACAAGACATTTCTCACTAACAATTTAATAACAGCGCTGTTCTTGGAACAGCATAGTTTAATTTATACACACTTGATAACTCTCTCCCTCTAATAACTGCAGTCTTATCTGTGGCTCAAGCCTTTTTTTACTAGCTCTAAAATTATGTTGGGATTACAAAGGCGTGGGATTATATGCGTAAGAAATTAGTCCTACACACCAGAGTGTTTCAAGGACAAAAACCCGAAAAATGTCTTAGAATACATCATGTCTTGAGGTGTGGCAAACGTTGTATAAGCGGAATAATTAATTCTGGCCCGTTGAATTATTAGAGGTGGCACACATCAGAGGTGGTAATGCGGCTACGACACGAATCAGAGTGTGTATTATTTTCTTAACGGCCGTTTCCCACCGCAAGCAGCACATATTTTGTTTCGGTGTGCATGTTAACCAGTTAGTGCATTCACACCAGGAGCGTCACACTCAATTAAAGTGAAAGCACACTTACAATGGACAAATTATCTCTAGAGTTTACAGTCTTGTAAACATATCGAAGTGATTGAAACAACATGATTGGAGCTGCTTTCTGGTTGTTTATCATTTACATGCAGATGTTGTATACACGCGGATGTTGTATACACCCCATGATAACAAACTTTCGAAACTATCAAGTTTACCAACTTCTAAAAACAAATATAGTTGTATTGTAAAGAAATGCTTGCTTATATGTAGCCTTGATGACGCTGTAAGACACTTCCACAGTAAACACTCTTGTGTATCAGCAGCTGCAGCGACGAATATTACCAAAATACTACCAATTGTATATTTTTGATGACTCATCCCAATTTACTTGTTATTCAAACTAACTTTATTGTTATTTAATATACCTTACAATACTGTTTATTCATCAGTGTTAGTGATATTCTTACAATGTATGTGTATGTAGAAGAGGGACGTTACTTGTTTGCATCAGCTATTTTTGAGAAATAAATTAGCTTGTTTCAAATTCATACAAATTGAGGGTGCGGATTAATGACAATGGGAAACTGTGTCCGATGGACAAACCAGTTGAGACCCACTGATCTTAAGTAAAAGTGCGCACAGAGAATATATTTGAGTCTAACGGACACTCACTCCGCACACACTGTCTTTCCCGCCGACGTGTGGGCCGACACAAGCACAGACTGGTTGTTATCGATGCACAGGATGGCCTCACGCTGGAAAGGGTCGAGTAAGAAGGGGTACTCCTGCATGAGGGAAAGCAAACCATGTTCAAACAAAGGCAAATCATTGATGTTGTCATGGGATGTTCAATGAGGTTCAAATCACCTTAGCAGCTTTTCCAACGCGTGGTTTCAGCGGAGTGTATTCCTCACTGGCAGGGAGAACCACCTGAGAAAGGAAGATGGGGTCATCATCACATGATCATTCCACAGAGAGAGGGTTTTTTCTACTGTGCGTCTGTGTTTACCTCATGAGTGCAGCCCTCCACTGTCTCCACCTGCTCCGCTTTCACTTTAGGCATGAGCTCTGACAGACTGAAGGATGACACAGATGGAGAGAATCACTAGAGGTCAGCCAAGAGTGGATTTCACTCAGATATAACTAAGGTTGCAAAACGAATAATCAGCCCAATAATAGTTTAAATGAATAATATGAACTGCTATTTAAATTAATGGCAACAAGTTGCATGATTACGTTGTTACCATTAGGTGCAATGAGCAATACATTTGTTACGGTATTTGTTAACATTAGTTAATAAAAATCCAGCTGACATAAACTTTTGATTTTAATAATGTATTAGTAAATGTTTAAATAAACATTAAATATTAATGTCATATACACATAGATGACTTGAGGGGTGAGTAAATCATGGGCTAATTTTCATTGTTAGGTGAACTATCCCTTTAATACACAGGATTAATTGTGAAACTCGGTTAAATTATGATCAATGTGAAGCAAGATAACCAGGGGTTTGAAATGATCCAGTTCAAGTGTGAAAAGCCCTTATGAAGTGTTTCACAAGTAGTACACAAACAGTACATCACAATCTTACTTGATCTCCTCAGCTGACACTGTTTCCAGCTTTTGTCTTTTCCCGAGCACCACCTCATCTGAAGCGTCATTTTCTTCATCTCTCTTGCGGACCGCTGCTGAATCCGCTGCTTTATCGGCTTTACTGAGCGTCTTCCTATTAGATGTAAAGACAACAACGATTCACTCAACAGTCATCTAGTGCTTATCTGTAACGTTACACATTACTAAGTATGATAACGTGGCTGGTGGGATATTCTTGCTGGTCTCCAGGGTAACGTTACTGCTAAAGCATTTTCAAGTATAATCTGGGTGGTTACTATTGTGTAAGTTAACATAAGGAGTGTATTGTGTGTACAGGGAGACATACAGACAGTCAGATCAACGTTAGGTATTTTAAGTTTCTATCAATGGCGCGTCACATGTGTTCAGTAAGACCAGACAAATACTACAATATCTATTGATTCGTTCTGCGAAACACAAACATATATCCCGCACGTTTACATACCCTGACTGAGCTGCGGACTTTGGAGTTGCTTTTTTGCTGGAACCGGCCTGTTCTTCTTCAAACACGCTGAACAAATCGTCTCCAAAGGCGTCCGCCATGACTTCAAACCCAACAGACACAAATCCCACAGACCTCGTGCCGGAAATGACATACGCCACGTCGAACGTGAAGTGAGCAACGAAAATAAACAGATTATTTCTTTCTAAAATAATCGCAATAACAAATTCCAGAATATATTGAAATTTAATCAAGGAATCTGCCGTTTTAATTACTTTTATTTAGTGATTAAAACATTTAAAGAGACTTTAATAGGTTTCGAGAGACTCTCTCTCCTCATCTTCTCGACTCTCTCTCTCTCTCTCTCTCTCTCTCTCTCTCTCTCTCTCTCTCTCTCTCTCTCTCTCTCTCTCTCTAAATAAGTCCCTAAATAAATAAATATTTAGAATATGAAATGTTCTAATGTTTCCGCTGAACTTTTATTTTGAAAAAAGCTTCTATCGTTTCAGCCTTCACAGACTCTCATAGAGTTGGCTTAGCTGGCTGTCAGCACAGTCTTCTTTAGCATTTTCCGGCTGTACAATGTGCGTTTATAGAAATGTTGATCGTTTTGTGTATTGATCAGTAACATACACTTGAACTGATTATTTTCGCGATGGGTGGGAAGAAGAAGAAGTCTGCAGCGGTCCCCACGAGTGTGAGTGTGCAGCCGGTTCATGCCGCCGCTGCTGTGAACGCGAGCAATGCAGCATCTGAACCCACGGGCAAAAAACACCAACAGAGACCAAATCATGAGAAATCAGCCTCGAAGGAAAACAAACCCAGAGGTCAGACGCCCTTTTAAAAGCTGCATTGCTTCTAATGCTTCTTTGATGCATAAGACATTCACAAGCATTATATAATTGGATATGACAATATATGAATCAACATTTTTGTATGACATTTACACCTCTTTGAATGCAGATGCACAGTGTAATGTAATAATCAATGAGAGTTATTATACAGTAAGTGTTGCACTGTTTCACGTGATGTTCAGAGCCAGTAATCTTGACAGTTTGTCTGCAAATGTCTTTAATATTTGTTAATTATTTTCTTGTAGCTCCCAAAACATATGGTCTTAACACTAATGCACAGACGGACACAAGCGGTGTGGCTGATAAATCAATCCTGAAGGTATGTCTCACATTCATATAGTTCATGTTTATACGTTCATAACTGAAAACCTACCCAGTCTAAAAATAACAGTTGTTACATAACTGACCGGCATAAATGACTTCTGCAGACAGATTAATATATTTGAACACATAAATTCACTTTTGAGTCAGTTATATATTTCAGCAAGGATGCTTTAAATTGATCATACAATTGTAGAAAGACATTTATAATGTTTTATTTTCTATTTCAAAATAAATGCTGTTCTTTTGAACTTTCTATTTATCAAAGAATCCTGAAAAAAACATCACAGTTTCCACAAAAATATGAAGCAGCACAACTGTTTTCAACATTGATAATAATCATCATATCAGCATATATGAGTAATTTCTGAAGGATCATGTGATACTGAAGACTAGAGTAATGATGCTGACATAAATTACATTTTAAAAACCATTATAGAGAACAGTTGTTTTAAGTTGAAATAATATTTGATAATAGTACTGTATTTCTAATCAAATAAATGCAGCTTTGGGTGAGCATAAGCATAAAAAAATCTTACCAACCCCAAACTTTTGAAAGTTATTGTACACCTCAATGTCTGTTATTGTTATTATCAATATCAATATCTGTTTTTTGCATGTCTCAAAGGTTGTTATCCATCCAGAACTGGAAAGGAAGGTGATCAAGTTGATCAATGATTACAGGCAAGAAAATGCTGATAAAGGACCAATATCTGGAAGAATCACCTCCAAAAAGTTGCTGGTAATTCTTTCCCCTTTTTTTTCTTTAATTGCAAAAAATGAAGAATATTATTTATTATCTAAGAAGATAAAAGAACATCGTCTATCATGTATTGTGTGTCAGGATTTGTACACAGCCTTGCAGAAGTTCCGGTTTAAGACGGAGCACATCGAGGAGGCCATGAAGAGCAGCGTGCTGTATGGAGGAGATCTGCACTCGGCGCTCGACTGGCTCTGTCTGAATCTCAGAGACGGTAAAAGCTTCAGGTTGCAGTCAGAAACTTCATAAACCCATTTTCTGCTCCTCAAACCAAAAACCTTGTTTTGCTTTTTCATGAATAAAGATGAGCTACCGGAGGGATTCAGCCAAAAGATGCAAGATGAGAAACAGAAGACTCGTCCTAAGTACCAGCCTCCTAAAGAGGACAAGAAGCAGCTGGTGACGAAAGAAGCCCCCAAAGAGGAGGAGAAACCTAAGGCAAAGGTGTGTTAAAGTGTCATTTTATGATGAATCACTTTTTTTTTAAGTTCACCTATTATGCTATTTTAAAGGTTCCTAATTTTTTAGGTCTCCTACAATAGGTTTACATGCATCCATGGTCACAAAATCACTTTAATTTTCTTATAATATACATTGCAGCATCAGCTCTTTTCTCACAGTGTCTGAAACGGTTCGATAAAGTATTCAGTCTCTCTAAAAACCTCTTTTCTACTCTGCTCTGATTGGTCAGATGACCCATTCTGTTGTGATAGCTCTACTCTGCTCTGATTGGTCAGATGACCCAGTCTGTTGTGATTGGTCTACTCTGCTCTGATTGGTCAGATGACACAGTCTGTTGTGATTGGTCTACTCTGCTCTGATTGGTCAGATGACCCAGTCTGTTGTGATAGCTCTACTCTGATTGGTCAGATGACCCAGTCTGTTGTGATTGGTCGTCTGTCTGTAGTTGACCGTTTACAGTGCATGTCGTCAGAAACAAAACGGCTAGGGCTGTGAAACGATTAATCGCATCCACAATATAAGTTTGAGTTTACATAATATATGTGTGTGTACTGTGTATAATTATTTTGTATATATAAATACACATACAAATATATGTATATATTTAAGACATATTTGCTTGTATATACTGTATGTATATATATATATATTGGATGCGATAAATCGTGATTAATCGTTTCACAGCCCTAAAAACGGCCCATTACTATATCTACATTTTTCTTCCTCAGCACTTGACACACAAAATGAAATGAACCATAACGATGGCGTCGGTTTTACCGTATCAATCCTAGCCCGAGTCCTCATTGTTTGTAAGCGCATGCAAAGTGGATGCAGATGTCCAAATGTCGCCAAACAAACCAAACTCTTTCAGGCCTCACCTACAATTCAAAGAGTCAAAGTAGACATTGCTCACGGGCAGCCAATGAAGACTCCAGGCTGGTGGTATTATGCAAATTTATTACAAACCTACGTAGCTTCGTGCAGAAAGTACGACTGGAATTACTGATGCCTTGTTTCAGACAGTTCAGAATTGCTGATTTAAAAAAAATGTAATTACTCCATTTATCATTCACTTTGATCGTTGATACTGTGCAGACGTTTTAAATTCACAAACCGCTATATTAAACACTACATGAAACATAATATCCGAAATAGGGGCATAATAGGGGCACTTTATTCTTTTGAGATAAAAAGTTCAAAAACATTTTATTTGATGTCAGAGTCCTGTAAAAGATGGCGGTGGCAGTATGAAGGAGTGGATACTGCGCTATGCTGAACAATCTGAAGATCAGAGCAGCGAAGAAGATGAAAACACGGACACAAGCGTTTATAACCCAGAGTTGGAGGAGAAGTTTGATCCTGTGAGTTTACTGAGTCTAGTTTCCATAATATGCCGGTATGCAGCTTCCCATAAAATCCCATGCTTTTCCTGCAGAATGACCGATACCTGCTGCTGAGCGCTCAACTGTATGATGCCAAGGACATGGCCACAGGATCGAAAGCCAAGAAGGACAAAGCAGGACAGAGGACAGCACAAGATCGCATCAGAGTCATCCAGCAAGGTCTTTGAGTCTTTAGAGGATTTGTTAATTGTATAGAATGTGAGGAAGGGTTACTATGCATTTGTTTCTTAATAATGTTTGTTTACATTACAGAAATGAAGTCTTTGGAGTGTCATCCGATGTTTAATTCAGCTATCAAGGTTAAAGACACTCCTAAAGAGGAAAAGAAGCCAGTTACACTCACTGATGGAAAGGAGGAACTCAACTTCAGCCTCTTTGAGCAAGCAGACGCTCCACCAGCAGAAAAAAGTTAGAGAATTTACTTATTTATTTTGTTTAATGTATATTTTATTTAGTGCGTCAGTTTTATTTTTGTTTTGTGGTGGCTTTTTTAAAGCTTTTATATTGTTGTTATTTTATTGTATTCTGTTTAGTCTATATCGTTTTATTTTATGCTTTGTTATTTTATGGTTTTGTTTATGGTATTTTGTTATTTTACATGATTTTTGTTTTATGTTATGTTGATTTACATTTTATTTAGTTATTTATTTGATTGTATTTGTCATGTTTATTTGACATTTTCATCTTTTTTTGCATTTATGCTATTGCTTTATTCAGTTTATTTTGTGATATTTTATTTCATGCTGTTCTATGTATTTGTTATTTATATTTTAATACATTTTATTTTGTTTCTTTATATTGTTGCTATTTCTGTTGTTTTCTAATTGTTTTCTTTCTTGTTTAATTTTACATTATTTTGTCATTTTATGTGTGTTATGCTATTATTTATAAATGTATATTTTATTTTAAATGAATGCTGGTATTTTATTGTTTTGTTTTATGCTATGTCAATGCTATTTTTTTACATTTTTTTATTTTAACTTCATGCTGTTGTTTTATTGTGTTGTTTTGTTTTAATGCTATGATGTCAAATAATTTTATTTATTTTATTCAATGCTTGTGCTTATGATTCGGTAATGCCTAGGTTCATTTCCAGATATTATTGTCTTTTTTTGCATCTCTAATTTTTTTTGTCTGATTTGTCATGGTTGATGCCCTAGCGGAGAAAAAGCAGAAGGAGCCCAAAGACATCCGAAACTTTGACTACACCTCAAGGAGCTGGACTGGCAAGTCTCCTAAACAGTTTTTGATTGATTGGTGCAGGAAAAACCTCCCGAAGAGCCCTCCACCATCCTTCGACAAAGTTGCAGTCGGGAGATATTGGAAATGCAGGTATGTTGTGTTAAAATTGCATCTTTGATTTTGACTGTGTACTGAATGCATATTTGACTGTCTGGTTATTTGTCCTTGATGTCAGAGTGCGCATTCATAGACCTAATGACGTTTTGGAGGTGTGTCCCACTATCCTGACTGAAGACGGCATGCAAGCCCATCACTTAGGAGCCACGCTTGCCCTTTATAAACTAGTCAAAGGACAGGTGAGTTTCAAAACACTTCACATATTATGCTTGCTTTATGTATGTCATTAATTTCATCTTTGATCTCCATTAGTCTGTGCATCAGCTGCTGCCGCCCACCTACCGCGACGTATGGCTTGAGTGGCGAGATGACGAACAAAAAGAGGAGGAGCAAACCCTCTCCGCCATCAACAAACCACGTGACCAGTTCATCGCACGCCTGCTCACTCGCCTCAAACAGCAGCAGGCCCTCCAACTGCAGTCCGAGCCTCAGGAAAGTCTCCAGGACACTGAACCGGAAGACTCCTGGGAGAACCTGGACGTGCAGGAGGACCACGAGCCCCAACACGGAGGAGGCCTGATGGTGGACGAGGCGTCCCGCAGGCTGTTCCTCAAACTGCGAGGCTCTCCTGTGGCGCGCAGGCTACTGGCTGAGAGGGAGCAGCTGCCTGTTTTCCAGCACCGCGAGAAGGTGCTCGAGGCTCTCCGGCGCCACCGCGTGCTGGTGATCGCTGGGGAAACGGGAAGCGGGAAGAGCACACAGATTCCTCAGTTCATCCTGGAGGAGCTCCTGGCCGCTGGGGAGGCCGCGCAGCCGTGCAATGTGGTGGTGACGCAACCCAGAAGGATTTCAGCCACGAGTCTGGCCAGCAGGGTGTCGCAGGAGCTGGGGAGTGAGGACGGACCGGGAAGCAAGGTTAGATCTCTGGAAGATGCTTTATAAAACTGTGTATGTGGAAAAACCTTGCTTTTAATGTTGTTCATCTCTAATAAGTTAGGTGGTATGTGATGGGGAATCAAATATTTGGGCCAGTAACCTTCGAAGGTGTAGTTTCAAACACCACAACAGACAGTCCTTGAGCTACTGCCTTTTAAGGCTCAACAATAAGTTTTATTTATTGTCCCTCAGGTGAAAATAATATATATGAAGTATATGTGTATATACCTCCTATATATAATGACTGTTTTAGAAATATTTAGATAAGTATAAATATTAACACAAATTAATAAATATTAACACAATTTAATAAGTACCTTTATTTATCTCGCCTCGAAAAACTCTCCTTTCATATTTATTATTTTTTACCAAAGCTTTGATAAAAAAACAGGAAAGAAATGTTTCATTTCTGAATTAAAAACTATTTCGAATTTTGTTTTTAGGGTGTGGTGAGACTTAAATTCTTGAAAATATTTCCTCTTATTATTTTTATATAAAATATTTGAACAAAACCGCTTAAAATGTATAAAATGAATGTGTGGAAAACATTTTTCCACCAAATAAATGTCTTGTCAGAAAATGTCATGTGAAGCCACTCCCCAAAAAAATATTTTTAAATGAACAAATCATTACATTTTGGAAAAAAAAAAAAAAAAACTTTATAAAAATTTTAAATGTATAAAACGTTTGTCCGCCAAATTGAGTCATGTGGTGCAACCAACAACAACAAAAAAACAAATATCACAAAAACATATATCGGAAATATCATAGAGAAGGACCCCCGGCATGACTGTTGGTCAAGGGCAATTTGTCTCTAAAAATATCAGTTAATTTGAGGTTTTTTTATGTTGTAAGATGTGGTGTGCACCCCAAAAACTTGATATTCATGAATTAATAGTTTATGATATTTGGAAACAAAAATAAATATTACATGTTTAAGATGCACTTCAAATTGTATTTAAAAAGTGTAAGTAAACACCACATGGGTTAAATTAATAATTTTCCTAAAAATCGTCTAGAAGGTTTTCAAACCCATATCAAAATGTGCGAAATAAGTTCAAAGAACTCCAGTAAAGGTGTCGTACGGTTAATTGACGGCAGAGACACCATGGTAACAACAATATCGTGGAATATTTGCATTACAGAATTCACTGTGTGGATACCAGATCCGTATGGAGAACCGCTCTGGTGACGCCACACGACTGCTGTACTGCACCACTGGAGTTCTGCTGCGCAAACTCCAGCAGGACCGGCTCCTCAGCTCCCTCACTCACATCATCGTGGACGAGGTCTGGCTCGCATACATCTGGGGATATACCCACACTTACTGCAGGGCTGGACCATGTAACCCAAAAATGATGTCTCAATATTTTAGGTTCACGAGCGCAGCGTACAGTCAGATTTCCTCCTCACCATACTGAAAGATGTGGTTCATAAGCGTGCGGATCTGCGTTTGATCTTGATGAGCGCTACAGTCGACTGTCAGAAGTTTGCCAACTACTTCAACCGCTGCCCTGTGGTCACCATACCTGGCAGAACTTTCCCTGTGGAGGCAAGATTATATACATCTAATAGATATCAACAAATACTGTATATTTACATCATGATTTGTTTATTTTGAAAAAAATCCTAAAAAACTGTGGTGGTAGGTGTTTCACCTGGAGGATATCGTGGAGGAGACGGGATATGTTCTGGAGCAGGACTCGGAGTACAGTCAGAAGTTTGTGGAGGAGGAAGACGAGGTCAGCATCAGTATCGCACAGAAAGGAGGAAAGACTATTCAGCACCAGGTGAGACAGAAATGCACTTTTCTTTTTTCAACAGAAGAATTCCGTTAGTCCAAGATTAATGCTGCGTGCCAATTCGCATATTATTTGTCCTAAATAGTATTTGAAATTAGAGTTCTTCTGCCTTGCTCCATAACAAGTAACTTCATTTATTACATACAATGATATATATATATATATATATATATATATATATATTATACGATCCATTATTTTCTTAGAAATAACATATATTGAAACATATAATAGGTAATTCATACATATTTTAAAAAAAAATAATTAAAGGGTTAGTTCACCCAACAATGAAAATTCTTACATTAATTACTCACCCTCATGTCTTTCCAAACACGTAAGACTTTTTTTCCTCCTAGGAACACAAATGAAATCTGAGATTTCTGTCCCTCCATTCGCAGTCTACGCAACATTTTGATGCTTTAAAAAGTTCATAAAGAGATTAGTATGAAGGTAATATGATGCCAAAAAGAATCGCAAAGTCAGGAACTGCAAAACAGATTGATCGCGTAAAACCAGCCTTTGTGTAAAAAAATTAATTGTTGCAAATGTCTAAATGATTTGTTGTGTGCATGGGGAAAAAAAGTTCCCGAAATAACCCGATTTGTACAGTTGCCTCTTTGTTTTAGCTGCGCTCACAGTTTTGGCACGATTCTCTCACCCACTGAGTTTTGCAAGCATGAAGAGGAGGGCTGGTCCACTTTGTAGCCAATCAAATGAGCTTCTCGATTTACTCTTATTTGATTGGTTCAATAAACACGCCAGTCGCCAGAACACATCTTTATCTTCATTTGGCTCTGCATTGTTCTCGTTGCCGAAATGGTACTTTTAATGCACACATACATGTTAAATAAATAAATCATGATGGCTTAATAAGCTGTGCACCATTAGGCTGACTATATGAGTTAAAGCAGGGGTTCTCAAAGTCTATATTCAAAGGTCCAAATTAGTGCTGCATGATTAATCGTATCGCAATCGTAATCGCGATGTCAAACCTATGCGATTATATAACGCAAAATGCCGCGATTTTATATGAAATAAACAAATTAGGGCTATTAACGCAGCATCTCTTCTTTTTTGTCATCCTTTGACTAGTGATACATGATCCCGCTCTTATTCGTGCAAATGCCTTAAAACCATTTTGCATGACTAGAAGCAAAAGAGAGCGCGCTGCCTGTGAATGTCCTGAATGTGACTCACAGAAAGTCGCACACCATAACGTTAATGCGCATGCACAGACCGCGTGCCAGAATACAGTTCTCTTTCGAGCTTGAACTAACAACAACACACACAATTATGCCAAAATGTCGTTTTGTCAAGTATCTTCATAACATAAGAGCAGTCTTATGATGGACGAAAAGAGTTGTGCTTGTGAGATCCGCGTCTCGGCTGCTCTTAAAGGGCCAGCAGCGAATAAAGCGTTCTGTCAGTAAAGTTAATCAAAGAACAAAGGGAACAGAGAAAATTACTCAGTGCTCTTGACTAAAGAACTTTTGTAGCTTTAATAAGGATTAGTCTATATATAATTTATAATTCATGCTGCGCAGACTGTTTGTTAACTTTATTCAATTTCTGTATCCTACCTGTTAAGACAGGAAGGGCACAGGTAAATATGGCATTTATTATGGGTTTATGTGAGGATTGTTTGAAGTCCACTTAATTTAAAAGCTGTTATATATATATATATATATATTTAAGCCTAATAAATATTTTAAAAGGATATTAAAAAATTGGATGGGGCATGAGCACACACGCACATTTGCGCACACACGTAAGGTCGCTTACGTCCAAAGTCTCAAAAGTCAACTTGAAACGCGCGCGCGGATACTTTTACAGAGCGCTCGCAGTGCAGAAACGCACCTGCGCGTGGATGGCATTCTGCGTGCGGGTCTCAAAAGTCAACTTGAAACGCGCGCGCGGATACTTAAAAGGAGCGTTTAAACAGAGCGCTCGCAGTGCAGAAATGGCTCGCGTGGATGGCATTCTGCGCGCGGATACTGTTTTTTGGCCTCGTATCCTGTGCGTGAGTTTTGAGACTAAAACGCCATAACTCTCTCCCTCACTGTCTAGCGCGCGCTACAACGGTTTGGAGCTCGCGAGCTCTAGATTGCTGGGGGATTTGAACTAATTTGCAGGCATCAGGGAGCCGCTATCAATGTGCGGGAGACTCCTGGAACTTCCGGGAGACTTGGGATATCTGTGAACGCATACCTCTCTTTCCAATCATCTTTGAAAACTCTATTTTCTTCATCAACTTTTCTTTTCCTGGACAATGACTGACATCCTCCACACCTTACTGCGGTGAAGTGTCGCGTTGCGCCCGATTACGTCAAAAGTCATATGCTCACTGGATGTCATGGCAAATAAATCACGGAGGAAAATATCTCGCCTTCGTTTTAATTTCGGACCATCTAAAAAAATAAACAAATGATTTTAACCAGCGTTTATCAAAGTAGGAAATCCACACTTTTAATCCCTTGCACACAATTAGTGCTCTTGAAATGTGATATGGAGGCGGGTCCGGATTGAATTCCCTCCGGGTCCGGATCCGGACCGGAGTCCGGACTTTGAGAAGCACTGAGTTAAAGGATTAGTTCACTTTTAAAAAAACTTTTGCTTATAATTTACTCACCCCCATGTCATCCAAAATGTCCATGTCTTTCTTTTTTCAATCGAAAAGAAATTAATGTTTTTGATGAAAACATTCCAGGATTTTTCTCCATATAATGAACTTCAATGGGACCCAAACGGTTCAAGGTCCAAATGACAGTTTCAGTGCAGCTTCAAAGGGCTTTAAACGACACCAGACGATGAATAAGGGTCTTATCTAGCGAAACCATTGGTTATTTCAAAAAGAAATAAAAAAGTTTAAGTTTTATTAGCACAAATGCTCGCCTTTCTCTGTTCTGAGATGTACGTTCGTGACTCTCCTGTTCGAACTCGTTCAGCAAAATGAACAAATCTTTTTTCGAGTCATTTCATTCATTCAAAGAACGAAATGACTCCAAAAAAGATTTGTTCATTTTGAACGAGTCTTTTTTCGAGTCATTTCGTTCATTCAACTGAATGAACTGAATGGTGCATGACACGGCCCATTATTTTCTTGGGTTAGTTAGCATGCGTAAGGCTATTCTGTGGCGTGATTGCAGGCATATATTATTTTATAAATGTTTGTTCTTCTATTCTCTTCAGGAGCTGATTGTGAGGGACTCTGGTTCAGGCTGGGATCTGGGCCCTGAGCTGGATCACTTCAGTAGCCGGACACGACACGTCCTGCAGTACATGAATCCCAATAAGATAAATATGGATCTGATATTAGACCTGCTGGCGTACCTTGGTAAGATAACAACACATATACTGTATACACAGTTAGTAGTTATAGTGACTGAACATGCACCTTATTACAATGCAGACTTTATTATTAGTAGTGTTTGCTAATGGAAGCAACACTCAATTTCCTCAAAGACTGTAAAAATCTACTCCTTAAAGTTTTTTATGAATAAATGGAGTACCTCTTGTTCTTTTCCTAAGATAAATCGCCTCAGTTTCGTGATGTGGATGGTGCGGTTCTGGTCTTCCTCCCAGGCCTGGCTCATATTCAACAGCTCCATGATCTACTGACCACCGACAAGAGGTTCAGCTCAAAGAACAGGTACATCCAGCCTAACTGAGGCTTCATAGAGACAGGAACTAAACAGAGCATTACTGACAGACTGAGAAGAGATGAGCTGCAATAATGTAAAATATGGGGAAAATTATGTTTTTTGAACATTGAGCCCAAAAACTAAATCAAGACTTTACTAAGGGGCATAAAATGGCATTTTTAAATGTATGTTTTGTGTACCATTCAAAAGTTTGTACTAATCAGGTTTTTATGTTTTTTATCTTAAGCCTCTTATTGTAAATAAAGCTGTATTTATTTGATCAAAGTACAGTGTAATAACAGTAATTTTGTGAAATATGATTAAAAATTTAAAATAACTGTTTTCTTTTTTAATATATTTAAAAATGTAATTTAATTCCTGTGATCAAAGCTGAATTTTCAGCATCATTACTCCAGTTTTCAGTGTCACATGATCCTTCAGAAATCATTTTAATATGCTAATATAAAGACCTTGCATTACATTTTCTGGGAAATAAAGCATTCTGGCCATGCTCCATATCAAGTAACTTAATTTATTAAATACAATGAAATATAGAACGATTAAATAGAAATGTCTGTAGATTTATTATCAAATGTTATTTTATTTATTTTGTAATATGTTTATGTTGTGTTTGTTAACATATAGATACAAGCTGGTTGCCCTCCACTCCTCACTGTCGTCTCAGGACCAGTCTTCTGCATTCACAGTGCCCCCTCCTGGAGTGAGAAAGGTACCGTTCAGAAGAGCATATTATATGCATATACATAGTTTTCACATGACATCATAGCCTTAGTAAAACACACACCTGCAGGGCAAAACAAGGCTTTCCTCCAGTCCCTGCCAATTATTTTTCCCAGGTTTGTACTAAGTACTAAAGTAGTAAGACTGGTATTAAAACACCAAATTCAGTATACACATCATTGATGCATACTACGTACAGGCAAGCAGATCAACCCAGAATATAAACACAATGTGCAGTTTCTTATTAATCGTTTTTCAAAGAAACATTGAACCATTTCGCATTAGAGATTGAAATGGTGCAGTGCATGGATCACAAGTGCCTAAAAGCACATTATTGTTGGAAAAAAACAGAGACTAAAAAGCACTGGTATGAGTGTAGTGTGCCGGGGACCGCGGATTTGGAACGAGCTGGATGAAAATTTGAAAAATTCAAGCTCTTTTCTTTATTTTAAACAAAATCTCAAGAAACAATTATTGAGTCTGTATTCATCTTCTTGAAGTATGTACTATTTCTCACTTTGTATGTATATCAGTATTAATCTTATAATCTCAAGGTAAACTGTCAAGCGAAATTGTACTTGTGAAATGGGATCCTCTATCATTTGTTGTCTGAATGTTGTATGAAATGTTTTTTATATGTATGGCCACACATTTTTTATTTTTTCTCTTCTTTTTTTTGTTTCTGATTGCTATGGCCCCCGAGTATAAGCTTTAGATAGCTTCTTTGGGGGCCAGTTCACATACATGATCATCTTCTTTGTTCTTGGTTTTAGTTTAAGAGCATATGTGAATAAAAGTCTACAAAGTCTATATATATAAAACCTTTTCCTCTTTTAAGCTGCAGTTCTTTGGACGTTTTGCCCTCCAGGTCTCATGACTGAAAACTATGAATTACTATTTCTGCTGTCATTTCTCTTTAAGATTGTTCTGTCCACAAACATCGCTGAGACTGGCGTCACCATTCCTGATGTGGTCTTTGTCATTGACACAGGAAAAACAAAAGAAAATCGGTGAGACAGGGCAGAAAATATCTGATATTACCTGTCTATGATGGATGGTTTTGAATGTTAGCGGCTGTCTTCTGTTTCTGGTTTCAGGTATCATGAAAGCAGCCAGATGAGCTCTCTGGTGGAGACGTTTGTGAGTAAAGCCAGCGCCCTCCAGAGGCAGGGGAGGGCAGGACGTGTTCGAGAGGGCTACTGTTTCCGCCTTTATCCCAAATTCAGGTACAACGACAGACTTTTCTTCCTGTTTTTTTGTCTATTGGAATTGATTGGATGGTTGTGGTTCGCTATTGGTGGATCTCATTTGAGTGACATGTTATTGTCCCTCCCTCCTGCCAGTAAACACATCGTTAGAGAAGAGAAGAGATAAGCTGCAAGAGGGAGGGGAAGTTACTTTGATTAAAAATCACGAGAGCACATGAATTTAATTATGTGCATGGATAAATCCTTTAAAATAAATGTAAAATAAAATTTTACATAAAAAACAAGAGCTGTCCATTTTGGTGACTTTAAAAATTGTGGCACATACAGAACTAACCTTCCATCAGAGAATCAGTGGCCTGTTTTGGTTGGCAATATCATATATTTTATATTAAATTTTTTACATCGGATGAGAAGTAAATTTACATGACGATTTAGTTATTGCTGAAAAAAAAAATATTGCAATATGGTGGACAGAAACCTGAAAGAGGGCAAAAACAGCCTCACATTATTCAATACTTGAAACAGAAGACTCAAAACAGTAAAACTAATATTATAAAATGAATAGTTCTCATTTTATATACCGTCAATAATATATACATTGTGTATATATATATAATATACATACCGATATACACGTCATTCTCATGTTTTTTGTTTTTCCCACAACAGATTTGAGAGCTTCATTGCCTACTCCATCCCAGAGATTCTCAGAGTGCCTTTGGAGGAGCTTTGCCTTCATATTATGTTAAGTACCATCTTTTTCTCTTTAATCTACTCTACCATTCAAAAGTTTGTTTTCGGTAAGATATTTTAATGTTTTCGAAAGAAAACATATTTTGTGCTTGCCAAGGCTGCTTTTATTTACTCAAGAATAGAGTAAAGCTACATTATTATGAAATATTGTGATTAATGACTGTTTTCTATAATATATTTTGAAATGCAATTTATTCCTGTGATCAAAGCTGAATTTTCAGCATTATTACTCCAGTCTTCAGTGTCACATGATCCTTCAGACACATTTCGGTTACATTTTACTTTGATGCTCCCCTTTAGACATTCTGTTGACTATAAGTAATGTTGCACCTACATGTCTACTAACTCTCATTAGAGTATTAGTTGAGTATTAATAGACTGTAAGGGTTCGGGTTAGTAGAAGTCGACATGTAGTTGCAAAGTAAGAGTAATAGAGAGCATCAAATAAAGTGTTATCAGATATTAAGCAGACAGTCTATTAGTACTCTAATGACTGATAGTTGACATGTAGTTGCAGAGTTATTAAGTGGATCATGGAAATTGAATGGAACGACAGTTGTGCTCCTTAATATTTTTTGTGGAAACCGTGATACATTTTAGGGATTAATGTCTTTCAAAAAAGTCTTACTGACCCCAAACCTTTGAAAGCATAAAGCAGCCTTTTGCATGAACAACACTGAATTCTGAAACCAATTTCTGTGTGTGTTAACAGAAGTGTGATTACGGCTCTCCAGAGGATTTCCTGTGCCGAGCTCTCGATGCCCCTCAGCCGCAGGCCGTGTGTAACGCTGTCAGCCTTCTGAGGAAGATCAGCGCCTGTCAGCAAGATAGCCACACCCTAACACCCCTCGGCCATCACTTGGCTGCACTTCCTGTCAATGTCAAGATTGGCAAAATGCTCATCTTTGGTGCAATCTTTGGCTGCCTGGAACCCATTGTGAGCGTTTTTTTCAGCATGTTATTAATTTCTAACAAACAAACAAAGAAAATTCTGTCATATTTGCTCCAAACCTGTATGACTTTCATTCTTTTGTGGAACTTTAGTGTGCTTTACCTGTTTTTATTCATACAATGAAAGTCAATGGCGTCCAAAACAACACTGAGAAATTCATAATGTTACACACGTTTATTTTTCAGGCCACCATTGCAGCGGCCATGTCTGAGAAGTCCCCGTTTGCTACTCCTATGAGCAGGAAGGAGGAGGCCAACCTGGCTAAAGCTGCTCTAGCAGTCGTAAACTCAGATCACATGACCATCTACAATGCTTACCTTGGGTAATCATTCGTGTTCAACAAAACAGCACTTTGTGGACAAAGGAAGTGAAATGGTTGTAATGAAGTTAGTGTTTTATTGGCAGGTGGAAGAGTTCACGGGGCGAGGGAACGCGTGCTGAGATGGTTTACTGCAGGAGACACTTCCTGAATCGCACCGCCCTCATGACTATTGAGGTGACGTCCTCTTATAGCTGCTAACACACTCGCTGAGTCATGATAATCTTACAAATGTACCTCTGATCTGAACTTGCGATGGTTGATCTGTGTGTGTGCAAAATAGAATTTGAAATGTTTCTTTTTAGGTATAAAAAGTGTGTCCAAGATGAAGAGTAACCATCCAGTGATATTTTAGTATTATTAAAGTATGAATTCATATTTTGAACTAGCTTTTATTTTTATATTTAATTTAACTGCTTTTGTCATTTTTATTAGTTCCTTTTTATATATTTCGGTAACACTTTACAATAACACTTTCCATTTGTTTATATTAGTAAACTGCATTAACATGAACTAACAATGAGCATGTATTAATCTTAGTTAAGGTTTTTACTAATTTACTAATAAATTATTAAAATGTAAATTTGTATCTGTAAAGGTAATTTAATGAATGTGAGCTGACATTAATGAATAGTGTTGCTGTTATGGGACCTTATTGTAACCTTAGTGTTACCAATATCTCTAAATGGCTTTAATTCGTTTTGATTTCAGTTTTAATAATTTAGTACTTGAACTTAAACATATTTATTTATATTTCTAATATCTAATATTTATATTTTATTTCAGGTGTATTTTAATTGTAACTTTGTAAAGAAGCACTACGCACCTATAGACTGAACACGTAATATGCATGTGTATGCGTCACCGTTTTCACAAATTCACATTTTTGTAATTTACTTGGAGGTGATTTTCAAAAACTTGCACTTTGAAACCGTTTTCAAAAGTTTGCGTTTTCAGGCCCTCAAGAGAGACGATGTCATTAGAATCACTTTTAGATAGTTTTTTTCCAGCTGATGAATGATAAAAACATTGACAGCCATCCAGAATCCATCCTGCTTTAAATAGCTTGAGCATTTAAAGCGGCAGACAAAAAAATGCAGCACATTGCCCTGTTGGTATTAAGATGTGTTTTGGACGATCTGACCACAAGTGGACAACGCTAAATACACTAAATATGTGTCTCCCTTGTCTACTAGTGATCAGATCGATCAAAACGCATCTTAAAGTAACACTAAGTAGTTTTTCAACCTTCATAATATATTTCCAAGACCCTTGTGATGGTACATCGACTTAAAATAAGTTAAATGACTCGTCTGCCATAGCCTGACGGGGTCTGTATCGCTATTACTGGCACTATGTAACTTCGGGGTTCGGGTAGGAACCCGTGCACAAAAAGAACTACAAAATTCGACTGCTTTACGTCAAGCGCTGCAATAGTCATTATTTCGTTTTTCTTAGTTTCTGATGTCGCAATACATCATCCTTTCATGAAATCATGTAACATACTCTACCCTGTCTGTGGACATCGTTCATTCTAAAGCCTGTGCTGGATAAACAGCGAGCGTGCGTGCGACGGTAGGCTAAATTATTTACGACAGCGGCAATGGACAATTTCGTTTCCAACCAGTAGGGCGACCGAAGAGGAAAATTTACTTGGTGTTACTTTAATACCAGGTGTAAACAGTGCCTCTATCATAAAAATGTAAGGAATTATTAAATAAATTCAGAAATTGAGGTGTATTCAACTGAATGTATGAATTTTGAGTGCGTTTTCAAATAACTAGATGCGATACATTAAACTGACTTGTAACTATTTATTGTTGAACTTCCTCCTCAGGATGTGAAGAAGGAACTCATTAGGATGGTGGAGCAAGCTGGTTTCACAGCCTCCAAACCCAGTCGGACTCCTCGCCCTCGACCCAGCACCGAACCCAAAGCCCTCGGCTCGCTCTCCAAGCAGGACGTCTCTGTTCTCAATGCGGTGCTGACGGCGGGTCTGTATGACAGCGTGGGCCGCATCCTCTACACCCCCTCTGTGGACGTTCAGGATCGGGTGGTGTGTGTGGTGGAGACGGCTCAGGGGAAGGCCCATGTTCACCCCTCCTCCGTCAACCGTTTCCTACAGACCCATGGTTGGCTGCTCTTCCAGGAAAAGGTGTGTTGGGCTTGCTTTAATATATAACTGTGGCATTTTGTGTTTTTTTTTAAATCCATCTCATTTCAGTTACATTCTCGTAAATGGCTTACTCTGTGGAAGCATTTTATTATTTGGCAATCGAGTTTTTGGGTGAAGCAAGCATTACTATTAGTATTGCTTTTTTAACTAATGTGAACAAACCACTAACCCACAATACTACACTTCTGATTCGTCCCGCACAATTTGTGCTACAGAGATGGGTAAGATGGGTCGATCATGTGCTCTTTTTTTGTCTATCTATTAATTTATATGAAAATACATTAAAAATGCTACTCATACATTACTGTTGGGGTCAGTTTTTGAAAGAAGTCTCTTATGCTCACCAAAGCTGCATTTATTTAATGAAAAATACAGTAAAAATTAAATTTATTATTGCTAAATATTATTACAATTTATAAGAGGTTTTCTATTGTAATATATATTTTGAATTGTAATTTATTCCTGTGGTGAAAAGTTTAATTTTCAGCGTCATTACTCATCTTCAGTGTCACATGATCCTTCAGAAATCATTATAATGATGATTTGAAACCTTTATTATTATTATTATCAATATTGAAAACAGCTGTGCTGCTTCATATTTTTGTGGAAACTGAGATATTTTTTTTCAGGATTTTTTGATGAATAGAAAGTTTAAAAGAAAAGCATTTATTTGAAATATATATATATATTGTAACATTATAAATTAATAAAAACATAAATTCCCACCCAAAAAAAATCTTAGACCCCAAACTTTTGTACAATAGTCACAAGTAGGCATGAATTCACCTCTTCTATGATGGACATGTTTTTAATTTCTGTATTAAAATTAATTTTAATCATTTTGACATTTGTTTAGACGGCATAAGATTTATAAAAAAAAAAGACAACGACGAAAGAATGGAAATGTTTGAAAAGAAAAGTTTTTGGGCATTATATTCTATAATTTATAATATTATATATTATATAATTTCTTAGAAAAATATGTTATTAAAATTATGTAATTAGATTGTTATATTATATTTTAATAAAATTGCTTATTAATGTTTGCAAATATGTCCTCAAAATAATGTGGTGTGACCAACATGCTGGAAAAAAAAAAAAAAAAAAAAGATGGTGCGGTGACTCAACAATTATATTTATGGATTTAATAAAGATGTAATAAATACTTTTACCTTTTAAATTTTTTCTTTAAAACATTTTGGAAATAAAAGGTGTTTTCTGAAACATTTTTTTAAACCATATGAAACCAACATAAATAAAAATAGTACATTTCAAAGAACTTTTCACCTGCTTTTCCTTTCTTTTTAAATGACTTTTCCTTTTATGGACTCTCTTAATGACCCATATCATTTGTACATTTGTGCATTTGAACCACTATATTCTCATTTTGCCTACAGGTGAAATACTCTAAGGTGTTTCTAAGAGACACTACGTTGATCTGTCCTTTATCATTGCTGCTGTTTGGAGGCGATATTGATGTGCAACACAGGGAGAGGCTCATCTCTCTGGATGGATGGATCTACTTCCAGGTCAGGGAAAGGTTTTGCATGCAGCATGTCCTGTTTCATTGGTTATCCATGCTTGACTGGTTACCTGCTTTGCATTGATCACCTCATTGGTAGGAGCACTGAGGCATCACAAAATGGTTTGTCAAACTGTGAGATAACTGTTATCTGCTTCAATTCCCATCAGGCTCCAGTCAGAATTGGCGTGATCTTCAAACACCTTCGCAAGCTGATGGACTCCCTCCTGGAGAGGAAATTGGCCAACCCCAAAATGAATTTGGAAGGTAACTTTAACCGTACAAGTACCGGTAACTGGTTATTAAACGAATGAATCATTAGATTTATATGCATACCTTTTCGAACAGTCTTTGTGTTGTGAACGCACACATGATGCTGTCTTTCATTTTTATCCTCTTTAGATGAGAAGACCATACAGATCATCACAGAACTGATCAAGTCAGAAAACATGCCCTGAGGAAGTGCCTGTTTTTATTCAACCATGAATTGACTATGAATTGAATGTTGACAAACCTCACCGAGGGGTGAGACTGTAAATTATATTGCCAAACTATAAAAATATTTTAAGACAAACAAAATGTTTGTGGTATTCTTCAAATTCATTACTATAATATACTGACAGGGTTGTGTTTTTACTATAAGCCTGTAGGAATGCAGACGAACATTCTTGTGGTGATAATGTTATTGTTTTGTTATTGATAGACGGGAATGCAATATCAAGTTATGTTAAGTGGTTAAGACACATGTCTCAAGTCTGACCATAGTTATCATAAATGATAGACATTAAAGGTTAAAGATAATGTCACTGACACAGTGGACTTTGAGGATGGATCTTTCAAAAATCAAATAGAAGAATAAAAGGGTGGTGCCCCTAAAGGGACATGGTGTTGGACAAAAAATAGGAGATGGGAGGAAAAATAATAAGTCAATGCGTTTGCATTCTCTCGCAAAACTGTGCGTGCGCTAGCAAAACATTTGCTATCTCCTGAAAAACGTTGCATTCGCTAGCAAAACGTTTTGTGTTCCTCTGAGAAACTTTGCGTTCGCTAGCAAAACCTTTACGTTTCTCTGAGAAACTTTGCATTCGCTAGCAAAACCTTTACGTTCCTCTGAGAAACTTTGCTTTCGCTAGCAAAACCTTTACGTTCCCCTGAGAAACTTTGCTTTCGCTAGCAAAACCTTTACGTTCCTCTGAGAAACTTTGCGTTCGCTAGCAAAACCTTTACGTTCCTCTGAGAAACTTTGCTTTCGCTAGCAAAACCGTTACGTTCCTCTGAGAAACTGCGTTCGCTAGCAAAACCTTTAAGTTCCTCTGAGAAACTTTGCGTTCGCTAGCAAAACCTTTACGTTCCTCTGAGAAACTTTGCGTTCGCTAGCAAAACCTTTACGTTCCCCTGAGAAACTTTGCTTTGGCTAGCAAAACATTTACGTTCCTCTGATAAACTGCGTTCGCTAGCAAAACCTTTACGTTCCTCTGAGAAACTTTGCTTTCGCTAGCAAAACCTTTACGTTCCTCTGAGAAACTTTGCATTCGCTAGCAAAACCTTTACGTTCCCCTGAGAAACTTTGCGTTCGCTAGCAAAACTTTTACGTTCCTCTGAGAAACTTTGCGTTCGCTAGCAAAACCTTTACGTTCCTCTGATAAACTGCGTTCACTAGCAAATAGGGTGGCCATACGTCCGGATTTTGGCCGGACAGTCCGGATTTTAAGCCCCATGTCCGGCGTCCGGCGCAGCCTCAAGCCGGACACTCATTTGTCCTCCTTTTTGGAGTTGCACTGAATTTTTGAAAAAAATTTAACTTTTTTTTTTTTTTTTTAAATTAACTTAAAATCCCGCATAATGATAGCGGCTCTCTGATGCCCGTAAATTAGTTCAAATCTCTTGGAATCTAGAGCCGCGCATGCGAGACAGAACATACTGTATGTGCTCTGTATGTGCAGAGAGCTAGAGTTGCGTGCCCTCAGCACCAACCCAACACATAATTCCCCCCCCCCCCCCCCCGTCAACAAAACGCTAGTTACGCATGTAACTGTGGTTCTGTGAATTCTGAATGACCGCCAGAGGCAGTGTAAACACTATGGATTATCGCAGCGCCGGCTAGATAGGTCGAGAGAATATACCAACAAAGTCACGTGGCGTGACGTATGCTGAGCCCTGGAGGGTAAAGCTACAGTAAGCTCAGCACTCTACCTCGGTACGCCTTTCTCGCGCATTCCGAGTGACTGAGAACTCTGGCGGTCATCCAGAATTCACAGAACCACAGTTACATGCGTAACTAGCGTTCTGTTTCATTCTTACTGACCGCCAGAGGCAGTGTAAACACTATGGATGACACATACCAACATAGTCATGAGGAATGCCACCCACCTGAAGAAATCAAGGCTGCTCCAGAAGAACCGCAGAACTAACGGCATGAGCAGCAGCAATGTTGACCTTATAGAACCGGGCAAACGTGCATGGAGAAGCCCAGGTAGCGGCAGTGCAGATATCCACCAGGGAAACTCCCCTAAAAACAGCCCATGAAGATGAAATGGCCCTAGTGGAATGGCAAGTTAGTCTCCAGGGCAGTGGTCTCCCTGCTGCCTTGTAAGCCAGCGTAATGGTCTCTACTATCCAGTTCTACAACCTCTGCTTCGACACTGGAGCACCTTTCTTCACACCACCATGGCAGACAAATAACTGGTCTGACTGTCTAAATTGAACAGTAGAGTTCACATAACACTTCAATGCCCGAACAGGACACAAAAGTTGGGCACTTGAATCAGACCCTGAAGAAGTCTGAAAGGAGGCCAGTTCAATGTGCTGATTTATGAACTGAGGAAGAAGGACCTTCGGAAGAAAAGAAGGATTAGGTCGTAGAACCACCCCGGAGTCATCTGGTAACCAACGCAAGCACAGTTCACTAACAGACAATGCGTGCAACTCACTGACTCGTTTCGCAGTAGCAATAGCTAACAAAAAAGAAGTCTTTAAGGACAACCATTTAATGTCAATGCTTTGCAAGGGCTCAAATTGGGGTGAGCACAGGAATGCAAGCACGAGCGACAAATCCCACACAGGAAAATGAGGATTCCGAGCAGGGTTCAGACGGCGCGCGCCCTTAAGAAAACTGCAGACAAGACTGTGAGAGCCAAGAGAAGAGCCACCAACTGGAACATGATATGCAGAAATTGCAGCAACGTACACTTTCAATGTGGAAGCTGCTTTTCCTTGCTCCAGTAAATGCTGAGGAAAGCTTAAGATACTTGGAATATCGCATGTTGCAGGAACGAGCCCCCGTTCCTCACACCATGCAGAAAAAAGCTTCCAACGGGAAGCATAAATCTGTCGTGTGGAAGAAGCCCTAGCATTGGAGATGGTGTGAATAACAGCAGGGTCACAACGCTCCAGGGAAGGGGTTAACCCAATGGCCAGACCCAAAGCTGCAGATGAGTCGGGTCCGGGTGCCAGACACTGGCCTCCAGCTGGGAGAGGAGGTCCTTCCTGGGGGGAAGCTTCCATGGATTGCCTGTCAGAAGTCTCAGCAATAAAGGAAACCACGGTCTGGCTGGCCATCGTGGTGCCACGAATAACACTCTGTGCTTGCACAGGGAGATCCTGTGCAACGTCTCCCATTACAGAGGGATAGGTGGAAACGCATAGAGCAGGCAGTTCGGCCATTCGTGAGACAGTGCATCCTGGCCCAGGGGGCTGGATACTTCTGTCCTTGCGAACCATAAGCGACAGTGAGTGGTCATCTCTGAAGCAAAAAGATCCACTTCTGCTCTTCCAAATCGTAGCCAGATCTCCTGCACTACATCTGGATGAAGCCTCCATTCTCCTGGATGTACTTGATCCCTGGAAAGAGCATCTGCTGTCTGATTGCACGCTCCTGGAATATGAGCTGCCCTCAGTGAAGCGAGTCGTGGCTGACACCATGTCAGAATCTCGTGAGTCAGCAATAGAGACCTGAGGGATCTCGTGCCGCCCTGGTGGTTCAGATGGAACACCGTCGAGGTATTGTCCAATCGAACAAGGACATGGCGGCCTGTCAAAACCGGCATGAAGTACTTTAGAGCCAAGAACACTGCCCTTAGTTCCAGCAGGTTGATATGTTCTGTGGCCTGGATTGGGGTCCAGCGCCCGCAAATACCCCTCCGATTCGAAGTTGCCCCCCATCCTGTGAGGGAAGCGTCTGTTGTGACCAACTCCCGACGAGAGGTAACAACACCCAGGGGCACTCCTGCCTTTAGGAACTCTAACTGTCTCCACCGCCTCAACGCACATATGCAACGGTGAGAAATCATCACCAGTCGATGGCGATGTCTGGTGGGATCTAGCCGCAAACTGTTGTTCCATAACTGGAGTGGTCTGAGGTGGAGTAAACCCAGGGGGATCACCACTGTAGCCGCTGTTAACATCCCTATCAGTCCTAGGATCACCTCGTACTGCAAGGACACACCCAGGCGAAAGCGAGCCAAAAGATGCAGAATGTTCACCACACGTTCCTGAGACAGGGAGGCAGACATTAGGCAGGAATTCAGGGTCATTCCTATGAACGTAGTGGTCTGTGATGGAATCAGACGGCTCTTTTTCTCGTTCACAGAAAAACCCAGCTTCTGCACGTGTCTCAAAAGAGTCTTGTACAGCCTGCTGCTCTGTGGGGGCACAGAGAAGCCAGTCGTCCAAATAAGGAAGAATACGCAGTCCTCTCATCCAAAGAGGGGACAGAGCTGCACTCACACACCTTGTGAAGACTCGAGGAGCAAGGGAGAGGCCGAAGGGTAGCACCTTGAACTGATAAGCTTGATTCAGGAAACTGAAACGCAGAAACTTTCTGTGATGCACAGCAATTGGGACGTGAAAGTATGCATCCTTCAGGTCGACACTTACAAACCAATCGTCTGCTGTCACAGACCGGAGAACATCGGCTGTGCGCAGCATTCGAAAAGGAAGGACCTTCAGGTACAAATTCAGAAGCCTCAAATCGAGAATTGGGCGGAAACCACCGTCCTTCTTTGGAACAAGAAAATATGTTGAATAGAACCCGTCTCCCTGAACGAGGGGATGAACTTTTTCTATGGCTCCCTTCTCTAGGAGTGAACAAATTTCCAGAGAGAGAGCCACTGCACGAACTGTGTCTCTGACAATCGTAGAAACGATTCTTGAAAATCTGGGAGGCCGGCGTCGAAATTGTAGAGTATATCCCCTGCTCAGAGTTGCCAACACCCAGGGGTCTGTTGTGTTGGATCTCCAGTACTCCAGTTGATCTACAGTAAAACGATCGACCGCCGGCCTGACTGTCTCAGGCTTTGTGTGTACGATTTTTAGTGGTCGCGGGGGGGCGCTGACGGGGTCCTCCCGGGAACTGACGATGAGGTGGGCGAAAAACTCTCGCATCTTCAGGAACACGAGGTCTTTGTGGGGGCTGTGACTGAGGTGTAGCGTGCCGGCGGAAACATTGCTCCGATGTGGCATAGTGATGTCGGGTCTGAACCGCTGGCATCCTAAAGGTAGGGTTGCGCTGCACCTGTGTCAGTTGACGAGTGGCTTCAGACAGCTTTACCCTCTTTTCCAACAGTTCTGGAACATTCGGACCAAAAAGATGCCCGGGAACAAATGGAAGATCTCTCAAGGTTTTCTTACAGTCCTCCGGCAGTCGTGCTTGGGCAAGCCACACTTGGCGGCGGGCTGCCAGAAGCGTGGCTGTAAGACTACCCAGCTCGCGGGTCACATGGCCCGTTGCCAACCGAGCAGTTTGCAGGAATTGTGAAACAGATGGGTCCGCATTTGCAGGTTCCAGCGTACTGGTGGCAGCAAGAAGTAACTGGCAGATTGTGTTTTCTGCTCGAGTAATGTAGGCAACAGACTCATATGCCTTCTTTAGCAAGGAATCCGTACGGCCGCATTGCGCACTGGGACATCGCACATTTCCTCGTAGAGCCTCATCAGGAGACACCACCAAAGCTGCCACAGGCTGCTCTATTTCCGGAGCACGACCCACCCCGATAGAATCTGCTTCAGCCATAGATGCTAGCGTTCGAGCAATCTTAGAGCGCCGCTTCGGCGGACCAGAACCAGTGAGAGCGTTTGAGAATTCAGCCACAAAATCCTTACATGGTGGCATGGCAAAAGAAGTTGCAGCTGTGGTCTGTCTGAAAAACACATTCGTTTGGGCAGATTGGACAGGTGACTCATCAAGTCCTAGACGAGCAGCTGCCATTCGAAGCACAGCCAAAGTATCATCGGAGGAGGACTGGGCTTGTCCAGACGACTGAACTGATCCCCCACTAGACCCCTCCGCTGCTGGGTAACCAGTGAAAACAGCCTGAGGTGATGGTTGCGCAGCAACATCCATAGTATTCCCATGATCATGAAAAAAGGAATCTGAAGCACTTGTAGAAAGCACATCAAACTCTGAACGATGAGAAAAACAAGGGGAATCAAGAGACTCTTCCCCAGCTCCTTGATTCTGAACATTCTCATCCTCCTGTGTCATTCTCACAGGTGTCGTAGATGTGACAGGCTGAAGCGAATGAAGCAGGCGTTTCAGCTCTGCCATTTCCGAAGAAAGCATCGACACCGTCATAGAAAGTGAACCTTTCTCAACATGTGAATGTTCATCACCTCGCGATTTGGCCTTCTTAGCTGGGAGAGGAGCACCAGCTGCCGCTGACGCCCTGCGCTTCCGAGAGCGCGAAGGGGGTACATCTAACTGCCCAAGTTTCACTGTTGAATTAGGGTCTAATTCGGCAAGACAGAGCCGTCGTTCCGACATAAGCAAAAGGCTGCAGTGCACGCACGGGTCCGTAAGAGCCTCTCGCAGATGTTGAATACCCAAACACGACGGGCAGATGTCATGACCGTCGTCAGGGAGAAGATTATTAGGGCACAGCTTACAAGTCAGTGGAAAACCAGTGGCGATCGAGCCGTGAGCCATAGTTACTCGCTAATAACACCCTCGGATAGCACCGTAAGGTTAAGTTAAGCGGGATGAAAAATAATAAAAATAAAATTAAACGATTACCTCTGGAGAACCGACAGGTAATACCGACAAATATCACACGAAAAAGATAAAGTGTCTAAAATGGCCGGCGGATTGAACCGCGGGACAAAAAGTGAAAAATGGATTCGAGAAAAAAACACTCAAAATAGAGTCACGGGAGACCGTTAAGGCGCGGAAAACACAAGCCACCGGATAGCACCGAGAGGCACAATGTGTCACCGACGAAGCAATATAAACTCACCAAAATGTATTCCAATCCTTAAATGGCGTAGACACGCGCTGTCACAGCTTGTGAGGACGAATCTCGCTGCTCTTGTAAGCTGCACTTGACAGTGCGAATAATCACTCAGTCAATACAACCTATCTCAACCAGGCGAGAAAGCGAAAGAGGTAGAGTGCTGAGCTTACTGTAGCTTTACCCTCCAGGGCTCAGCATACGTCACGCCACGTGACTTTGTTGGTATATTCTCTCGACCTATCTAGCTGGCGCTGCGATAATCCATAGTGTTTACACTGCCTCTGGCGGTCAGTAAGAATGAAACAGAACCACCGATCACCAAAATATATGTGTCCTCCTTTTTGGTGTTATGGAAATGGCCACCCTACTAGCAAAACCTTTACGTTCCTCTGAGAAACTTTGCGTTCGCTAGCAAAACCTTTACGTTCTCCTGAGAAACTTTGCGTTCGCTAGCAAAACCTTTACGTTCCTCTGAGAAACTTTGCATTCGCTAGCAAAACCTTTACGTTCCTCTGAGAAACTCTGTGTTCGCTAGCAAAACCTTTACGTTCCCCTGAGAAACATTGCTTTCGCTAGCAAAACCGTTACGTTCCTCTGAGAAACTGCGTTCGCTAGCAAAACCTTTAAGTTCCTCTGAGAAACTTTGCGTTCGCTAGCAAAACCTTTACGTTCCTCTGAGAAACTTTGCGTTCGCTAGCAAAACCTTTACGTTCCTCTGAGAAACTTTGCGTTCGCTAGCAAAACCTTTACGTTCCTCTGAGAAAACTTTGCGTTCTCTAGCAAAACCTTTACTTTAAGTAAAGTTTCTTTAGGGAACGCAAACATTTTTGCGAGGTAAAGCTAAACTTTTGAACGCGAAACCATTGACATATTGTTTTCCTCCATCTCATCTTTTCCTTCACCGTGTCCCTTAAGTGGGTCCGTACAAAAAAGCATTAGCTCTCACCTCTCAGTAGATGAATTATAGTCTCTTTGTTATTCAGACTCTTTTAAAGTTGAAATTGAGTTACATGCTTTCAGGCTCCACATTAACATCCGTCTGCTTTAAAAGCCTATAAAATATTAATAATAATTACATTAGTGTACTTCCTGATCCTGACAAACCCATCAAGGCAAGGCAAGATTATTTATATAGCACATTTCATACACTATGCTAATTCAAAGTGCTTTACACAGAAAGGAATTTAAATAATCACAAAATAAAAACAAGGAAAATTAAAACAAGTTTATTAACAGGAATTAAAAGAGATATAAAGATGATACAGTTATAAAAGGAATTAAAAGAGTAAAAAGATGATAGATAGATGCACTTCTCATCTGGCAAACCACGGGTAGTCATATTTTTCACAGCTGTTTGTTTTACTGTGAGATTTTCCCATGTTGATTGTACGGTGTCTGTGGTGTTCTTTCAGCAGGAGGCTAGGACTGACTTTTTGGAGGCTAGGACTGACTTTCTAGCTGATGTGATCCTAATGATCTGATAGATCTTTATAATAAACAACATTATTTCCAGCAAGGGAGATAGATCTTGCACTACGTGTTAAAGTGTTTCCCACTAGAATAGAATGGAATAAAATTAAGCCCCTCTCAGTGTAGTTATTTTTATTTTTTGGTAATTGAAATAAAGCTTAAAATAAAACAAAATATTAGATGAAAAACTTCTAGGCGATAGTAGAAGGTGATATAAAACTATTCTCATCACCATGTTGTCGTGGTTACACATTATCTATAATAGACCACATGACTGGAAAGGACAGGTGGAAACTGTTGCAATGTAAAAATCTTGGACTATAAGAACATTTAGAGAAAGAAATATGCATTTTTTCAAATATGAGAATAAAAACTTGATAAATAAAAAAAATAATAATAAAAACGTTTTACTAAGAACACGTAGTTTTCTAAACAAAGACAGCTATGTCTGACAGCTATATACTCATGAAGTATTAATATTAATGTGAAGGATTCTAACGTACACAAGAGCAGCGTACGAGGCGGGAGCTTTGGTTGCCGCTGAAATGAAGGGCGCTCTGAAGCGCGCGGACTCGAGGCACGCGAGACGCGACGCGTCGCTACAAACACGCGCACCTGACGACAACGGTCGCGCTGTGATGTCACTCCAGGTTTGACAGAAACACTGAGCACATGCTCACTCGCATCACTTCTCACCTTTTTCACCCCTGACCCGTTTTCATGCAGCACTATTTAAAGCTGATGATACACCAGGGCAACTTTTTGTCAGCTTCTTGCCCAGCAACATTGCTGCCAAGTCTGTCTATGTTTTGAATGTATAGCAGCGGTCAAGGCGAGTGGGGGAAGAGTAAAAGATATATTTTATTTTTTAAATTCAAATTGTTGTCATGTGTCATAAAATTTGGCTGTTGCACATTTAGCAGTATAGGTTTGGTAAAAAACATATTATTTAAAAAAATTCAAATAAGTTATTGTCGTTGTTGTTGTTATAATTATTATTACTACTATTATTATAGAATGGTGTTGATGGCGCAGTGGATTAGACACTTGGCTTTGATTTCCACTGCGACACATCCAAATAAGTTGTCATTTGTCCTACTGTACAAAAAAGGTGCATGTTGCACATCTAGCTTTAAAATAAATTAAAATGTATTATTTGTTGAAATAAGTTATGGGTCCTGCTTTACCCTCCATATAGATCCGCCACCAGTTTGATCGGCGTGTCGGGGCGGGGGCGAGCGGGGGGAGGGGGGTCGGTCTCAGTATATTTTCCTGCTTTTTTGTCCTTAGCCAATCACATGCCTGCTTTTTGGAGGCTAGGACTGACTTTCTAGCTGATGTGATCCTAATGATCTGATAGATCTTTATAATAAACAACATTATTTCCAGCAGGGGAGATAGATCTTGCACTACGTGTTAAAGTGTTTCCCACTAGAATAGAATGGAATAAAATTAAGCCCCTCTCAGTGTAGTTATTTTTAATTTTTGGTAATTGAAATAAAGCTTAAAATAAAACAAAATATTAGATGAAAAACTTCTAGGCGATAGTAGAAGGTGATATAAAACGTACTCGGTTACTAACGTAACCTCGGTTCTCTCTAGAGAGGGAACGAGTACTGCGTAATATCTTACGCTATGGGGAAAACTCTTTTCCACGAGATATATGAAGCCAAAAATTATCCTTAATTTTTTACTAATGTAAAACGCTTTGCAGCAGCAAGCAGACCTAGGCGAGACAGCTCGCGCGCCTATTGGCTGCTCTGCGGCAATAGCAGCAGCCTATCGAGAGAGGCTCTGCGTGACGTCACGACGAATGGGGGCCCTTCGCGCCCATATCGTCACGTCCCGCCAGAAAGGGCGTGGTCTCGCCCTATATCTTGGCTCGATAGCTGCTCTTACGTCGGTTTTTATCGCCGAAGCGAACCAGAGCGTATTCCAAGCACGGGAAGATACGCAGTACTCGTTCCCTCTCTAGAGAGAACCGAGGTTACGTTAGTAACCGAGTACGTTCTCTTACGAGAGTATCTCTCGTACTGCGTAATATCTTACGCTATGGGGAACACAATGCAACACGCCGTGCTGGTAGGGATCCAACACCAAAGACCCAGGGGCCGAAGCCCGGGGCGCATATAGTGCATAATCACCATAAACTCACAGAGAGTGAGGGAAGAGAGGCTAGAAGCATCATTCCCTGTAAATAGCCTCCGAAAGGGGCCAATCATATGACAATAACCAAACCGTCAGGGTGAACATTCAGCCTGAACTGGGTGGCCACAAGTGTGTCAATTTTTCAATGAGCTGCTGTACCGGTCAGTGAGCGATACGCAGGCCAAACTCAGTATCCGAGCCGCACAGCGGGCAGATAGCACTGAATTCTATACCGCTAAAAGCTTAGCTTGTAAGGCGGGGACCTCCAGATTATAGTATTTTATAAATGTAGACGGCGAGGCCCAGCCCGCGGCCATACAAATATCTTGCAGGGTAACCCCGCTAGACCATGCCCACGAGGAGGCCATGCCTCTCGTGGAGTGCGCTCTAACACCCAAAGGGCACTGAAGGCCCTTAGAAGTGTAAGCCAGCGCTATGGCACCAACTATCCATCTGGATAAGCTCTGTTTCGACGCGGCAAGTCCCTTAGTACGGCCGCCAAACGAAACAAAAAGCTGCTCAGTCTGTCTGAAACCAGACGAGCGGGACACATAAGCCCTTAGTGCCCTGACAGGGCAAAGGAGACTCGCGTCCTTCTCCTCATTGAGAACCGGAAGGGCAGACAGGGAAATCACCTGGGCCCTGAACGGTGTGTTGAGGGATTTTGGCACGTAACCGTGCTTTGGTTTGAGTATGACCTTAGAGTCGTTAGGTCCAAACTCCATGCATGACGCGCTTACTGAGAGCGCTTGCAAGTCCCCTACGCGCTTCACTGAAGCGAGAGCCATAAGAAACGCCGTCTTGAAAGACAAGTGTTTCATGTCTGACGACTGGATTGGCTCGAATGGGGCGCCTTTCATGGCCTCCAAGACCGTGGAAAGGTCCCATGTCGGGACTGAAGGGGGCCTGGGAGGGTTTAGCCTCCGAGCTCCTCTAAGGAAACGCACGACTAAGTCGCTCTTTCCTAGTGACTGGCCAGACACCGGTTTTGCAAACGTTGCTATGGCCGCCACGTATACTTTGAGCGTGGAAGGGGACCTGCCCTTATCCAGTAGCTCCTGAAGGAAGGAAAGCACTTCCGTAACCCCGCAGTCTACAGGTGAAAAGCCCTGCGCTTGACACCACGCAGAGAACACAGACCACTTCGAGGAGTAGAGCCGTCTGGTAGACGGGGCTCTAGCCTGCGCGATCGTGTTTAGCACTCCCTCTGGGAGGTCAGCGGGTACCCGTTGATGGCCCATGCGTGCAGGGACCACAGATCTGGGCGAGGATGCCAAATCGAGCCTTCCGCCTGAGAGAGGAGGTCTCTCCTCAGCGGTAACGGCCATGGGGCAGCGCTGGTCAGCTGCATCAGGACAGGGAACCACGACTGGTTTGTCCAGAGCGGAGCTATGAGTAGCACTGGGCATCCCTCCCTCCTGATTCGCTCCAACACCTGAGGCAGGAGTGAGACAGGGGGAAAAGCATAAAGGGGGCGGCGGGGCCAGACATGGGCCAGCGCGTCCCGGCTTTTCGAGAAGAATCTCGGGCAGTGAGCGTTTTCTTGGGACGCGAACAGGTCCACCTGCGCTCTGCCAAACGTTTCCCACAGCAGCTGGATCGTCTGCGGGTGCAGAGACCATTCTCCTGCTGGAACGTTGTTTCTGGACAGCCTGTCTGGTCCCACATTTAGGTGACCAGGCACATGCGCCGCTCTCAGCGAGAGCAGGTTGTGCTGAGCCCAGACCAGGAGGCGTTCCGTCAGCCTGTAAAGGTTTCGGGACCTGACGCCGCCCTGGCGATTTATGTACGCCACCACTGACATGTTGTCCGACCGGACCAATACGTGGTGGCCTGTTATCTGGGGACAGAAGCGCCTTAGCGCTTTGTCGACTGCTATCAATTCCAAGCAGTTTATGTGTAGGAGCTTCTCCCGCACTGACCACAGGCCAGCCAGCGGTCTGCCCTCGAGCAGCGCTCCCCACCCCGAAGTGGAGGCGTCCGTAGACACCACCTTCACACTTGAGGGGATCCCCAGACTCACGCCCGACTGATACCAGTCGGTCGCTTTCCATGGTTTCAGAGCCGAAATGCACTGATGGTCGACCCTGAGGCGAAACAGACCTGCGGTCCATGCCCTGGGGGGAACTCGTGCTTTTAGCCATAGCTGCAGTGGGCGCATGCGGAGCAGGCCCAACTGGAGTACAGAGGCTGCTGAGGCCATAAGACCCAGCATTTTCTGAAACCTTCTGAGCGGGACTATAGAGCCGTGGCGGAAGGATTTCGCGACGTGCTGGATATTCAATCCGCGCTCTGGTGACAGGCGTGCCGTCATGGATAGCGAGTCTAACACTGTTCCCAGAAAGGAAATCCTCCGACTGGGGAGCAGTGAGCTTTTCGCCCAATTGACTGTAAGGCCCAGCTTCTCGAGGTGCTCGAGTAATGTGGCCCTGTGTTCTAAGAGCTCCGTTCGTGAACGAGCTAGAATCAGCCAATCGTCCAAGTAATTCAAAACTCGCATGCCCCGAAGTCTCAGGGGAGCGAGGGCCGCGTCCATGCACTTCGTGAACGTACGGGGTGCTAGGGACAGGCCGAATGGCAGGACTGTGTATTGATATGCCTGGCCCTCGAAGGCGAATCTCAAGAATCGCCTGTGATGGGACGCTATTTGTATTTGGAAATACGCGTCTTTCAGATCTATTGACATGAACCAGTCTCCTTGGCGCACTTGCGCGAGGATTTTCCTGGTCGTAAGCATCCTGAACTGGCGTTTCACGAGCGCTCTGTTCAGCAGCCTCAGATCTAGAATGGGTCTGAGCCCACCATCTTTCTTCGGTACCAGAAAATATCTGCTGTATAAGCCCCCTTCGCTCTGAGCCTGAGATAAAGGTTCTATAGCCCCCTTTCTCAGTAGTTTCGCTATCTCGGCTCGAAGTAGATGAGATACTTCGCTTTTCACCGTAGTTTCGACGCGCGCCGCGTAGCGGCGAGGGCGTCGAGCGAATTGTAGCGAATAGCCTCTCTTTATAGTGTTCATCACCCACTCTGATACCCCGGGAAGCCTTGACCACGCATCCGCGTGAATAGCTAGGGGCAGAATGAAATCTGGGCTCTGGCCGCGGGAAAGCGGCGGCACAAGAGCCCGCGTGTGCTGGGAACACAGCGCCGTGTTTACGGCGTTCGAGGCGGGGGGCGCGCTGATCACAGCGGGCAGCCTGGCCGCGCTCATCTCCTCTGAGGCGGGTAGCGCCGAGAGAGAGAGCGGGGCGAATCCCGTGGGATTCGGCGTGTCTGTGAGGAAATGTGGGCGCGGGACCACGGGCACATTTGCTACACTGAAAACACTGTCGTTTAGGGCCGACTGAATGTGTGTTGGTTTCGTTTTTACAGAAACCGAGGGACACGCAGCGTGTAGTGTAAGCGGGCATGGGGATATGGGCGCGTTCACTACAGTGTTTGCACAATCGACCGGAGTCGATTTTATTTGTGCGAGCCCTGCACCGTGGCGGGCTGTGTCTGGGTGTGGGAATGGGCACTGGGGCGTGGGCATTCTTACAACACTCATAACACCATCGGCCGAGGCCGGGACACCAGAAAATACACTCTTTATTGGATTTATCTGGGTAGCCGTAAAAACAGCTTTTGTGTGCAGGCAAGCGGGCTGAGACACCGGCTGCTTCACTGCAAAATACACTGGTACAGTCACAACGCATGGGGCTGAACGAGCGAGAAGTTTTGGTGGAAATCCGGCCGCAGCGGGATCTGAACACCGTCGTTTTCCTAGAGTGGCTAGGAAGACTTTGGGGCCTCGGGCTTGATCTCAATCCTCGGCCGGGGCCCGCGGTGAGGGGGGCGGCGTCCGGCGGAGCGAGACCGCGGTCTCTGATCCCGGGCCTGGCGGCGCTGTGAGGCGGCGGCGGCGGAGGGCGGTGCAGGCTGGGGCTGAGAGCTGCGAGCAGGCGGCTTGGTGCGGCCTGTAGCGGAGCTCGAGCGCTTCGGCAGGAAGTGCTTCATAGCCTGAGAAGTCTTCTGCACCTCAACAAACCTGTCCGCGAAGTCCTTGACGGCCGTTCCGAACAGGCCCTCCGGGGAAATGGGCGCGTCGAGGAACACAGAGCGCTCGGCTTCCGTCATCTCAGACAGCGTCAACCATAAGTGTCTCTCGGCGACAGCGAGAGAGGCCATGTTCCGCCCCATGGCTTGCGCAGCGGCTTTAGAAGCGCGTAGAGCGAGGTCCGTTGCGCTCCTCAGGTCCGCCACACAGATAGCACCGGGTCCCTCCTCGTCCAGCTTGAGAAGGAGGTCTGCCTGGTAGATCTGCAGAATAGACATCGTGTGCAGCGCTGAGACTGCTTGCCCGGCGGCGGTGTAAGCGCGTCCGTGCAGTGATGATGTCACTCGGCAGGCTTTGGACGGGAGCGTCGTCTGAACCCGCCGTCCCGCAGAGGGCGGGCAGAGATGCGACGCGACAGCCGTCTCCACCGGAGGAATGGCGAGGTAGCCTCTACTTCCCGCACCGTCGACAGCGGAGAATGCCGCGGAGGTAGAGGTACGCATCCTGGCGGAAAAGGGGGCCTTCCACGACTTTGCAACCTCCTCGTGAAGTTCCGGGAGGAAGGGCGCGGGCCTAGATTTTGACGGAGCCTCGTCTTTGCCGAGAAAGCGCCCGTCTAATCTGTTGCGCGGCGGCAGCGTGGGTGCCTCCCAATCGAGGCCGATGCTTTCTACGGCCTTGGTGAGCAGACGCATCAGCTCAGACTCAATGCCGGCTCTCTTCCCAGAGGGTTGGCGGGGAGCGTTAGCGGAGGGGAGGTCCACAGAGCTCGCCCAATCCTCGCTATCCGAAGCCAAGAGAGAACACGCCTCGGTGTTGTCGTCCAACTCGATGGCGGACGCAGCGGCGGACGGCGGCCGCTGTCCGTCGGTGAGCGACTCGAGCGAAGCCGGCGAAGCTGGCGGGCGAACCGGCGAGCTTTGGCGGGCTGGAGATAGCTCGGGAGCGCGCTGGGCGCGGCGCTTCTTGCGACGCGGCGTCACGGCAGGCTGGGATACGGGCTCGGAGAACGAAGCCAGGCGAGTCCGCAGAGTCACCATAGGCAAACGTTCGCAGTGATGGCATCCGCCGTCAGCGAGCGCGATGGCCGCGTGATCCTCACCCAGGCAGGACACGCAGATGACATGTCGGTCCTCGTCGCTGAGCGGGGCTCGGCAAGAACCGCAGGAAGGCATCTTTAAAAAGACGCCGCTCTTTTAGAGGGGGGTGGGAAAAAGCAGATATGCAAACACACACACACACACTCTATGCAGAGGAAAGGATATAACGCCGGAAAGCACAGCAGGTACGGCGGCTGAAGGCGGCGAGGCCAGCGACTCCAGACTCAATGGCACGTCCCGCTGAAGGCTACAGGTCGACGGCGCGGCTTCTCACTCTGGATCCAGCGATGCGTGAGGCTTCGCTGAAGAGATAAAAATCGACGTAAGAGCAGCTATCGAGCCAAGATATAGGGCGAGACCACGCCCTTTCTGGCGGGACGTGACGATATGGGCGCGAAGGGCCCCCATTCGTCGTGACGTCACGCAGAGCCTCTCTCGATAGGCTGCTGCTATTGCCGCAGAGCAGCCAATAGGCGCGCGAGCTGTCTCGCCTAGGTCTGCTTGCTGCTGCAAAGCGTTTTACATTAGTAAAAAATTAAGGATAATTTTTGGCTTCAATATCTCGTGGAAAAGAGTTTTCCCCATAGCGTAAGATATTACGCAGTACGAGAGATACTCTCGTAAGAGAACTATTCTCATCACCATGTTGTCGTGGTTACACATTATCTATAATAGACCACATGACTGGAAAGGACAGGTGGAAACTGTTGCAATGTAAAAATCTTGGACTATAAGAACATTTAGAGAAAGAAATATGCATTTTTTCAAATATGAGAATAAAAACTTGATAAATAAAAAAAAAAAATAATAAAAAAGTTTTACTAAGAACACGTAGTTTTCTAAACAAAGACAGCTATGTCTGACAGCTATACTCATGAAGTATTAATATTAATGTGAAGGATTCTAACGTACACAAGAGCAGCGTACGAGGCGGGAGCTTTGGTTGCCGCTGAAATGAAGGGCGCTCTGAAGCGCGCGGACTCGAGGCACGCGAGACGCGACGCGTCGCTACAAACACGCGCACCTGACGACAACGGTCGCGCTGTGATGTCACTCCAGGTTTGACAGAAACACTGAGCACATGCTCACTCGCATCACTCCACCATGCAGACCTGCTTCAACACTCAGCTGCCTTATTTTATGGTAGGATTATTACTATACGACGAATGAAAAAGACATAAGAATTTGCATGAGTCATTTTATGAAATTTCATCAGCAGGATAACGGAGCAAGCCCAGACATCCAGTCATCTAATGAAGATCTGTTGTTGGACTTTGCCACAGGTGAGAAGTAGGCTACTAGACCTGAGAAAATGACAAAGCACTTAGAAACAATTAAGAAGATACAGATAGCTACGAATTTACACCTGAAACCTGAAAATATGTCATTGTGTTTTTATTATTGATGTAGGCCTATTATTGGGCTAGAAATATTATAATAGCTGGCCTGGTATTATTTATTTTTTTTTGTACAAAAAAAAAAAAACACTGAATAGTGTTGACTGAACACTGATTTTTTTTAATCTTTCTGTTCTCCACAGGCGAGTGTCAGTCACCTGCCACTCATGAAGAGTCAGAACACACAGATCTCTCTCTAGAGCTCAATAGACAGGTGGGTGTGAGACTGCAGCTTTAACAGCATCTCATACTTTTTATTGTGTTTCTTTACTTAGTACTTGCCTTATTTTCGTCTCTAATTAAATTAGCCAGAATTGCTCTGTTTTGGGCTTGTCCCCCACACAAACTTTATAATTTCCCCATGTATCATGTAGTGTTAAAAAAGTTCATAGTGTTAAAATCAGGGATTCACTTTTTTTTTGCACAAATTTGCATTTTTTCATATTTTCCATTAATTTATGTCTAGAACCCTATCAAGCATTTTAGAGAACAATTGATTACATTGTCTAACATTTTCAGGGGAAAGAAAATCCTCTCCAGGTCAAAATGACCCAAACACAACCTGGCATTACCAAACCATATTAAGTTTAATTCAGAAGCAGTTCATTCATATTTTTATTTTCACAAATTCAAAGTAAATTGACTGCTATATAGCTGACTTTTTGTGCCAAGTTTCCAAGGTTTATCCAACCTTTTCATAAACAAACAAAAAAAGAATTAAATGAAAAAAATGAGTCGAACACTCGAATGTTGTTCAAGGCCATGATCAGATCTTTATTCTGAGATATGTGATAAATGAAAATAGATTTAGGACTTTTATCTTTTAAGTAATCAAAAATGCCCTTAACTGAAGAATCGGCCAAAATATCACACTTCATGAGCTCATTTATTCCCAAATCATTGACGGAATACTGTACATGTGCTGTGTTTTACTCCTCGGAACGACCAATTAAACAATTGAAACTGAAACTGCATGTCTTTTCTAAACAAGCTTTTGTGGTTTATTCTTTGTCACAGTTGCTCAATTTCTCAAACCCAACAATTTTCCAAAGTTGCAAACACTAAAGTAACAGTTTTTTTTTTTTTTTTTTTTTTACTACCACCAGGCAATTGTCCGGAAAACAGAAATGATAAACCAAGAATATAAGCATGTGTCTTTGCAGTTTTACTTTATCTCACTTAATGTAAAAAAACAGACATATTTTTCTGAGGAGCAAACTGGAATTAAATAGCTTTATGTTGTGTAAAAAACACCTTTTTGACCCCTTCAATAAATGTCAGTCACATATTGTAACCCATGGGATCAAATGGTTTTAGAGAACCAGCGAACAGCAGAGTCATGAGAAAATATTCACACGCTGCAATTGCTGATTTCCCACAAGAAAACATGTTGTATGTGACAACTGAAGATCACTTCCCTATTTTGTGTTTTATTGCATAAATGGTAAAATCTCATCACTGTCTGCAAGAGTCGTTCAGGCCACACTTTGTCAGTACATTACTTATATTTGTAATCCAAATAACTGTGTAATCTATTCATATTCTGTGGCATGTCGTGCAGTTCATAGTTTCCTATATGAAAATTCTTGCCTGTGACAATGATTCTTCACTTCTTTAGGTATGCAAACTGAGTGACTCTGAATGAGCTCATTCTGTGCGTGATGTTTTGACAGCACATGTTTGACCAGATGAATCACATCATCTCTGATGTCTCCATACCAGCGCTCACATACTTCACTAATTGTATTACTGAGTAATAATGTGTGTCTCTCTCCACAGCTTCATGCCACTCTCAGGAGAAAGCAAGAGGAAATATCCACCCTGAAGGAGACGAATGCCCAGCTGAGAAGTCTGGCTAAACAGACTGAGCATTACGCTACATTACTAGATGTAATCTTTTTTTAATAAAAATAAGAGTATAAAGTTCCTTATGAATGTGATTACACAATAAGAAATACTCTTCCATCCATGAAGGGCAAATGACAATCCCAATTTTGAAGTCAACATATTTACCTTTTTACTGCACAACCCTGGTTTTATTGTGAACATTTCATCTGTTCATGTTATTCCAAAGAAAAAAACTGTCCATCCACCACCAACACCATCCAATCAATTCCTGATTGATAAAATCAGGTCCCTTCCAACCAATTTTCTAATTTAAGATCCTGTTTCACCCAGAAATACATCAGATTTGGAAGTAAAATGCACTGTGAATGTTTGATCCTGGAACAACATTCCTGTCCAAAAACATTATCGTAACCATCCCTACCCCACCCCATATTTACCCCATAATTTACCCTTAAAATCAGAGGAAAACTATAGTTGAATAATAATGATGTAGAAGCCCCTAACCCTTGTTGTAAGTCTAAACTTGACATTAACTAAAAAACTAACCCTCAGATCTGTCAACTGGAAAAGTTGTTCCAGGATCAATAAGGATGTTTATCCAGGAACATGTTCTACTTGATGAAATCACATTAACCACAAATGACCGTTTGTCAATTCCACTTCCTGTCTACTAGATCTTGACAACTTCGTTCCAGAGAGACTCTGTGTCACACTGTACGCCTGTGAGCTCAACAGAGGATCATTCTTCTGAACACTCTCTGCTCACACTGGAAGAGCCATCGGATCCATCTTCCACAGCTCTAACTAACTCTACCACTACTGACACTCAAAGCCCAACATCAGGGGTCAAGCGGCAGCTGTGGTCCAGCTGGAATGAGCTTCTCTGTGAAGGACTTCTCTGTGAGGACACCAGCTTGAACTGTCCGTCAGGATCCAAGCAGCTCAGGCTTGATAATGAACTTGTACAGGTAGACTTGAAGCATCTGAAGGCCCAGCTGGACCAGGATGAACGGGCTCCTCAACAACTAATAGAAGATTCAGTGCTGACTAAGAATCAAAGCTTTGAGATGTGCTCTGAAGGGCTGGCCGCCCAGAGGAAGAACATATTTGGGGCTTTCCATGGACTTCGGGTGGTTACGGAAACCCCATCCATCAAATCTGATCTGAACATGAACAGTGATGATTGGAAATTTGTGTGTTTCAAGACCTCAATCAGACACCACAGTACAGTAAAAACAAAGGTTTTCCCACATGGAAAGGCATTCACCTCTCACACACCAATTGGATCTTGTCGGTTCCTTTGGGTTCCTAATGAGCATTGAACAGATACAGTATATGGTCCTGTTTACACCTGATATTAGGATGAGTTTTGAACGATCAGATCACTTCTAGACGAGGGAGACATATACCCGTTTACACCTGGTGTTTTAATCCCTCTCTTTTGTCCACTTTCAACCACTTCTGTCCCAAATTCTTTGAAGCAAGGGTCTATGGACAAGGAAAATGTATGTTTTTTTTTCAGATCTTTTCGATCTAATGCACCTAATTTACATATAAATGAGACTGGAGACGACGGAAAGACATACATAGAGCAGCAGAGTGTGTGTTATAAATCAGGAATGGTGAGAGAACATCGTGGTTGGTACGCTTTTTGTCTTCAAACCAAACTTGGATCTTCCCATAATTTTTACGTGTTAGGTCAGTAGGCGGAGACAAGACAGTCTTTTGTGGCTGTTCAAATGCATTCGACCTCATGAGCGTTTATACTACGAAAACAATCCTGTCTAATGTGTTTTTGACTACCTCTGGAAGTGGTCAAAAGTGGACAAGCTCAAAACGTTTTAGACCCCGTTTACACCTGTATTTAGAGTCGTCTACTTGTGATCCGATCGACCAAAACACATCTTGGAATTAAGTCTAAACAGGACCTAAGATTCAAAGAGTATTCCATCGCCAGCAGCCAAATAACCCTTTAGCCCAAGACTGGTTGCCCACTGAAGCTAAGCAGGGCTGAGCCTGGATGGGAGACCTTCTGGGGAAACCAGGTTGCTGCTGGAAGAGAGGCCAGCAGGGATGCTCACCCTGTGGTCTGTGTGGGTCCTAACACCCGAGTTAAGTAATGGGGACACTATACTGTCAAAGAGCACCGTCCTTCGGATTAGACGTTAAACCGAGGTCCTGCCTCTCTGTGGTCATAAAAATCCCAGGAAAAAAAGAGTAGGGGTGTAACCCCGGCATCCTGGCCAAATTTGCCCCTTGGCCTCTGTCCATCATCCCCATGTATACACTGATTGGCTTCATCACTCTGTCTCCTCTCTACCAGTAAGCTGGTGTGTGGTGGGCGTTCTGGCGCAGTATGGCGGTCGTCGCATCATCCAGGTGGTGCTGCACACTGGTGGTGGTTGGGGAGATGCCCAGATGATTTATTAATTATTATGTTTAGTCCAGCCAGTCCTTATTTGATTAAGGATGCTTCTGAATTCCCACACCTTCATAGTATTTACTAGCCTGAATGCCAGCCCGAACCCCGCCCACAACATTTTTTGGTCGGGAAGTTCGGTCTGGACTCGATCCATTGAGGAGTAATGATGATCATTCAAAAAATGTTCACGCCAGGGCGGGCTTTATTCGATGATGGACAGATAATCCATCCAATAACGTAATCATCACGTCATCAAACGTATTTCTTTCAAAAATGCTTTTCGTGTTTGCAAGTACTCCGCGAATCCTTAAATTCTTTTTGCAACACCGGAAGATTGTTAACACATTATTTTTTTTATACTTTTTCCAGAGTTCGTGCAGTTGAGTTCTGTTGACAACTATGCGTTGCTCAACATACGTCACTTACTGCGTTGCTCTGATTGGTTGTAGGTCTATCCAATTGAGTGCGTTGTTTTTTCCTGGTCGCCTCATAATCAAAGCCCTATGGAGCAGTATCAGACTCACATTCTGCCTCACAAATCAGGCTAAGTATTTACTGAATTCTGTTGAGAAATTCTCAGCCATTGGTGAACCTTAAGGCATGTTCATATTAAGAGTGATAACTATAATGATGACTATATTAGACCAACAGACAGAACCATTCTGTTTATTTCAAGTGTGTGCTGAAGTTTTGTTGTCCATCACTTTAAATGTTTGAGGGCTTTAAAGCAGGATGGATTTATCAGCTGGAAAAAAATATTCTGAAAGGGATTCTGTACTGTTTTGGTTTCAGTTGTAGTGTGGATTCTGCTATTCTAGAGGCGGGGGCTTAGCTGCTCTTTTTAAAGATGTCTATCAATGTAAGCAAAAATCACTTGGGAATTACCCATCTTTTGAATATCTGGGTATTGTGTTAAAAGGTGCTCCACGTATTTTACTTATCATTGTTTACAGGCCTCCAAAATACTCTCCAGCCTTTGCTGAGGACTTTACAGAACTGTTATCAACAATTTCCTCTGAGTTTGACTGTTTTGCCATTGCTGGAGATTTTAATATTCACATAGATAATGCAGAAACCAATATGGCAAAAGAAATCAAAACTGTTTTAAAAACTTTTGATCTGACACAGCATGTAAATGGACCCACACATAATCGTGGACACACTCTAGATCTACTTATCAGTACGGGTCTAAACCTCTCATCGATTGTTATTAAGGATGTAGCACTGTCTGATCATTTCTGTATTTTCTTTGATATTTTGATCTCTCCTGCCATTGAAGCTAGATCTGTGTCTGTCAAGAAGAGATGCTTAAATGAGAACACTAGTGTGCTATTTATGAAGGCTATATCATTAAAACCAAGCATATCTGCTGACTCTGTTGATTTTCTCCTTGAATCTTTTAACTCAAAAATGAAAAGTGTAATTGATGATATTGCTCCTGCGAAAGTCAGGAAGAATAGTGGTAGACAAAAAGCACCTTGGAGAAACTCAACAGCAGTGCAAAATATGAAAAGACAAAGCAGAAGAGCAGAGCGCATGTGGCGGAAGACAAAACTTGTAGTCTATTATAACATCTACAAAGACAGCATCCATGCTTTTAATATGGAACTAGGCAAAGCTAGACAGACTTTCTTCTCAAATATTATAAACAGCAACTTAAACAACACACGCACTCTTTTTGCTACTGTAGAGAGACTGACAAACCCCCCAAGCCAGATTCCCAGTGAAATGCTCTCAGACAGCAAGTGCAGTGAGTTTGCTTCTTTCTTCTCTGAGAAAATCAATAATATCAGAAAGGTGATCAGCTCATCCTTGAGTTGTGCTGGGGTCAAACAGATCCGACCACTACCTGAGAAAGTAGTTACTATGTCTGTTTTCGAAGAAATTGATGGCAAAATTTTGGAAGAAACCGTACAGCTCCTTAAAACATCAACCTGCGCCCTTGACACACTTCCCACATCTTTTTTCAAAAGTGTGTTAAACAGTTTAGAAGCAGATCTCCTAGAAGTGGTAAATGCCTCACTTCTCTCTGGGAGTTTTCCAAACTCCCTAAAAACTGCAGTTGTCAAACCTCTCCTAAAAAAGAGCAATCTGGATAAGACCATATTAAGCAATTATAGACCGATCTCAAATCTTCCCTTCATAGGCAAGATCATTGAAAAAGTTGTCTTCAATCAGCTGAACAAATTCTTAAGCTTGAATGGTTACTTTGACAATTTTCAATCTGGTTTCCGATCGCATCACAGTACAGAGACAGCGCTCATAAAGATAATAAACGATATTCGCTTAAATACTGATACAGGCAAATTATCAGTGCTGGTACTACTCGACCTCAGTGCTGCATTTGACACTGTCGATCACAACATACTTATTGACAGGCTTGAAAACTGGGTGGGGCTTTCTGGGATAGTCCTAAAATGGTTCAGGTCATACTTAGAAGGGAGAGGTTATTATGTGAGTATAGGAGACCATAAGTCTGAGTGGACATCCATGACATGCGGAGTCCCCCAAGGCTCAATTCTTGCACCACTCCTATTCAACCTGTATATGCTCCCAATGAGCCAAATAATGAGAAAGAACCGAATCTCTTACCACAGCTATGCAGACGACACACAGCTCTACTTAGCCCTATCGCCTAACGATTACAGCCCCATTGACTCCCTGTGCCAATGCATTGATGAAGTAAATGGTTGGATGTGCCAAAACTATCTTCAGTTAAACAAAGACAAAACTGAAGTCATTGCGTTTGGAAACAAAGATGAAGTTCTCAAGGTGAATGCATACCTTCACTCTAGAGGTCTAACAACTAAAAATCAAGTCAGGAATCTTGGTGTGTCTCTAGAGTCAGACCTTAGTTTCAGTAGTCATGTCAAAGCAATAACTAAATCAGCATACTATCATTTGAAAAATATTGCAAGAATTAGATGCTTTGTTTCCAGTCAAGACTTAGAGAAACTTGTGCATGCTTTCATCACCAGCAGGGTGGATTACTGTAATGGACTCCTCACTGGCCTTCCTAAAAAGACCATAAGACAGTTGCAGCTCATACAGAACGCTGCTGCCAGGATTCTGAGCAGAACCAGAAAATATGAACATATCACACCAGTCCTCAGGTCTTTACACTGGCTCCCAGTTACATTTAGGATTGATTTTAAAGTATTATTACTGGTATATAAATCATTCAATGGGCTAGGACCTCAATATATTGCAGATATGCTCACTGAATATAAACCCAACAGATCACTCAGATCATTAGGATCACATCAGTTAGAAATACCAAGGGTTCACTCTAAGCAAGGAGAGTCTGCTTTTAGCTACTATGCCAGCCGCAGCTGGAACCAGCTTCCAGAAGAGATCAGATGTGCTCCTACAGTAGTCACATTCAAATCCAGACTCAAAACACATCTGTTTAGCTATGCATTTACTGAATGAGCACTGTGCCACTGTTCGTCCGACTGTTTTTACTGTACTTTATTTTATTTCTTATTCTAAAATGTTTTAATTATTCTTATTTGTTTTGATTATTTTATTTTCTCCTATGTAAAGCACTTTGAATTACCATTGTGTATGAAATGTGCTATATAAATAAACTTGCCTTGCCTTGCCTATTCTGTTACATTTAGAAATATTTTTAGAACTAAATCTTTATAGTTATCATCCTTGGTGTGAATAGGCCTTAACTCTTAAAAATAAAGAATAATCTATAGTTCAATGAAGAACATTGAACATCATGAAATCTTTCCAAAGCATAAAAAGCTATATACAGTATATATATATAGTGGAAAAAGGTTCGTCAGATTATTAAAATATTCTTCAGATAAAAAAAAAAGGGTTATTTTAAGAACCGTTTACTGTCTGAAAAGTTTTTTTGGGGAACCAAAAAATGCATCGCTATGGACTTTTGGATCCTTTCATTTTGAAGTGACAATGAAATCAAAATTGAGAGTTCTTATTTTTAAGGAATATTGCAGTATTTATTATAAATGATTCATCTGTAAGAAATTGTAAGAAACTTTATATTAAGTGGCTTTAAGTACTATGTACTTGCATCTAAAAATAAGTACAATGTACTTATTGTATTCATGTTGTATTGTAAAACTTTAGCTGTTATTGAGATGTGATACTGGTAAGGTTAGGGACAGGTGGATTGGGTGAGTTAAGGTGTAAGGGATGAGTCAACAGTGTAATTACAAATGTAATTACATACATTAGTTTGAGCTGTAATTACATGCAGGTATTTTCAAAATACAAGTACAATGTAAAAACATGTATGTACACAATAAGTCCATTGTATCGAATTATTAATTTCAATGTTAGTACATAGTAGTTAAAGCCACTTAATATAAAGTAGGACCATTTTTTTTAATTCATGCATCACCATTTTTTTATGTGTCCTCATAATCTTTAATCAAAGTATGTTTGACAAACATGTTCTTTGACCTGTGACGTATTAGCAAAAACAATTTAACCACAAGGACTTTATTAGTATCTACAGGTACATCACTCACTGTTCAACTTTCACTCCTCAGCTCCCATGGCCTTATGGGATGTCGACTGGTTGCACACTCAAGTGTGTTCACTCGGCAGCCATCTTGGAAATGTTTTCTTTTCATGACTCAAATGGACACTCCTCAACAGAGGAATAAAGCTGACATACCACACTGTTCATCAATGGACAATGGGATCAAATAATATATACATTTATTGAAGAAATGTATCCAGTGGTGCAAGACTATGTATTGACAGTGTCTAGAATTTTACATTACAAATAAATTATACTTTTTGTGGTCTTTTATAAGCTGCTTTAAAGGTGAAGTGTATACCACTAGCTGAACCAAACAGAAATGTAAAAATAATGACAAAAAAATAGTCCCTCCTTTCTTCCATTGGCTAGCAAAACTGGTAGACCCGCCCCCAAACTCACACCATTGGTTGAGCCTAAACAGGCTGCTCAAACAAACTGCAATTCCATTTGGAACCATTAGAGGTGCAATGTTGTGCACTCCACGTTTAAATTTCTTACATCTATATTAATCAACCTTTTTTTTTTACACTGATTAAAATGTTGTTTTGGTGATCAATTGTTATCAACGTAGTGAGAACTTCAAGATTAGACTTCTTACCACTACGCAAATGCAATAGTGTCATAACTCACTCTGTTTGCAAGGGTGGATTTTAGGTTAGCAAGTTAAGATGCTTTTTACACAGAGACAAGATCACCCCTTCATGCCAGGACACAATATATATTCTCACCACACAGTGTGAGGATGCCGGCAACAGCATTAGAAGATCAGCTCTTGATGGAAAAAGTCGCAAATGCCTTCACTGTATTCCTATTGAGCAGCAGAAGGGTTTGCGAAGACTGGAAAAGAACATAACAATAACTGACACACCATTTCCTCAAGGAAACATTCAAGGGATTCATAAACAACATTAGTAACTGTATAATACTTGCTCTAGCATTAATATTACTGTTTGTAAACTGTACGTCAAGGTTACATTCCTTTAAGAATTCTTACCGAATTACACTCTTATTAGTATCGTATTAGGCTGTACCCTGGTTCCGCTACAGTCGAGTATAAAGGATCATCTGAAGGATGAAAGATACAACAAGAATTGGGAATTGTACAAACATACAGAAGAGAATGTATAAACACATCGCTATACACATAATATTTTCATACTTTCTGCAGTTGGCGGTGGAGGAACTGCTGCTCTCCTGAAATATAACACAGCAAGACATAAGATAGTCACTTTATTTCTTACGTAAATTCTTGCTTTTTATACTAACTAATCTATGAATGTCAGTTTGCAAGATCCATCTGTAGGGAGTAAGGGGTCACCTGACAGCTGTTGGAAGTGAGCGAACTCCAGCCGATCTCTGATTATTGTAGAAGTTCTCATATGGAACAGGTGCTGAGGAAAGAGCAGTTTAACAAACATTACAGGGATAGTTTAACCGAACATAAAATGTCATCAAGCTCATATTTGAGTGAAACGCTGCTCTTAACTTTTGATAAGGAAAAATAAGCTCTGATAAGGACAAACAAAGCACAATAAAAGTAGACCAAACTTTTCAGAAGATATATGATAGCTTGATGTGAGGAAATTTAAATCCCCACCACCTCAAATCTCATTTGCACATGAGCATATCAAACTATTTTTAGTTTATTACATATTAAACAATATTACATTTTCCAATTTGATGCACTATGTCATATAGATTAATTTTATGGTGCTTAATTTTATGCTTTTTGTTGTAAGGACAAGAACAGAAAAATTGTTAAGGATAAGTAAATAATTTATTTTCCATTTAAATTAGAGCTAAAAGTTTACATATAATTTTACTCATTCCTGCTGATTTTGTGCTCATACCCCAAGTAAGCGCACGTAAAGCTGCCTCTTAGTACTAAATTGAGCTCTTTTTCGCTGCAAATTGCGCTTAAAGGGGGGGGTGAAATGCTGTTTCATGCATAGAGAGTTTTTTACACTGTTAAAGAGTTGGGTTCCCATGCTAAACATGGACAAAGTTTCAAAAATGAAGTTGTAAGTTTGATGGAGTATCTGTTCCAAAAATACTCCTTCCGGTTTGTCACAAGTTTCGGAAAGTTTTTTTCGAATACGGGCCTGTGTGACGTCAGAATGGCCGGAATTTCCTTATACGGGTCTTATGGGCACTTCTCCCGGAAGGGCGCGCGCATCTGTAGCCTAGTGCGTGCGAGAGTACGCCTATGCCCATCAGAGCGCTGGGCTCGGCTGCGCTGCAATCAAAAAAATGGCACCAAAAAAGTGTGTTTTTGATTGCCAGGGCAAGACAACACTGCACACATTTCCAAAGAACCCAGCGTTAAGGGACCTGTGGATGGATTTTGTTTTTCCAGAGCAGCAACGGAGTTGTGCAAGTGTTCTTGTTTGTTCCCTTCATTTCGACGGTAATAGTTGTATAAACAAGGCCCAGTTCGACGCCGCATTTGCAGATCGCCTAATACTTGGAGCAGTCCCAACGATAAAGGTTCACGGTCGTGCGTTGGAACCGCAGGCGGTGAGTAAAACTGCTTCAAATGTCTGTGTGTTGTTAACTATCGGCGTGTAAGCTAAGCACAGCAAGTAAACAACATGATCACGTACAGTTAATGTATCGATGGAGCATGCGATGTATGGTGTGTGTGTGTGTGTTTGTGTGTTTAAATACATTTGTTTAGCTGGCCACTGTAGGTGTCAGTTTGTTTATTGTAAAAATAAATCATGTCCTCATAAACCACGAGTCTGTCGGCACGGCACGCCTCCACCCGCTCGGGTTTTTCCGGAAAGACTCGGCACAGCCTATCTTTCTTTTATAAATATAATAAAACTAAAGACTTTTTGGAGATATGAAGGATGCAATACTACTCTATAGGTACTCAAGATTAACATGAGATTGAGTGAAACTGAGTGTTTCACCCCCCCTTTAAACAGTCAAATACACACAAAATAATGTCAAAATGCCGGTCTTGATGAGTTTTCATGTATAAACATTAAGTTTTGTTTTCAGTGAATGTATACAGCTGAGAACGAAAATGCATGTAACAGTATAATGAATCTGTGCGTCAGGTCTTAAAGTGACAGCAGCTTAATATTCCTGCTGCCAAATTATAAGATAATATTAAAAATATCTATATGGCAGTTTTCCCCCAATGGTATCGATGTCATATTGTGGCCAGTGAAAATGCTGAGTGGCTAGTAACTTTGGAAAACCACTAGCCACAGTTAAAAAAGTTAATGGTTAATGGTCAAGCCCTGGTTGTAATGTATTAAGTTCAGTTCACAAGAAAGTCACTTTCAAACCAAGTAGCTTTCTGTTGGTCAATGTGGTAAATTTACTTGAACCCGATGTGAAATCTAAGTGGGAATATCTTTGTCCCTCATGCATGTTTTTTCTGTGGATTGTGACTGTTTGAAAAAAAAAAAAAACTTCGCTGAGATTACCTGGCGGTTTGTCTCCGGTTCTTCTGAGGTTGACAAAATGCTCAATGTCTTCTTGAACGTTACATTGCTCCAGTGACTTCCTCACTTCCTCATAGATCTGCATTAAACAGAAGTGGACACGGTAAGGCAAGTTCCACATGTGGGCCTTTCATGATGGTGCACGGCTCAGTTTACCTCGTCGCTGGTGACGCACTGCTGGGAGAGGTGGTTGAGGTGGGTCCACACTATGTTCCTCAGCATGTTAATCCTTTCCACTTCCTGTTTCTCAAAAAACTGCAGCAACATGCACATGAGATGTCAAAGTAGAAAGATCATATAATTATAAAACAACCCCATAAACATGTCTTTCCTTATTCACACCAGAACACCAGCCAGTAAGTCACTAACCACCTAATAACTTGTTATGGCATGTTTGAATTCATACAGTTTGTGTTGTTCAATAGTTTTGAATTTTCGTTTTTGCTGTGAAACATAAAATACCATTTACAACCCATTTTCAAGATCAGGCTTCGCATGACCTGACATGATCAGGTTTGTTTTGTCATCGATCAGCTGTGTGATGCAGGCCGGGGCGTAGCGCTCACCTCACATGCTTTGACATGCTCGTTCAGCCACTCCTCTCTCATCTTCCCCAGCACCAACACATTCTGACTGTATATCCTGTCTAATACGCAGTCAAACAAAGGGCATAGTTATAAATGAAATAGAACAGTTATGTTGTGTGTAGGGCTGGGCAATACAACTAAATAAAGACAATATTTGTAGGCATTTTGAGGATAACTGAATCATATCTTAATATACTAGTTTTCTTTGTATTTTACTTGTCTATTTTGTCAAAATGAATCTGATATATAAATGTGTATGTTTAACAACACATTGACATATGAACTACTACTCCGTAACTAACTAGAAGCCTTAAGAACAACATAAAGTAGGTTTTAAAGATTAAGATGTATGTGTTTGCTTTACAAAAAATAACCGTTTCATAAGACTTATTCATGCTGTATATTGGGTGTAGTCTGATTCCCGAATTATTAAGTAGTAGTGCTCAAAATGACCAATTATCAACCAATTTATCCGTCTGGCCAATATATCGGTATATTATTCACTTGTCTTAATGCTCTCATATATACAAGCTGCATATTTAGTCTAAAGCATAGACTGTAAAAAATATGGAAGTAGTGTCTGTGACTTCACCCGTAGGTTTCTGAAGAGCATTTTTTTAAGCCGAAAGTGGGCGGACCGGCCTTCGCCATCTTGGCTCGAAAAAAAGTATTTTTATATGGGGGGTCTATGGGATTGACTCTCTTTTGCAGCCTGTCTCTAGCGGCCAGTAGATTAATAGCAGTTTAAGGGTGCTTTCACACCTGTAGTTCTGTTCATTTGGTCCCGGACTAAGGTCGAACAATTATACTTTGTATCATTTTCAGGCGTTTTGGTTCCTTTTCTCACCACACTGATTGCTCTGGTCCGAATCAGTTGATGAGTTGAAACGAACCAAAATGCAGTCACGTGACAACCTCCACATCACTTGTTGCCCATAGGTGTCTTGAACATATTTCTACAACTGCACTTCGATTGGTCAGAATTAACGTGCGGGAAAATGCCAACCGAACTCCCGGAAGTAAACAAAGAGGATGAAAATCCGGCAGACATGCGGAGAATTCGCTCACTATGTATGTTCAGAATCAGCACAAGCTTTATCCTTTCGCAAATCCCCACATAAACAACAAAGTCTAGACGCGATATAAATAAGAGATTCCCTGTGCCGTGCGGACGACTTCAGTGTTTATGATGAGAGTTTTAGTGAGAGTGCAGAACGCGGTAAGTCAGTCATGGTTTAAAGTCGGCATGAAATCAAATTTGAGAAATCTTCTTTTTATATGTAATATTGTAGTGTTTATTATAAATGATTTATCTGTACACTTCATTATTTTTTTAAAATTCATGTACCCTTATAATCTTTAATAAAATACATTACCCTTCCCTCCCCCCTCGAAACGACCTCTCTTCTCTTCCGGTCACGTGCAATGGCGAAAGGGTGCGGCCAGAGCCGATGAGGGTGAGGCTATCGGAGCACAGCCTCTCAGAGAACCTGTCAGTGTCAGTGTCCTCCAACGATCCAATCAATTCCCCGAAGGACGGAATCAAGCCCCGCCCTACATTTTTTCAAATTCCAGAAGCCGTTTCACTCGAATATACGTCACAGCAAGGAAAAAATGACAATCTCAACTTCCGTTTCATGCCGACTTTAAAGGAGCGCTATTGACAATCTAAATAATAGTTTTGTTTGACTACGGCAGCTGGTTTAGTCCAGAAATGCGCAGTTCTTTGGCAGTTGGGTCTGTTCGAGGTCGGATCACGTTCTCACCACAAACCAACCGCTCCAGAGTTTGTTTGAAAGCGTACCGGTCCGCTTTTGGTGCGTACCTGAGTGCGATTGCTGCTTTCACACCTGCCCAAACGAACCGCACCAAGGGGGAAAACGAACTCTAGTGCGATTCAACCGAACTAAAAGAGTCAGGTGTGAAAGCACCCCAAATCGCTTCGGTGTTGGATTCGAAAGGGAGACAGGAAGGTTGCCGCTTGGTCTAAAGACACTAAAGAATAATTTTATCCCTTAAAACTCATCTATGACAACCAAAATTACATTTAAAAGTCACTTCATGTCTTTAAATAGCTGGAATGTAACTCTACACTCGTTTCATTTAGTATAAGCGGATCTATGAATATGCTAATTAGCCCTGCCTCCAATCCACTCCGCTCACAGATTCACTCGGTCAACTCTACTGTAGTAAACACTGCACAATGGCATCACTCTTTACAACGACGGACACATAACGGTAATTTATACGATTAGTCTTTTGCTTGACTACATTATAAAACAGCTAATAATGTGTTGCTAATGTTACACAAACTATGTTCAAGTTCGCCATCTCAGTCTGCTTTTCTAAAAATCAGTATCCTTAGAAACGCTTTGAACAACTAGGATTATCAGTGGAAAAAGGCATATAGCTCATCATAACATCATATACATAATTTACCCGCTATATTGCTAAAAGTACCTGATTTTTTATATCAACAGAAAAATGTACCGGGATAACCTGGCTTCTCTCGAGACTCCCCTACTTCAGAGAATAGTCAATGATATGATAAAGCCCGTCGGCACGCTGACGTGATTGCGTACAAGGTAGTTTGTGACGTCAGAAACACCAGCGATTTCAAACCGTGTTTTTGAGACTGTCGTTGATTCACTGCAGTTTTAAGGAGAAAATACTCAGCAATGGTGTTGACTTGTGAATTTGCACATGGTTTGTCTTAAAGCATATTAAAAAAACAACAGAGACATTCAAAAAACATTAAAAGCTTGATTTTCATGTTGAATATTGTAAAAATTGTTGAAGTGCTCTTTTTTTATCTGGCTATTAAGCTTCTTTAGTTTTATATTGCCAAAAGAATCATTAAAAACTGAATATATTGCCCAGCCCTATTTAATGAATATTATAAGTGCATTTTCTTACCGGCTTCCTCTGCTGTCTGCTTGGCTTGCTGTGTTTTGGCGTACAGCTTGAGAGAGTGTGAGAGAGAGTGACATTTATACAACAGAATGTCTTTGTATGGTCATTCACATCTTACCAGCACATATTACAGACAGCTAAACGGCACTCCTCTCTTTTTTAGCTGTGCTCTAAAAACAGTATTTTCCCATTTACTCTCTGAATATATGGTTGACTCGCTACACATGTTTGTTTTATAGCCATTCAAGAGTCTTGTCCTCAGGGTATAACAAATACTTCAAACATTACTGCCATGTTTTAGGATGAGTAACAGTACTGTACATGCTCTGGCAGTCATCGGTTCCCATGCGTGACCTTGCTGGTTTGTTTTGCATTGCTGTCCTTACTCATTTGCCTTCTCTAGAGATACGCTGAATTTATGTTTGCTTTTCTCTCCATTTAGAAAAGAAAGTGTCCCAGGTATAATATGCTAATAACGTAGTCTTACACGCCAAACAGAATTAGATTTTAATTTTCAGAAGGACATATGAGTGCTTGCAGGGCCGCTCAAGAATAGTGTTACAGTTTTGTGTGTATGCATTATGCTTGTTTTCTGTCGACCGCACACAAGAATCTTAACTTAATGCAATGCATCTGTGAAGGCTGAAAGCAGCTTTAAAATGATAAAACAGATGCAAGAAAGGAAAACGAATGAGAATTCATATGCAAATGTCACAACGAACGCAAGATAACAAGACAGCGGTTTCGTCTGTGTGCTTTGAGACGCAAGTCATTCATGATGTAGGATAAAAGAGTCACAGTGATTGCAACAACTTCTGTTTTTATTCGATATTTTGTGCCAATTACCAAGGAAATGTCGAGTTTGTTCTCTTGAATACATGTGGTGGAAACGCTGCTTTATTTATTTAATATTCCAAATCCAATATTCCAAGTTAAATTCACACCTTTGGATGGAAACATAACTAGTGTCAGCTACGTTTGGTTTGTACCAGGTCGCTCTAGAATCATCTCAAATTGTCTGGAATATGTTCAAATACTTTAATCCAGAGGAAGTTCCAGTCAGGTGTAATCACTGTACTAAATGTACTAAACTAAACAAGTCCTCTTTTATCTACAGAAAGTACTTTCTATTTCTATTTCTTTTTCCTGTTCTCTCTTTCGCCCACACACACACAGATCTTGTCAGTGCTGTCCTGTGAGTTTATCAGTTTCTCTACTAAAATAAATGACAAGTAGTGAGGTGGTTGTTTTCTTTTTCAAACATACAGCTTCTCTATTAGAAACGCTGGCTAACACTTAAGACCACAAACTCAAGTAATTCACACACACTTAAGCTCTCACACAGATAACAACCACTCAAGTTTTCTGAAATGACAAGCCGGCTTAATTATTCAAAATAGAAATTATGCTTGGGCTTTTTATAAAAAAGTAGTTCTACATAAAAGAGATATAAAAACCTGTAAAATGTCTTAACAGTATAAGAGTGCAACAGGAAGTAAAACCATAGACTGTAAAGAGAGAAAAAAAAAAAAGCATTCATTCTCTCCATTGAGAAATAGATTTTTAACGATAACTTATAAAACTTTAAAGACAAACTTACTGTGAGCTACAAGGTTGTTAATCGATGGTTTGCTTTGGTTAAAGACGTAAGCCTGCATTATTTCAACGTAGTTTTTAAAATAATCGTGTTTAACAGTGGAATTCATGGTGAAAAACTACATTACCCATTAAGCTGTACAGAAAGTTACACTGATCAGAGTCGAAACAACCAAAATGTGCCAAAAGAGCTCTTTTGCTCAGCCCACTCCAGTGAAGCACTGCGAATGATGTAATCAAGTCTCCCTACAAGTCTCCAAATACTAAATGTTTGAACATATGCATATTTAGCAATAAACTTAAAATACATTGTTTTTATGTATATATAATCAACATTTGTACATAAGTAGTTTTATATTTCTCCATCGTTTTTAATTTGATTATGCTGTTCGCAATGCATCATTGGATTGTAGTTCTTTCCCTCACTAAAGCAGTTTAGTACAGTCTTGTACCTTTGTATTTCTGTTCGTTTTTCAAATACTTTTTTGCTACAAATCAAAGTTATAATGTTGTGATTCACCTCGTAGCTGATTGGCTTGGTTCATCATGGCTTATAACACTTTAACAAAGATTTTTTTTAAATCCCTATGGGAGAATGAATGGAAAAAATACGTCCGGAACCAACGCCACTGAAAAAGTGGGCGGGCACTGCAGAACTCTATAACCGTTCTAGTCTATGGCTAGTCTATAACTTTTTAAATGCATTTTGTGGAGGCAGCCACTTTGTCAGGTAGTTCTATCCATGGACTGACATTCCATTGCAAAATGGAGTCTGTTTGTAAATCGGTTCAGATTACTTAAATAGAAGTTTAATAGTTAACAGTTAAGGGTTTGGATCAATCTTTAACCAGAGGAATATCAATAAAGTGATGCCTTGCTAACACTGTAAAAGGTGCAAGTAAAAGCAAAATGCATGAAGCCAGGAAAAGAAAAGAAGCTTCTAAATATGCACAACAGCAAAGAAAATGTAAATGAAAGCAAAATTCTTGCAGCGGTCATACAGGATAGGAAAAAACAGATGCACTCTCACTTTTCTACTTGCATACCTTTTCTTGCTGCTTGGAGCTGCTAGTGGTGGCGTTTCTGTTCATGTTCTGCTCTGCTTCCTCTTTATCTCGACACTTTTGATCATAGGTCTTCTTTGCCTTAAAAATACCCATTGACATTTAACCAATGCATATTATATTATGTCTAACTATAATCTTTATTCTATATGAGCTATAATATTCCGGTCAAAATTGTGTTACACTTTATTTAAGGTGACGTAGTGAATTATTAATACTCAGTATTTATCTAGAGTTTACTTTCAGTCGCTCACGTTCAAGTCAAGTCAAGTCAAGTCAAATATATTTATATAGCGCTTTTCACAATACAGATTGTATCAAAGCTGCTTTACAGTATCAATCAAAACAAATCCAACAATGTTTGTTTATTACTGGACATCCAAAAAGGACATCCAAGTTTGGTAGAGCTGATCAATGGTTATCAGCTTATCTGGATTTAATAAAAGAAAGTTACGCGTCATCCAATCTTTTATATCTTTACACAATCTGTCAATTTGGATAATTTAGCGTATTCATCTGGCCGTGATGAAATATATATTTGAGTGTCATCAGCATAGCAATGGAAACTAATTCCATGTTTCCTTAGAATATTACCAAGTGGCAGCATATATATTGAGAATAATAAAGGGCCTAACACAGATCCCTGTGGCACTCCATGGTTTGCCAAAGTCATGATCGATTTTTCTCCATTTAAGTAGACGAAATGGTAGCGGTCAGATAAGTATGACCTGAACCAGCTTAATGCTTGTCCTTGAACACCAGTGTAATTTTGTAGTCGATCTAAGAGTATTGTGTGATCTATAGTATCGAACGCAGCACTAAGATCAAGTAAAACTAGTACGTTCGACGTAGTCGACTAATTGGGATCACGCCAGGGAGCCAGTCATCTTCGAGTACTATTGAAACGAGCCAATGGAATTGACGTGCGTGATTTGCATCACACACTCGGCCCCCTGTGGCGCGGGTATAAATACGAAAGTGGATGCACGCACTAGCTGCCTTTCACTTCGGAGCCGATCGTTTGATGTCTCTGAAGAGTGCTGTCGTTTATTACGAGCGAGTGGGTCTTCTGGTTCTCTACAGCGCGAATGCAGCGGTGATCGCTCAACTGCTGTTTTAACAGCAACAAATTTCTAAATGTTTGTGTTTGTTGACGGCTGGTTAGAGGGTGGAAAGGTGAGTGCTTCACCGTTCAGTGTTGCCGCGGTCATTCCCCTGTGTGCTCCGGCACTCTGAGGGGTCCTATTTCCTGAAAGAGCAACACTGGTGCGTTTTCTGGATGCGGTCGTTCCCTGCTCCTCTCTGACGGTCACAATTGTGGCATCACGTGTTATTGGCTTACAGCACACTGAAGCAGCTTTTGTGGAAGATTCATGTTCCCATTGTGGGAATATGACTGTCACGGTGTTGAGATCGTGACTAGCCTTCGTCCGCGAAGCTGGAGTCCCCATTACCATGCCTCACCCCCGGTGCCGTGTGGGATGGGTGATCGGAGGAGTGTGATGGAATACCCGCCCGGTAACCATTCTCTGTGGGGTCCTCACTCCTCCATCACACCGCAGCCGGTGGAATTTCCTGTTGAACGTGCTGGTCCCTCTGTAATGGACCGATCAGACGTTTCAAATGGGGTTCCCTCAGAGGATAAGATGTCGATAGCAGCATCGGAGGGTGAGCTGGCCTCTGGAGATGACGACTCGGCTGCGTTATCTCCCTCTGGGAGTGTAACGTTGCCCGAGCCAGATCCAGAAATGTCAACTACGCTGAAACGGGCCGCCGAGGCTGCCGGGCTCGATTGGATTCCTCCACCGTGTCCCGTTCAGTCTCGGTTAGAGGATTGAATCTAGGAGTGGGCTGCGCTGATTCTCAGCTCGCCGGACCAGTGCCTTTCTTTCCCGAAGGGCATGGAGAGCTTACCAGGTTGTGGACGGCACCTTTCTTTGCCAGAAACTGCCTGAATAGCTTTTTCCCCTCCACTACCCTTGACAGAGCGGTGAAAGGTTGCGAGACTATCCCTCCAGTGGAGCGGTCTGTCGCTACACAGGTGTACCTGTGTCCGGCAGTCGCTGCCTTTTGGATGGCGCCTCTCCCTAAGACCTGAGTTCTCGTCCATTCCGACGGGCAGAGCTTACAAAGCTTGTGGGCAAGACGCCTCCTCTTTGCGTGCCATGGCGTTGCTACAGGTCTATCAGGCCAAGGCACTCATGGACATGCACGAGGGTAGACATTAAGGCGATCCCATATGTGTATTCTTCTATGGTATGGCTCCCTGTGGCGTTTGAGTCTCCTCCCGTCATAGGCTGGAGCCACCCCAGTGACATTCTATATGTTGTACTGCCCGGTCGTCCGCCCAGTCCATACGTGTATTCTCCACATGATACCTCCCTATGGGCAGGATGTGGCTTCCGCAGCGCATTTCTTTCCAACGAAAGACAACGCTTTCCCAGTGGTCTTGTGGAACGGCAGTGACTGCCCTGGCTGCCCTGGCCCAAGCCCTGGCCCATCTCCGCCTCAAATAATTCGGGGGATCACAAGGCTTTTGTCTAGGCACTGGAAGGTGGCAGCACTAGTGGCGTGGTAATTGGGATCCCAATCAGTCGACACGTCGACTACGTGGAACGTGAGCGACTGAAAGGGAATGTCTCAGTTACGTATGTAACAAATGCTCCCTGAAGGAGGAAACGGAGACGTAGTCCAGTCTCCACTATTGCTGGACCACCGCTGACTCCGAGTTACGCTCGGCTCCTTAGCAGAAAAGCAACTAGTGCGTGGGCGAAGATGAATGGCTCCCTGGCATGATCCCTATCAGTCAACATGTCGACTAAGTCTCCGTTCCCTCCTTCAGGGAACGATGGTTACATACGTAACCGAGACGTTAGGGTTAGTTACTTGCAATTATGCATAATTTACTGTAATTACTATAGTAAGTACTGTACATGAAGTAACATGTAACTACGTTACCTTAAAATATAGTATTACCCAAAACTGTCTATGTATCTTTATTATACTGTATACAGACACACAATACTACACTACCAACTAGTGGAACATTTTTCTGAACGCATGTTTATGCGAAAGTAAAAGATCAAAAATATTGTGATCTAGAAATTAACGCAGAGACTAATCATGCGTATGTATTAATCAACTTCTAATATTTGAATCATTTATTTAAATGGATGAGTTGTTGTAAAACATGAGTTATTCTTAATATTATTAATGTGGTAAATTGTAATAATAAGTACTTTTTAAAAAGCACAATTATCTTAGATAGGTCCATAAATAAATTTGTTTATTTCCACAAAAGGTCATGTGTTTTCTCAGCTAAGAAATACAGATGCTTTATGGAAAACCTTAATGCTAATAAAAGAAAAGGAAACCAACCTTATTACATCAAGTTCAAAACTGTTTTAAGTTTGAATAAGAAGCTGTGATTTTAATGAACAATGCCATTCAGCACTGATCACTTCCCATTTTGTATGGCTAAAATCAGGTGCACTTATTCACTTCCCTCCTGCCACTGCTTCAGAAAATATACTTCCCATAAAGGGCATAAGGTACCATATAAAAGTGGGTTACGTCCTTGTGAACCACCTATTATAGCAAAGCCCAGATGGACGGCAGTATACAGACAGTACATAGTTCCTGAGTACGCTTACCTCAGCTGTTTTCTTATACTGAGCACCCTTCTGCTTATGAAGAGCGTCCATCTGCTGTTCTACCTGAAAAAAAAAACATCTTTTTAATTTCATTTCTTCAATTTAACATTAGTATGTTAAATTAGTATTAGTATGTACTGTAGAAAATAAAGTGTCATTTTTTCCCTTATTAAAATACTTGCTCCTAAACTATAATCAAGTCATTTGTAAGTTCATTCACCTGAAAAGTTTAAACATTCTCTATCAAAACACTGTGCTGTTTGTTTGACCAATGGCTGAGGGGATTTTATTTTTTATATTATATGTTTATATTCTCACAGCATGAAGATTTATGAATAAACTGCTTGTTTTAAAATCTTCCCAGTCTACTGACATTTTGTTATTGCATCCGCTTCAAACATAACAATATTCATGATAACTAACTCTACAATAACTAAATCCACTTCACCAGTTAAAGGGGTCCTATAATGCCCTTTTCACTAGATGTAAAATAAGTCCCTGAAGTTCCCAGTGTGTATGTGAAGTTTTAGTTAAAAATATCCCACAGATATTGTTTTCTAGCATGCTCAAAATTTGCTCAAAAAACAAACACTTTTTGAGGGTGAGCAAAAAACGTGTCCTTTTTGTGTGTCCCTGCAAATGCAAATAAGTTGCTGCTCCCGGTACAGAGGGCGGAGCTTCCAGAGCTTGTGTGTTAGCAGCTTCGATTACCTCACACAAACACACACTGAAAATTTAAACAACTTTTAGCCTTTTATGTTCAAACTGGAGTCGGACAAAGATGGAGAGACTCAAGAAGAAGTGACAACATATAGAATGCAACAACAGAGGGTTGTTCCATAAACCAAGATTAGAGTACAAGCCAGGCTTATTTCGGTTAGTCAGGCTTATTTTTCGGTTTCGGTAGATTCGGTTTCATAAATCAAACTTAAAAAAGTTCAAACTCAGTTACCCTGGCAACTTATGCTGGGAAACTAGCCTGGTCCAGGGCAGGCTAACTGTCAGGCTAAGCCTCAGTTGTAACACAGATCCTCAACACTGACCGACAAGAACACAATGATATTACCACTGACAGTCTCTAATACCATTATTGGACTTTATTAACCACTATTAGTCCAAAAATAAATACACAGTATACAGAAAATCAACTTAAATAAGGCTACAATATAGACAATATAGACAATATAGACACATATATAAGGCGTTTTAAAGTTGTTCGTTTTGGACATGTCATTTTTGTAATAAAGACATTTTAATTAAGGAGTGCCTCGGTTATCAGAGAATTCTTTCTCTACACTGAGATATATATATGTACTGTATTTATAGATATAGATATATAGATAGATAAATACAATATACATACTACAGGCTTTGTTTTTTTACTGGCTGAATGTTTTGTGCCCAAGATTTAATTAGATTGTTTTAAAGATTTAGGAATACATTTCTCTCTGGTTTTATTTGGCAGTTTGTCTGGTTTTTGTTTTTTGTTTTAGTACATGTTTATGATTATTAGAAGAACATACAACATTAGAACACAATCTAAAAAAAATCTTTTTAAAGCAGAAGTTAAAATCACAAAATCAAAAAATAAATAATTACAAAAGCACAGTATAAATTTTAACTGGTAAGATTAATCTGAGCGTAGTAATTGACAGTATATTAGCCTACATTTGATTTACCCCAAATACACTTGTAGGTTTAAAATTCTAAATAAGGGACATATAATGTCCAGCTAACAAATATTTTAGCATATATATATATATATATACACATATATACATATATGTATGTATGTATGTATGTATATATATATATATATATATATATATATATATATATATATATATATATATATATATATTATATATATATATTTATTATGTACTTTATTATGTCTTTCAATTCAAACACATTTAACACAATTATACAAATTATACAAATGGACAGTTCCTTTACAGGCATCATATTTTCCCCCAATAAATATTCCTTATTTTTCCTTCTACTTTTTTTGTTCTTTTGTGATAATACCCACCAACACATACATATAAATAAAACAATAAATAAATAAAAATATAACATTCACATATATCAAAATCTTATAATGACACATAATTCCTAATAGTTATTCAAGTAATATTATTCAAATATCAAATATTCAATATTAAATAAGTAAATAAATAAAATAACAAATAACTAGAGATAAAAGGGAAGGTTACATAAAAATGTAGTTAATGTAGGCTAATATATATTCCTTTATTTTATGGAATATTCTTTGATTTTAGAGTTGCACATATCTTTTCAATATGTATACATTTGTTTCTAATTTAATGTTCTCCTCTCCATAATGTACTTTAGAAACCAAATCTAACCACTCATTTAAAACTGGGGATTCTTGCTTTCTCAAAAAAAAAAAATTGCATTAAAAGATGTAATTCTCAGCATTCTAAATAAGTATACATCATCTTTATTACGTAGCATAGATCCTATACCCAAAACTATATTTTGTATCTTTATATATTTAGTTTCTTAAAAAAATTCTTCCCTGAATTAGGCTACTTCTGTTCAATTTCTTTTTTTTTTATTAGATGTATAAAATATATGAGTGTAATGAGCTAGAAGTTCACTGCAACTTATCCAACTTCCTAAAGATAAATTATTATAATTAGAATCTAATCCTCGTGTTATAAAATATCGCATATTAATTTTTCAAGCAAAATGTATATTTTAGTCAGAATTATTGCAGACCTATTTGGCGCGCAGCAGCGCTCGTTCAATATAAAGATTAGCAGCAAAATGGAAAATTTGCACGACTTTCTAACATTTACAGATGGAGAATATAACTGTATAATGTAAGTTTTGCACTGGGGGGGGAAAACATGTCACAAACGCATAAAACAGCACAAAATATAAGCTGTTTGATGGTGGATCGATTTGATACACGATCGACCTCTAGGGCTGCTTCAGGAACACGCGTGCACACGCAATTATCTAGACTAGATAAACCTGGTTTAAGTTAGTGAGATTGCGTGAACTTGAATTACCTTTTATGAAACCGCCTTAAGCCCCAACTGATTTGTTAGGTTAATTCAAGTCGGGTTTTGGAGCTTAATCCACGCTTTTCTAAGCTTCTTTTATGAAACAACCCCCAGGACATTTCTGAATGGTTAGTTGATGAATTTAGTTAAAGTTCCCGGGGGCGGGGTTTATGTAAAATTAGGGTTAGTGAAGAAGCTCATTGGTTTGTTGTAGTCCTTGAAAAGCAATTTCTGTAAAAGAAAATATCTTCCTTTGCTCCGAACTTTGAGCTTCGCAACCTTGCAAATTTTGTTTATGCTCAAACAGCAACATTACACACTAACTAAAGTTAAAAAAGTGAAATCATAATCAAACACCACTTTAATTATTCTTTGACAGTGATGCCATCGAAATATATATAATATGTAACTAATAATAATAATGTATACAGAGCTACAGCAAAAACGGAAGTTCTCAAATTCTAAAGATGGCTGCACACGCGTTTCTGCAGGGATGCAGGATAGGCCAATGAAGTCAATGGGTTTATGGTTAACTGACTGAAATCAGGTCTGTAGTGAACACAAGCTCAATATATATTTTCATGTTTTAATACACCAGTAATAGTGATCTTGCGTCTCCACTTGCGTCTCCACCCCGAAATAACCATAGGCCTATATGGAGCTTACAACGCCTAGTTTTACTATGCATATCCTCATCTGCTACATCTGACTATGAGCTCCGTCGATTTGATTCATTAATCCTTGATTTTCTTCTTTACCACTCAATTATAAACAGGCACTTTCTATTTTTATATCATGTGAACTTATCCTCGATACTATTCCTTATAAAAAACAATCGGATTGCTTTGATATCGCTACTTAGATCCAACTTTCCGAATCTCGGCTACTAGCCTTTAGCCCGCTAGCATTTCACGCGTGGCCTCGAGCGTCTCATTTTAGACCCGTTTCTCTGAAAGCTTCTCTGAAAGTACAGACACACGTTGATTGTGCTTAGAGCCTGCATCAACGGGGCATAAGCACATGCGCGTGCGGTCTGTGTTTGTGTTTGGAGCTCCATCGAATTGATTCATTAATCCTTGATTTTCTTCTTTACCACTCAATTGTAAACAGGCACTTTCTATTTTTATATCATGTGAACTTATCCTCGATACTATTCCTTATAAAAAAAAACAAAAAACAATCGGATTGCTTTACTGATTACTATTACTACTAATTTACTGTTCATCTGTTATAATGGCGAACATATCGGATGTGTGTCTAACGTTACCTCTGAGTGCAGGTGAGGACACATTCGAGCTGATTTCGGTACGATTGGAGCTGGAGTCGGTGGAGAAGCAGATTCGTGTTCTGCTGGAGAAGCAAGCCGAGCTGCGAGATCGGCAATCAGCGCTTGAAACATCACGCGCCGATGCTCACAAGTCAGTGGTTAGTAACTTTGTGACTTTGACTCCGACTTCGTCTACTCCGTGCGTTTCTCTGCCCAGGAGGACGCGATCATCTCTGCCTTCAATCACTCCTGCACCCTGGGTCACGACACGAGCCAGGACCAGAGCAAGAACCTCTCCCCCCCTCCCGGTCTTCGAGATCTCCACCCGGAACCGCTTCTCCCCTCTTCGCGAGTCGGAACGCGACGACGCCGTGATCATCGGCACTTCCATGGTCCGCCATGTCCGTGCTACCTCGGGTAAAGGTAAGGTGCGCACTCACTGCTTTCCTGGTGCTCGTGTTCTTGATGTCGCTGCGCAGGTTCCCGAGATCCTGAACGGTGACGAGCGCGTCGGAGCTGTCGTGCTGCACGCGGGGACGAATGACATCAGGCTGCGGCAGACGGAGGTTCTGAAGAAGGACTACAGGAGCCTGATCGAGACGGTACGCAGCACATCGCCTAGAGCAACGATCGTCGTGTCTGGACCGCTTCCCACGTACCGACTTGGACAAGAAAGGTTTAGTAGATTATTTGCTTTAAATGAATGGTTAATGTCATGGTGTAATGAACAGAAACTGCTCTTTGTAAATAATTGGAATCTGTTTTGGGAGCGACCTAGGCTCTTCCGTCCTGATGGTCTGCACCCCAGCAGAGTCGGAGCGGCTGTTCTGTCGGACAACATCTCCAAGACGCTACACACCATCTGACTAGTAAGTCAAAGTCCAAATCATAGTCTTTGCTGTCCCAACTTAATTGATATAAGTACCAATGTAGAACATTATATAGAAACTGTGTCTATTCCTCGCTTAGTGAAGCCAAACAACAAATCTACTGTAAGATCTAGCAAGAATATTATTGTAATTAAACCAGAAAATCTAAATATCAGTGAACAAAAACAATTTCTAAAGCTAGGTCTTCTAAACATTAGATCGCTCACACCTAAGGCGGTTATTGTAAATGAAATGGTCACAGATAATAATTTCGATGTTCTGTGCCTTACTGAAACCTGGCTTAAACCAAATGATTATTTCGGTCTAAATGAGTCTACTCCACCAGGATACTGTTATAAGCATGAGCCCCGTCTGATCGGTCGTGGCGGCGGTGTTGCAACAATCTATAGAGATATTCTTAATGTTACTCAGAAAACTTGTCATAGGTTTAATTCGTTTGAAGTACTTGTGCTAAATGTTACGCTCTTAGATGTAAGAAAGAAATCCTTATTATCTCTAGCCTTGGCTACCGTATATAGACCTCCAGGGCCATATGCTGATTTCCTAAAAGATTTTGCAGACTTTCTCTCAGACCTATTGGTCAATGTCGATAAAGCAATAATTATTGGCGACTTTAACATACACGTAGATAATACAAATGATGCGTTAGGGGCTGCGTTTACAGATCTATTAAACTCTTTTGGGGTGAAGCAAAACGTCAGTGGTCCCACTCATCGTCTAAATCATACACTAGATTTAATTATTTCATATGGAACCGATCCAACCGATATAGATATTATACCGCAAAGTGACGATCTCACTGATCATTACATGGTAACTTGCATAATACGCACTGCTGAAATTTGTCATGTTGCACCACGTTATAGACCAGGCAGAACAATCCTTCCAACCACTATAGATAGATTCTCAAATAGCTTACCTGATCTATCTCAGCTGCTCAGTAAACCCAAACAAACAGATGAACTAGAGGAAATGACTAGCAGTATGAGCAACATTTTCTCTAGTACACTAGATATTGTTGCACCAATTAGATTAAAAAAGGTTAGAGAGAAAACTAAAACACCATGGTACAACAGTGCTACGCATGCTATCAAGAGAGAAACTCGTAACTTAGAGCGTAAATGGAAACGAACTAATTTAGAGGTCTTCAGAATCGCGTGGAAAGACAGTATGTCACGTTATAAAAGGGCTCTAAAATCAGCCAGGGCTGAGCATATCCGCAAACTAATTGAAAATAACCAAAATAATCAAGGTTTTTATTTAACACCGTGGCTAGCCTAACAAATAATCAGACATCTCCAGAGCAAAATATTCCGTTACAATATAGTAGTAATGATTTTATGAATTACTTCAATGAGAAAATAGAAAGCATCCGAAAAACAATTGTAAATGTACAATCCTCTATGGTGTCTTATGACTCTGCCTCAATTATGGCCCCTCTAGAACAACTAAACCGCTTTACAACTATAGGACAGGAAGAACTAAATAAACTAATCATTGCATCTAAACCAACAACATGTTTATTAGATCCAATACCCACTAAACTACTTAAAGAAGTGTTACCTGTAGTGGAAGAGCCTCTTCTCAATATTATTAACTCGTCTTTATTTTTAGGTCACGTTCCAAAAATATTCAAGCTGGCAGTAATAAAACCTCTCATTAAGAAACCGCAATTAGATCCAAATAACCTAGCAAATTACAGACCCATCTCAAATCTTCCATTTATGTCTAAAATACTAGAAAAAATTGTGTCCGCTCAATTGTGCTCTTTCTTGCAAGAAAATGATATCTACGAAAAATTTCAGTCGGGATTCAGACCGCATCATAGCACAGAAACTGCGCTAGTTAAAATTACAAATGATTTACTCTTAGCCTCTGACCAAGGCTGTATCTCAATACTAGTTCTACTTGATCTTAGTGCTGCGTTCGACACTATAGACCATAAAATACTCTTAGATCGACTACAAAACTACACTGGTGTCCAGGGACAGGCATTAAGCTGGTTTAGATCGTACTTATCAGACCGTTACCATTTCGTCTGTTTAAATGGGGAAAAATCAAAGATAACATCAGTAGACTATGGAGTGCCGCAAGGATCTGTCCTAGGCCCTCTGCTATTCTCAATATATATGCTGCCACTTGGTAATATTATAAGAAAACATGGAATTAATTTTCACTGTTATGCTGATGACACTCAATTATATATCTCATCACGACCAGATGAAAACACTAACTTATCTAACTTGACAGAGTGTCTAAAAGATATAAAATGCTGGATGACGTGTAATTTCCTGCTATTAAATTCAGATAAAACGGAGGTATTACTTATTGGTCCAAAAAACTACCCACAAAATCCCTTACAATACAACTTTAATTTAGAAGGATGTCCTGTTACTTTATCCACTACAGTAAAAGACCTGGGTGTTATACTAGACTGCAACTTGACTTTCGAAAATCATATATCATATGTTACAAGAACAGCCTTTTTCCACCTTAGAAACATTGCTAAGCTACGTAACATGCTATCTGTTTCAGATGCAGAAAAGTTAGTTCATGCATTCATGACCTCGAGACTAGATTACTGTAATGCTTTATTAGCTGGTTGTCCTGCATCCTCAATAAACAAGCTACAGTTAGTCCAAAATGCAGCCGCTAGAGTTCTTACTAGATCAAGAAAATATGATCATATAACACCAATTTTATCATCTCTACACTGGTTACCTATTAAGTTCCGTATCAATTACAAAGTATTACTATTGACTTATAAAGCTCTAAATGGTTTAGCTCCTGTGTATTTAACAGACCTTCTATCGCCCTACAATCCATCGCGCTCTTTAAGATCACAAAATTCGAGGCTTCTGGTCGTTCCTAGGATATCTAAGTCTACTAAAGGAGGGAGGGCGTTCTCACATTTATCTCCTAAACTCTGGAATAGCCTTCCTGATATTGTTCGAGACTCAGACTCGCTGTCCCAGTTTAAAACTAGATTAAAGACGCATCTCTTTAACCAAGCATTCACTTAATGCTTACCTTTTGTACTACTTCTGAATCGGTTCGAATGCATTAATATTATGAACATCAGCTATGCTAATTATTTCCCATCTGTCTTTCTGCTGTTATCTCGGGACGCTAGTCCCGAGGTAAATAGCGTTCGTCAGCTCCAGTTTGTATCCAGCCTCTCACGAAGACTTCAGATGCCCCAACACCTGTGATGAGACGACTAAACGCCGGTGGAGAGACGACTAAACGCCTGTGGAGAGACGACTCGACGCCTGTGAAGAGACGACTAAACACCGGCGATATGTTATGCCTAAATTTATACATGATTAACTAACTGTATTTTTCTTTGTACATTTCTGAAATGCACTTTCTGTAAAGCTGCTTTGAGACAATGTGTATTGTGAAAAGCGCTATACAAATAAACTTGAATTGAATTGAATTGAATCTTTTTAAAGCTTTAACTTGTCTTGAAAAAGGCGGTTGCTGACAAGTGACTTAATGGGACTACAGAGGTTCTCGGGACATTAAATGTCATCAGGCCGAACAGGTACAGATATCTACTCATTAGTCCGCTTTCACAGCCTCGTTGCGTTTATAATCTCGTTTTGAAAACTACAGCCCCTTTCACACAGAGATTCTGGAAAATACACTGATAATGTGCCCTTGGATTTGTCCCAGGATCGTTTGATTTGGGTTCATTCACACTGCCAGTAATTTTTTTGGAATCTGTGCATGCAACACACCCCTTACAGAGTCGATCCTTACACGTTCAGACAGGGACTGATCCCAGCAATGTTACTAGGTCCCCATCCTGGGATCAATGTGTTTGCGTCAGACGTGTTTGCGTTCACTCTAGCAATTATATGGCAATGTTCATGGAATTAATAAAACGTGCAAGAATCATACGCTTTTGTTGGTCAGAGAGCTCACTTTAATGCAATATTCCAAAAGCCAATTAAAAAGCCTTATTGGGCTTTTGTCGAGGGAACTAGGGTGATGCTAACTGCCGGTTTAGACTACAAAAATTCCTCATCACTCTCAGCGCACTATTTCTAATATTTCATTTTTACACCTGGGTAAAAAAAAAAATGATGAATGGGAACGCTAACGAATAACTTTCTCCAAGTCTTTACATTTAGTGACACTGGTAACGCAGATATTGCACACTTCACTTTTAATAAGGAAATAACAAAGTATGAAATGCTGCTTGTACATCTTACCCTCTTCCGGGCCTCTTTCTGTTTCTCTCTGAAGTCTTCTAATTTTTTTGCTTCCTCCCTCATGGACTGGGCCAAATGCAGATGAGACAAACTCATATTTTCTGTTTCTAAACATTCAATTTAAACATAAGGGAGGGTAACAGAACAATAAACTGCAATCATTACATTTTCAGACAGTATTTACTTACGTAATTTGAAAACGTCAAGTGATCGTTTCAGGGTGCTAAAAACAGACAAAACATTGACGTCCATGAGAAACCAACGTCCATTTTGTGCAATAAAACTATTGTAAAATTGCTGACATCACTTGTCACTTGTAAAGAACAGTTACACTTTTTTTTTATCACCCCATAGTAAGAGGAAAGGCACAAACCACAAACCAACTACAAACATGTGACCAACACTGAGACTGTTTAGGTTTGAAATGGTCTAATACACTGTAAAAAAAAAAAAAAAAAAAAAGATCACTAAGTTATGAAAACATATGTTTTTGCATTGTTTTAACTCATCAAAATAAGTTAGGCAACTCAACCTTAACTTTGTTTATGTTACACAAGATTTAACTCATTTTTTTAAGTCAGTTTAATGTAATTTAAGTTGAAATGACTTAAATATCCAAGTTGATTGTACTTAAAAATCTAAGACAGCAACTTTTTTTTTTACAGTGTACAGAACATCAACATGGCACCGTTCAAATGTTATCTTTTTAATGTGGTTGCTAGATTACTGTTTACTGTCTCTAGCTTAGGTTCCTAATTTTATAGTCTGATTGCTTATATATTAATAGCACACTTCTCAACCAGAAACCTCATGATTTGATGTCCGTAGCACAAATGCTCAATTTAATACTTAAGACTTAAGCCTGTTTTATGCTTCTGCGTCAAATCGACGGCGTACCCCGCAGACACCTCTGCGTCGCCGCGAACCCCTCTCCGACCCCTACGCCGTAGCTCGACGTGCTCATCCAAAAAATTGTTACTACGCGTCGAGGCGACGCAGACCGCAAGGGCTGTGATTGGTCAGATGCACCACGATGCAACGCAACCTGACGCAGAACCATAACCTTAGGAGTGACGACGTAGCTACACTGTGGAGTTGCGCAGAAGCATAAGAGGCCTTTACCGGTTTACCTTTACAATCCTTTTAAGCAATTGCAATTTGTAAAAACATAACCAAAATTTACTAGACATTAGTACTTACTTCATTTCGCTGTGTCCACACACTTTCTTAGACAAACCAAGCAGATCCTTGGCGTATTTCTCTTCTATTGCAGCTCTGAAAAGTATGTTTTTTATATTTTAGATAAATGTTTTGTATGTAAGCCAAGAAGAAATCCTAATAATACTAATGAGTTTTAATCAGTCTGTTTGTTTGCCTAAAATCTATTTGTTAATATAATCAAATGTTCTACTAATTGTATGAAACATGAATATTGAGCATGTTACAGCAATAAGAAGGATTTTATGTTTCATCATTTCTATACTGAGGAAACATTTCCACACCGCTTTGATACATTCTCCATCCTTGTTTATCATGCAGAAAACTATAAGTAAATCATTCATAGCTTTTTGTTAGATTTACATAATGCTGTAGAACTATCAAGACATTAATCTTTATTAGTCTAACTAGGCAAATAAGATTGAAATTGGGTTAAAAATAAACTGCATTTCTTTACAAATGCATTCACATTTGTTGTAGGGGCATCATTTCAAAATTAACATTTTAAAAACAGTATTTTGGTTAATTTTGATTTCATGTTCACTTTAAACCCAGTATTTGTTGCTGTAACTCTGAAGGGTTAGTTCACCCAAATATGAAAGTTTTGTCATAGTTTACTCACCCTCATGTTGTTCCAAAACTGTATGAGTTTCTGCTGAACACAAAAGAAGATATTCTGAAAAATGTTGGCAACCAAACAGTGGACAGTAGCCATTGACTTCAATTGTATGAGAAAAAATACTATCGAAAGTCAATGGGAAACTGTTTGGTTACAGACATTCTTCAAAACATCTTCTTTTGTGTTCAGCAGAGAAAAAAAACACATACAGTTTTGGAACAACTTGAGGGCAAGTAAATGATGACAGAATTACATTTTTTGGGTGAACTACCCTTTTAGCAGAGCATGGGAATTTCTTTTAACTGTAAATCATTTTCACATGAACAACAGGAAATCTTGCAACAATGCTCGTCATGAGGCAGTAAAATTCCGTAATATTCATGTAAATGCACTAAGAAGGTAAATGAATCCTTCAAGAGCTTCAGGTGAAAGTGTCAGGGTAAAAGTGTTGACTGACTTCTCACCTGGCTTTCATGAAGTCCTCGATTTCTTTGCATGTCCTTTTGCCGTCATTCAAGTGCTGGATGATGCTGTCATATCCAGCTGTGCTGGTGATATCAGTGTTCTGCACACACAATTGAAGAATAAACAAAAAAACTACATAAAGCACATTCAAGTAACTTCACAAATGTCACAGTTTTTGAACAAGCAAGCCATGAATCCACACAGTATCACTAATTCCTCACTGTAGTCTTCAGAAACATGGTGGTTTGGACTGTTGACTATCATTAACCATGAGAGCCCATCAGTCTATGTAATTTATAAGTCTGAGGGGCAGACATAGCATCATACCCAAAGCCACAGTCAACATTAAATATCTCCCAAAGATATTTAAGAAAACTAAACGAAATTGCACTTACTGCCTGCTTTGCCAAATTCGGTCTCAAAGATATCTAGCTGGAATCATGGGCAATATTTAAAGAACACGCAGGCATATTTTTTTTTCAATGTATTATTTTAGAAAATCATTTCCATTTGGGTTGTTTTTTGGACTACTTGGTTTCTCAGGATGTTGCTGACCATACTTCCCTTAAGGGAATTGACGTTGTTTCGATATGTGACAGATGAGCTTAAAATAGCGTTTGCTAAATAACGTATACCACATCAGATAAATTCATCATCATTTAGTATTGTGCAAATAAACAGTATCTTCACTATTTTTCACCAAACATCGACTCCATATCCCCACCAAAAATACAAAACCCTTACCCAAAAACTATCCTTGAAGTGTAGTTCTCTCATCACGTCGGCTGCTGTTTGCTCAGACAGAAAGTGTCTCTGAAGTTCCGTATCAGGCTGTAATACCACAGTCAGTGACTGATTTCACACCGCAGAGAAGGTCTGGTGCACATGGAGAGTATAAAACACTCGCCTCAGGGTCCTAAACGCGCAACTTTCACGTCTGTCCGCCCGGAGAGCGAAAGTTGCGGTTAAGCAGCGAATGAACTTTTCTTGGACGTTTCCACCACCTAGTGGCCGAACTGCGGAGCTGCAACTCAACCGCTTTCGGTGACTTCTACAACTGAATACAGCATTTGCTTTAAAAAACACATCTAGTTTATGGATGGATGCGTTAAATACTTCAGATGTTGACTTGTGATAATATAACAAGTTTATTGTATATTTGTAAGTGCAGGTGACCTTGTTGAAGCAATGATGTATGTATGGTGAACCTGTTAATTCCTGCGAGTCTGTTGAGCCTTATTAGATTTACTGACTTACTATAATACTAACATAATTTATAATTAATTACATAATAACATACTCGTATGCATGTTGACTTAAGTAATTAACACTTAAGGGGGGGTATTTTAATTAGATCTAATTGAGCGAAATGAACAGTATGGCTGCAGTGATCCACGCATCCTGCTCAGAACGCCTATTTAAAGTTATACTAAAATAATCTAATCTAATATTCTAGTTATAAAAATAATCTAACGGACATAGATGTCCCAAAAATTCCACAACCTATGATAGTAAACATTAATATATTTTTTTCTTAAAGGGATAGTTCACCCAAAAATGACAATTCTATCATCATTTACTCATCCTCAGGTTGTACCAAACCTGTATGAATTTGAAAAAGATGATATTTTGAAGAATGTTTGTAACCAAACAGTTGATGGGCCCCATTGACTTCCATTCTATTTCCCCCATTCTATGAAATGGTCAATGGGGCCCATCAACTGTTTGGTTACATTCTTCAAAATATCATCTTTTGTGTTCAGCAGAGAAAGAAACGTACAGATTTGGAACAACATGAGGTTGAGAAATGTTTTGGTTAGACTATCCCTTTAAGCAAGTTGCAATCATGTGTTTAATGTGTCTCCTAACCCTTATAAATCGCTTTTATTGGTGTAACTAATTTTTTTTTTCAATCTCTAATAAAAAAAATGTCTAAATGTGTCATACTAAGCTAACAAGCCAAAGTTTTTTATTGCATTTATTTTAAAACACAATTTACATTCCAATCCATTATAACATTTTAACAGCACCCATAAATTCAACTCACACTACAGGTCAAAAGTGTAAGGACAGTAAGATTTTTTTAATGTACTGTATTTGAAAGAAATCCCACCAAATGATAACCAAGACTGCATTTATTTGATAAAAAATACAGTGAAAACTGTCCTCTTATTACAATTTAAAATAACCGTTTTATATTGTAATATATTTTAGAATGTAATTTATTCCAGTGATCAAAGCTGAATTTTCAGCATCATTACTGCAGTCTTCAGTGTCACATGATCCTTCAGAAATAATTCTAATATGATGATTTAATGCTCAAGAAACATTTATCATCACTGTTCAAAAACATTTGTATCAAAATTATTTGAATAGGAAGTTCAAAAGAACAATTTATTTGAAATATAAATATTTTGTAATTGTTTTTACTTTAGTTCTATTCGATCCATCCTTGCAGAATAGCCGTATTGATTTTCTAAATGTTAGTGTATAATTTTTCATTACTTTATCAGTTTTCCCTGTACCTTCAGTTTTGTAAAATAAAACAAAATCCTTGGTGTGTGAATTTTCCTCATCTTTATTGAAAATGAAGGGCACAAATTCTCTCTAGCAAAACCCTTTGAAAACCCCAACACTCAACAAAAAAAGAAAAGAAAAATACAATGAAAAACTACTTCAAAAACACCTAATCTAAAATATACATAGAAAGTGTCTTGGTCCCCACACTTGCCTTGTGAAACATGTCACTCTACAAAGGGCAAAAACATCACTTAATTACGCATTAAGTGTTACTTCAAATTCATGACTAAAATCAGGTCTCTAGACTATGACCTGTCCCTTGACGGATTCAGGAAGGTTTAGATACTGTGTTTGGGCTTTGGAGGGCAGCAGATACAGAACTGTAGAGTGAAACTAGGTTTAAAAAGCATTCATGTCGACAGTGAACTGCAGGCAGGTCTTATATCTTCTTCACGGCGTCATCAATCTCACTTATCTGCTCTTTCAGTTGGTTCCACTGCTCAGGGTTCAGGGAAATACCTGTAATTCAAACATCAAACAGAACTCCGGGAAATAAACAACTTGGATCAATTATACACAAAATGCATCTGAATACAAATTTAGTTTTTTGAGCACATGAATAAAAAAAAAAGTGTGAGCACATGAATAAAAGAAAATGTGTGAACGGATACATTTTGTCAAACTTTTTTTTTTTTAAATCCAAACCCCAGTAAAGCAGTCCTGTCCCACTGGTTAAAAAACACATTGCTGAATATCTACCAACTGGGATTTCTACCGTCACATTTGAATCCATGAAGAATAGACACCTACCTTTCCTGCCTGGTTTCATTTCACCTTCCTGGTCCATCCAGTATTCCCGGATATCAATCAGCACTTTTCCCTTGAAATCCCGAACACTCACATACCTCATCTTTCCTATCTTAAAAATAAAAACAATATAACATATACAATATATGCAGTGTGCTAATGCTGTATCAAGTAAAAGCCAAACATTTATGTCATATTAGATCATTCACCTGGAACATGTTATCTTTTTCACTGCTGCTGCTTTTGGAGGCAGACGGCACTTTTGAGGTTTCTCCACTTTTTTGTTTCTTTGATGGCTTCTCCGGTGGTGCCTGCTTCTTTCTCTTGGCCTGAAATACAGAATTTTACATTGTATTGATTGAAAGCCATTAACAAGAACTTAGGATTTCACATGAAGAAGGTATTTCTAATCATGGCCAAGTGTGAATTTCAGAACTATGTCAAAAATGAAGATTTAAGTAGCTAAATATTTCATATTTGACAAATGCGTAATAGAAACTATCCAGGGACGCAAGCAGCTTAACCGGATCCATTTTCTGCATATTAGGCATATAACTGAGAATTAATGTGTGAATATTGTGAATTAATTTAAAACGTTCCTGATAGTCTCAGAAATTCACTTAATTCTTAGATATCTTCTGTGGAAGGCTCAGGACCAAAAAATACTCATCCTGTCAACCAAACGTTATATATACCGACATGGTAATAAAGCTATTGTTATCCAAACTTTGCGATCCATAATTAAAATGCACATATGTGATCAAGGTAATCAAAATGATCCCAGGGGCCTTTCCAGATCCCAGATCCTGGCCTTGATAATCCTAAAACCCTGTGTAAGGTCGCTCCTAATGTTCTAGCAACATTAAATTGGTGGTTATTCTCAAGAAATATCCAATTTTGCTGATGCAAATACTTTTATGCAATATACATTTCTTTCAGTTAGTTAAAAGTGTAATGTGGGGATATCCGTGCCCATACCTTTGTGTCAACTTCACTGTCAGAGTCACTGTCTGATGAAGAAGACAACACTTCCTTTGACTTAGGCATTCTGAAAAGAACAACAACACAATTTAAATGAATAACCAAACCACAATTGTGAAAAGCATATATTGCACTAATATATTCAGGGCTATATTGCTTGAAAACAAAAATATTCATAATCTAGGTGCAGGCAAATAACAATTTCATCATGGTTGCATCCTCGTGCTTTGCAATGATGTTTTCTAAGTCTATAAAAAATATATTTATTTTCCGAAGAAACAATGCTTGCATTTTCGCATGTTGTGTTTTGCAGGTATTAAATGAGTGGAAGAGAGACTGATTCAAGGGCGTCAGTCGTTTACAACTATTATAAGAACAAACAAGGCCGAACATATCAACGCGCAGCAAAATGGCCATTTGCCAGTAGTTTCCTTTCAATGAAAGAATCTGTTATTGCAAAATCTCGGCTGATATCGTGCCCGAAAATTATACTAAGCTTCACGTATCAAAATACTTACGTGATGTTGCAAGGTGAATGTAGGGTAAACTGAGTTAAAAACACAGGCTCAATTCGATGCGCGCGATCGTTCTGCAAAACCTGTGCTGCTGAGCGCGCGCTTGCAAAGCTGTAACCAGGAAGCGCCCTTGAAGAACTGAATTGTGGGAAGTGTAGTTTTGATTATCCATAGCTTTATCGTTTGATTTAGCCTCACCCTCTCATCGCTTCCTATAGTTCCTACAATGTAATAGTACATGTTCTACATCTTCCTTGGGCATACATTCCAAAAATTCATCTGATTGACTTTTGCCCTTTAAAAACAATTTTTATTTAACCCTGATCAAACCTAAGACTGGTTAAAATGCTCTCCTCTCTTCTGTTACTTCTATTCACACCCTGAGCATTAATAGATTTTTGCAAGCTGTAATATTTCCTTCCACTTTTATCCACATCCCACCTGCCCTGCCATTTCATCATTTCTTTTTTGATTATCGCCTTAGCTTCTCCTTTTCCAATGGGTATATTTATGACATTGTTGAAATCTTCTTCTTCTTCTTTTAATTTTTATTGGCGGTTGGCAAACCAGCTTAAATGTGCATTACTGTCACCTGGAGTATGGATAGCAGCTTGACATGAAGGAAGGGGGAAAAATAAAAACTATATATTCATATTAAATTTTTTCCCTTATCCCCATATTTTTAAAAATAATTTATTAGGAGACTGTACATTTTTTACCAGCAGATTTTCTAGTGTCATATTTTGTTTTCCACCTTTTTGCTAAAAAGTATTGCTAAGTATTATTGCTATATATATTGCTAAGTATATCGTATGCTAACACTATTCTTTCTTCCTCATATAATTTACAATCGAATAAAATGTGTTTTAGGTACTGTCTCTTGTGTGTTACAATGGGTTACAATGGGTGCAAATGTGAAATTTAAAAACCGATGCCTAATTATATTTTCTTCTTTTGGATTTCTGCCCTGCCTAAAGCTTATGTCTACTTTTTTTTTGTACATTATACAAATTTCGTCCAGTATCAGCTATATACCATAATTTTGTTTGTATGTCCCTTTATAATGGTTTTAATTTCTGCTCTACATAACGGTACTATATCAACTTTTTCATGTTTTATTGATCCTTCAGCCAAAATCTACAATCTCATTTCCTTCCACCCCTACATGAACCCAAAGGAAGGACACATCTTGTCCTCTTTCATACGGTATTAAAAGCAAGAGGAATATTTGATATATTATATCTTGTCTGCATGATGCTTTTCCAGATTGTATACTCTGCAGATAAGCTGTTAGAAGCTATATGGTTACATTTTGGTCCTGATTATTTTCTTCCAACCACTATATTGCCAATAAAATTCCTAAAAGCTCTGTCATGTATACCAATAAATGATCTGTTGTTCTTTTTTGGACTGCTATTTCATAGCGAGGAATGAAGAAAGCAGCAACAGTACGGCCTGTCTCTGGCTGCTTTGATCCATCTGTAAATATTAATATCTTGATAAAGGTCCATATTTTTTAACTATTTTCCTCTGTGGCATAATTATAGATTTATTTATATTAATTATAAATTAATTAAATTATAGATTAATTTTAGATAATTATTTAATTATAAATATATAAATATATAATTAATTTAGATTTGTTGAAGACTTGTTATATCTACATATGACTTTATGAATTTCCAACAGTTGATAATGCCACCGTGGGGCTTACTTAAAGCTGGCTAAGGCTTGAATTTTGTGCTTTTGCATTTCCTATCCATTAGTGGTGGGCAGATCGAGGCTTCGTGAAGCAATGAAACATTTGAAGCAAATGTGCCATACTGTGTCGAGACTTCGAAACAACCCGTCTCAACGGTGACACCTAGTGGTCGCTTGCAGGTGTTGATCTGAAACAACCTTGACAACGAGCCATTAAAAAAGTTGTTGTTTTTTTATTATTGTATTTTTCTAATATGTGAAGCTTATAACCTGTAGGCTCTTCACTGTGCATAATGTTATTTTGGTCATGAAAAATGAATATTAATAAAAGAAATCAAGCCACAATGTCTCACTTTTTTATCGATTTTTATTCAAAAATATTTTTTTTATTCTCTGCTGTCAAATGACTTAGCCTACTTCTTTTTTTACAGATAATTTCTCCAGCATTTAAAAAAATCCTCTCACAAAGGACACTTGTTGATGGCATGCAAATATATAGTTTTTAGCAGGGACATAATGAGGAAAGATTACTGCTCTCTCTTTCTAGTAAGTTAGGGGATCATGAGTTCAGGGCAAAAACGCATCATTGAGGTATTTTTTCACTTCCACTGTGGCATCAGCTGTAGCATTGTGTATATCATCTGGGTTTCACAGATATGATTATCAAAAAACTGTCCTGTGTTTCTAATGGTGTTGATGTTGATGATGATGGGCCTTATGTTGACATTTGTGGCTCTGAATGAAAATGAAAACATTTAGTAACAAATCCTAAACTGACGGCATATATGAAGTATAAATGTCATGAATCAGATGACACAACATAGACTGAAACTGCTCAACAGTAGTTAGGGTCACCATTTTTTTAACCTTGGGTCCAGCGGTGTAGCCAGTGCCAAGGCTCAAACCCTCCACATCTGGAGTGCAGACCTTCTTGCAGATGTGAGCCTAGCCAAAACAGGAGAAAACCATATTAATTATAATAATGACAACAATATGACAGTTATGGCCAATTACATGGGTAGTATGGTCATTGTGGCCTACCTAATACAGTTCATTCCTGCGTGTCTTTGTTTCTGTACAAGCTAGCAGCATCCTGTACAGTGGTATAAGCTTTGAAGCAGACACTCTCTGTTCCTCTGACATCTCTGTTGTTGCTAGTTTGAATGGTTGCAGTAGTGACAATGATTGTTGAATAATGTACAACTCGAGACTTGTCAGGGGAGCAGTATCACTGTTTAAATTGGAAAGTGCAGCACCCACTGGCTCACGTTGCTCGTACAAGCGTTCTAGCTAGGGATGCACCGATACCGATTCCAGTATCGGTATCGGGCCCGATACTGAGCTCATGTACTTGTACTCGTACTCGTAAAAATGCCCCGATACCAACAACCGATACCAGGCAGCATGTAGTGTCAGAAATTATAATGGGGATTAAAAAGAAGGCTGTATATGAAATAAATGTATCTTATCAGTGGAATATTAAACAGAATATATTAACGCGTTGTCTATATAACTATATGGTGCGCAAGCTGATAAGAGAAAAACACGCAGAGGATTGAGCGCGCTATGACACAGACACGCGAGCTGGTCGAGCGCATCCCTTTTTCACAGACGTCAGTGGAAAGTTTGTAGTTCAGTCGGATGTCAATGGCAAATCAAGTAAAACGAGGCATGTAGCTTATTAATAACGTTAACTGACGAGAGAGAGAGAGAGAGAGAGAGAGAGAGAGAGAGGGGAGAGAGAGAGAGCGCGCACTTCTGTTGAATGCTGTTGATTGCGGATCATTCACTCAGCACGTGTTATTTGGATTAAAACTAAATCGTATATGTAAGTAAAACATGAACTGTTACCTTACTTATGTTTAACGAGTGGTAGCCTACATTATTACAGGAAATTTGCAGGTCAAGAATTTCCATGAAGTTCAAACATCCACAGCCCGCGCCCCGAAAACCACCAGACAGCGCGCGAATACGAAATGGAAGTCTTTCACGCATTGCGCTTGTACGGACGAATTCACACAAAACTATGTAAAAACACATTGGCGAGTATCCTAGTAAAAGTATGTTATATATCTCAAGTGAACGTAGACAGTATAATTCAAATGGCGTCAGTGCGTTCGGTCTTAAAGGGGCGGCACTTTAATAAATTTGCTGCTGTGTTTTAATGTTAATCAAACAAAGGACAAATAAATTACTCTCTGCTCTTGGCTAAATAGGCTACCTCTATCAACTTTACAAAAAGATCCATATATATTTAATTTATGCAGTAATAAATATGCAGTGCATGAAATATATATTTGTTGAACTAATTAAGTTTAAATTTAATAAACAACTAATATGATTGATATTATTTTGGTTTCTCTACCAATACATTTAAAAATTACAAATGCATGAATTGAAAATTAATTGAAAATTAAAAATACAGGTATCGGTTACGGTATCGGTATCGGCGAGTACCACAAATGAAAGTATCGGTATCGGACTCGGTCTGGAAAAAGTGGTATCGGTGCATAGTTGTAGCATGTCGAATGTGCTGTTCCATCTCGTCTCAACCTCCTGTTGAGTTTCAGAGTTGGTCTGGCCATCAAGCCCTGCATCTCCACAAGCGTGTCCTTTGCTTTTCTGGATCTGAACAACCCCACTATCTTCTGGCGTATTTCATTGATGACCGGGGTGTGATCTAGGGCCTTTTTCACAATCAAAATGGGACATGGCGAAGGTGGAGTACCTGGGCGTTTAGGATCATGTTGGATGCATTGTCAGTATTAATCGTCCAATTAGTCGTTAGATTAGTCGACTAATCGATAAAATAATTGCCCAACTAATCGTTTAGTTAATAATCGTTTACCCCAGCCCTATATCAGTCACCATGCCCTGAACTATGGAGGTTATTTCCCACTCAGCCATTAGCAAGGCTTTAGCCTCCATGAGATGCTGGGCTGTGTGGGTTTGGTAAAACCTCCTTACACCCAGTACAACAGCTGCCATTTTTGCCTCTGGTGTTATGTAATGGCAAGTTACACCAAGATATCCATCCATCCATATTAATGGAGGACCACATGTCAGCTGTAAGGCCAAATTCGCCCTTTTGTAAGTCCTCCATTGTCTTCTCCTTGGTTTTGTTATACCTTTCGCTGACCATTGTTTTAAGCACCTTCCGGGATGTCGTCATGAAAAAAAAAAAAAAAAACATTTGTCTTAATTAACTTAATAAAAAATGAAAATAAACTTACTAGTAAATATTTTGCCATTGAGAACAAAACATATCTGTTTTAATGACTGCAACATAGGGCAGGCTGTGTATCTTTTTTTTTTTTTTTACGGGCTCGGGTCGGACTCCAGCTGATCATTCTGATGAGCTGTCGGACACGGTCCGGGCTAGGGCCAGAGCGTCTCGGGCCAGGGCCTGGCTAGGGCCTAGATTTGAGGCCCGTGCAGGGCTCTAGTGTAGAAGTGCACCATCATTGTCTTCGGTAGGTTAAACTTCTTCAACTGCCGCAAGAAGTACAGTACATCCGCTGATGAGCTTTTTTAATCAGAGAGTTGATGTTCAGCACCCACTTGAGGTCCTGGGTGATGGATAGTTCCCAGGAAGTGGAAAGAGTCCACAGTATTGACTGGGGAGTCATGCAGTATGATGGGGGTGTATGGAGGTGGGTTCTTCCTGAAGTCTACCACCATTTCCACTGTTTTTACAGCGTTGAGGTCCAGATTGTTCTGACTGCACCAGGACTCCATTGGTTCACCTCCAAGAACACAAGTTTGGCCAATGTCTGAGGCTTCAGAAATTCTTGACAGCAGGCCAGTAGTGGAGAAGAACCCTCTCTGCGCTTGCAGACCCGCTTGGGATGCTGAACACCATGCAAGCTACTTTTGCCAGGCGGGGAAAAGACGTGGAGTTTTCTTTCCAAAATTGAATAACATCTGCGTCTGGGTTCTGTCTCGCGGATGAGAGGTAATTTTCTACTTCACCTTTGACTTCTCCTTTTATGCATTGCTGCTCATTAAGGTATGACCCTAACAGGCAAACTCTTTTTGGTCCAGGCTCGGGATTCAGATCAGCGGCGGGTGGGGTGTCGGGTGTCCCGCTGGGAGCATTAATTTCCTCAGCTTCTTTTATGAGGTCCCGGATCTCCCGAGTTTGTTGCATACTGACTCATCTCGGATTATCCATTCTGTCTTGAAAATGGGATCTAACAGTAATGCTAAAATGAGATGTTTATCAGTATAGTACATTTCATAGCGAATTGACATGTTGTTTGCCAATGTTTCTGCAAAAGCAGCGATGCCCATTGGAAGTGCAGCGTGAGTGTCATCCGTGAGCAGGGATTTGAGCAGGGAGGATCATCCCCAGGTTCCCCAACTCCTTCTGCATTTTGTCTGTGCGGTCTGCGATTTCGGATTCAAGACTAGGAAAAATAGGTGGCTGGTACCCTAAACTACCTTCAAACGGAGAGAGGTCCGTTGATGACACTGGTAACGAGTAATGTGCTTACTCAACCATAGAAAAATGTTGGCTGCCGGAGGAAGGATTCTTGGACACCAATGGATGATAACCCGAAGACAGACTTACTGTAGCTCCTAGTAATCTACAAAACACCTTTCAAAATTTGGACACAAATTGGGGTCCCCTGTCGGAGACCGCATCTATCGGGAGGCCATGTAAACGAAAGACGTTATCTACGACAGTCGCTGCTGTCTCCTTGGCAGAGGGTATTTTGGGCAAGGGAATGAAATGAGCCGCCTTCGAGAACCTGTCCACTATGGTCAAAACGACCATCATGCCATTAGATGGCGGGAGGGCGGTGACAAATCTAGCGCTATGTGGGACCAGGGTCTCGAAGGGACAGACAGCGGTTGGAGTAACCCATCAGGAGGTTGGTTAGATGACTTACCAATGGCACAAATCGAGCAAGCCAACACAAAACTGCGACTGTCACGAGCCATTAATGGCCACCAGAATCGTTGATTTACTACACGGCTGGTGCGGTTTACTCTTGGATGACAAGCCACGTTGGAGCAATGACCCCATCTAATAACTTCAGACCATAACTCCTCCTGTACAAACAATCGACTCGGTGGACATCCGGAGGCTGCTTTGACCTTTCATTCGACCGTCCATGTGAGTGTGGAGATAACTAATTTCTCTGGTAAAATGCACTCGGGAGTAGACAGGCGTTCGGATGGTTCAAAAATACAAGATAAAGAGTCGGGTTGGATGTTCTTGGAACCCGGGAGGTATGAGAGAAAAAAATCAAAAAATGATTGTAGTTTTTCTGTCCTCTCCTTGCACTTTTCTTCATGTTTTGCATCACAATAGCATAGGCTTCTTGCATGACTTCTCTCCACTTCTCTGCATAGTCAGTCTGTGACTGGTTCCTTTCTCCTCCTTTCTTGGGGAACATTCGATCGACTGGTAAAGTTGGCTCACGACCAAAGAGAAGGAAGAATGGAGAGAATCATGTCGCTTCGTGCACAGTTGAGTTATAGGCATGGACCACTTTGTTTAGGTGTTCTTTCCACCTTGACTTTTGAGACTCTTCAAGCGTGCGCAACATACCCAGCAGTGGTCTGTTGAAGCGCTCTTCAGGATTAGCCTGAGGGTGGTATGGGGAGGTGCGTAAATGGTGGAAACTGCAGTAGTCTTGTAGCTTGTGAAAGAGAGTATTTTAACTCTTTTCCTTGATCGTGATGTATCTTGGATGGGAAACCAAAACCCATAATAAAATCATCAAAGAGTTTTCTGGCAGCTGTCTTCCCAGACTTGTTCGTTGCGTAGGCCTGTGCGTATTTGGTAAAACGATTCACATCTACAAGTATATACTTCTCACTCTCTTTACACTTGTATAAGTGTAGGTAGTCAATGGATATCATCTCAAACGGTGCAGAGGTCGCAATGCTTTGGATAGGTGTCCTGATTATTTTGTTAGGTTTTTTCCTTTTTATGCAGCAACACATCTGGGGAACATAGTATTCCATTTCCTGTCTTATTTTTGGCCAGAAGAACCGTTCTCTTGCGAGAGCCAGCATTTCAACCGGCCCCTAAGTGTCCCATTTCCCAGTGGAGATGCTTGTACACTGTAGGCTCCAGGGACAACTAACTGCTTTCTCGCTGCAGTCTCTCTTCTGAGGATGCCCTCTCCATCAATCTTTAGATGGGGCCACTCTCGGAGAAGTTGACTCAATGCTTTACTTTTCTGCCAGCTTGTCTTTATGTTTAAAAAAGTGTTTTTTTTTTCAAAGCCAGAGCTCTGCTAATGGCTAAATCTGCACTCTGGGCAACTCTGATAACTTCCACAGCAAGAGGCTGGATTGGCTCTGAGATTTTACACCCCTCTGGCAGTGCATCGATGTTACTTGTGACAGCAGAGATCCAATCAACATCTTGGGTTTTATCGCTTTCCACAGGCCTCTGCCTAATCATCTCCAGCAGTAGCAGAAGCAACACTAACTCCGCCTCCGTTTCCCACGTAAGCTGATATTAGTATTTAAACATTTTCTATGATTTTTTTATGACTCTCTCTCTCTCTCTCTCTCTCTCTCTCTCTCTCTCTCTCTCTCTCTCTCTCTCTCTCTCTCTCTCTCTCTCTCTCTCTCTCTCTCTCTCTCTCTCTCTCTCTCTCACACACACACACACACACACACACACACACACACACACACACACACACACACACACACACACACACACACACACACTTTATTTTTAAAGTTTGTGGGTAAGAATCGTGTAAAAAAAAATCCCTTATTTTGGGATGGATTCCAGGAAATCTCCCTTATTTTCAATGTTCAATGTTGACAGCTATGCTGCCCTACAAAGGCAAAGCGCAGTAACTACACATTTGGTCAAAAATTAGTTAAGACTTGTAATGGGCTTTATGACATGTGTTCTGTCTTGTGAAACAATATCTGGGTTAAATTATGTCCCGTTTCGGAGATGCATTACCACTAATCTACCCATAACATGTTTGACTGGCTGGTATAAAAAACTTTAAAGGCCTTTTTCTCAGTATCTTTGTTTGCGTAGTTACTGCACTTTGCCTTTGTAGGGCAGTATGGTATACGCACCGCAACTGGAACGGATCGACGGACTGCATCCGCGTGCAGTGTGAAAGCTCTAACCTGTTAACATGGGTACGGAAAAAAATACGCACTGCAAACGGAGTATGTGTGAAACGGGCGTTACTCTCAGCCATTCTGCTTTTACCGACTGCCATAGCAGGTATCAAGTTACGCCCTCATCCAAAGGCAGGGCGGGGATATGCAGCTCTTTTACATTTAAAATGATACACACCAAAACAGCTCTTTTTAAAACAGGTCCCAAAAATGACATTTTCAAATGGTTATAATAAATGAACTGTGGGGTATTTTGTGCTGAAACTTCACAAATACAATCTTGGGGACACCCGAGACCAATATTACATCTTGTAAAAAGGGGCATAATAGGTGCCCTTTAATCAAATAATTCCAAGCGATCGTCGAATATTATTTTTGCTTGAAATGTCCATCCCTACAAAATACGAAATGTCTTAATCAGACAAAATACACGCATCATAGTATAAGAATGAAATATAAAGAAATAAAGAAATAAAATAAAAATACATGAAAGTAGGCCTAAATAATAAATAAATAAAATAATAAAAGAGGCTCAGCTTCTGAAGCATGAACTCAAGCAAGTAGTTGCAGTTTTTGTTGCTGTTATGGCTACGGAGTTAGCCCATAGACAGTAAAAGAAATGGACACAGCGACCCCATTGATTTTAACTGAGAAGACTTGAAGCCGATTATTGCACTTCCTGTCTGATGGCTGAGCAACTGCGCAGGCTCAAACTGAGCCTAGACATAATAAATACATAGACACCCTATTGGCCGCTTTGGAATGTTGCTGCGATACGTCAGCGCATCCGCCATTTTGCTGAGGGCAAGACTGCGCTGTAAACAAATGCTAGTAAACGGGTGAGCTGCGGTTTTCCTGGATAAAAACAATAATAACGTTTACATTTATCAGCCGATTTCAGTGGTTTGTACGTGGTGTACTTTATAATTACCAAATAAAACCAGAAAAAAATGGTTCAGTCTTGTTTGTGAAAGGTAATTTCCCGAGACCTGTTTTCAATTGTGTGGTGATTTGTACAGCCCCACGCAGCGCACGAAGCAGGCATTTTTCTCAATTCCCATAATGAGAGGTATGGGAAAGTTGCCCTCCTTGATATGGCGGCGCCGTTGATGTACGCTCCAGCAGCCAATAGGGTGTCTATATATATTATATAGATAAGGGTGTCGTTTTCAGATTTATCCACCCTGGGACCCGGTTTCAAAAAATAGCGGTTTCAGTCTCCCAAAATGCCTGATCCATCTGGACGAAACGCTGACCCGATAAAAAATTTGTACAAACGCGTCTCCGTGTGGTCAGGGCCTGAAATAACAGCAATTTGAATCTATTGAGTACTCCTGCCCTGAGAGCAGTGCGTAGTACATTAAAATAACAGTGATTGGAATCTATTGAGTACTCCTACCCTGAGAGCAGCGCATAATACACTAAAATAACAGCGATTTGAATTTATTGAGTACTCCTGCCCTGAAAGCAGCGTGTAATACACTAAAATAAGAGTGATTTGAATCTATTGAGTACTCCTGCCCTGAGAGCAGCGCATAGTACACTAAAATAACAGCGATTTGAATCTATTAAGTACTCCTGCCCTGAAAGCAGCGTGTAATACACTAAAATAACAGTGATTTGAATCTATTGAGTACTCCTGCCCTGAGAGCAGCGCGTAATATATCAAAATAACAGCGATTTGAATCTATTGAGTACTCCTGCCCTGAGAGCAGCGCGTAATACATCAAAATAACAGCGATTTGAATCTATTGAGTAGTCCTGCCCTGAGAGCAGCACATACACTAAAATAACAGCAATTTGAATCTATTGAGTACTCCTGCCCTGAGAGCAACGCGTAATACACTAAAATAACAGTGATTTGAACTCCTGCCCTGAGAGCAGCGCGTAAAACACTAAAAAATAACAGCGATTTGAATCTATTGAGTACTCCTGCCCTGAGAGCAGCGCGTAATAGAGTGCCGAAGTTACGACGTCACTTTGTAGGCCAAAACACGGAAGTGAGTTAGCATTTTAGCACTCCCGGTTCCCTCGCTCTAAAGTCTATGGGATTTTTTAATGGGTTTTTGCTAAATCGCCTGAAATAAGGTCTGTGGTGAACAAAGCCTTTAAATATTTTCACGTTTTGAACTATGACATAGAACACACTGTTATAACCTGCTTGTGGTTTTTTAAACTTTATTGTGTCTGCTTGTGTTTTTTAAAAACTTTATATAGGCTTCAAAATAGAGGTCGACCGATTCATCGGTTTTGCCGATTAATCGGCACCGATAGTTGATTGGTGGAACTATCGTTATCGGCAAAAATCCACACCGATAGTTTTTCCGGGTTGCATCTGTTGCTGAAGCGGCTGAGAAGTGCGCGCGGTCATTAAGCCTTGTTTATACTCGACGCGTCCGCAAGAGCGCGAGTCTCCGCAGACTGCGCGCGCGTCTCCCCAAACGGACGAGGCGTTTATACTCGACGCGCTCGCCGTTGTACTATTTTGTTAAACGACAGGGGGCGACTCGAGTAATTGTCCTCTAAACCATCAGGAATCAACGAGAGAAGAAGAAAGCTACACACGTGACAATGTTTATTCTAGTACACCAATACCACACTACAAAAAGAATCGTGTAAAACCAGTAAACCCTGAGATTATTAGGTAATGACAATAAAACAAAATATTGGATATGATAATGTGTATACAATATAACTAAATAAACAATATCTAACATATTTTCTAATTTCACTAAACATTTCATTAAGTTTCGTGAACATTTTTATTAAACATGGACCTTTATGTTCAATAAAATACTTTTTATGCTATTGAATGCTCATTTTTTTAAATGTAAGCAACTTATAGACGTGCAAACTGGGTGCCGGTGTAGTGAGAAGTTCGAGCTCGGCCAGATTCGGCTCGAAGTCGTTCATCTTCGGATGCGGCGCCGCGCGCGTTGTTAAGCCTGGTTTAATGGTGTGTTCACACCGAACGCGAATTTAATCGTTTGCGCGAGTAGATTACATACAAAGTCAATGCAAAGACGCGAATAGACGCATCATTCGCAGCCGGGCGTTGCGAATGACGCGAATTGGGCGACGCGTTTTGCCGCGAACGTCTTCCGCGCAAGTTGAAAAATTTGAACTCGAGCGAAGATTCGCATGACGCTTTGTTGCGCCAGCCAATCAACGAAGAGCATCCGAGAAATCCTGTCAGCGACCTATGTCAGCGACCCTAGCTTAGCAGGTTATCAAACTGGGCACCCGTCATTCTCAAATAGCGCTGGAAGCGGCTGTCATCCAGGCGCAGTTCCTGAAGAAGACTGTGAAATTCACCGAGTTGAGTTCGCCTCTGGATGGTGCTGTGAACCCAGACACGTCGGCGTTTGGCTTTCCTCCATATTTGGGACTTCCACAACAAGTACAGGCAGCAATATGCAACGTATGCCAGAAAGAAATTGTGTTGTTGTTTTTTTTTATTCGCGATGTGACACGAACGCGCGAATGGGTTCAAAATGTTCAAGTGTCTAACTAGACGCGATAGACGCGTATTTGACGCTATATTCGCGTTCGGTGTGAACACACCATAAGCCTTGTTTATACTCGACGCGTCCGCAAGAGCGCGAGTCTCCGCAAGACTGCGCGCGCGTCTCCCCAAACGGACGAGGCGTTTATACTCGACGCGCTCGCCGTTGTACTATTTTGTTAAACGACAGGGGGCGACTCGAGTAATTGTCCTCTAAACCATCAGGAATCAACGGAGAGAAGAAGAAAGCTACACACGTGACAATGTTTATTCTAGTACACCAATACCACACTACAAAAAGAATCGTGTAAAACCCAGTAAACCCTGAGATTATTAGGTAATGACAATAAAACAAAATATATGGATATGATAATGTGTATACAATATAACTAAATAAACAATATCTAACATATTTTCTAATTTCACTAAACATTTCATTAAGTTTCGTGAACATTTTTATTAAACATGGACCTTTATGTTCAATAAAATACTTTTTATGCTATTGAATGCTCATTTTTTAAATGTAAGCAACTTATAGACGTGCAAACTGGGTGCCGATGTGATGAGAAGTTCGAGCTCGGCCAGATTCGGCTCGAAGTCGTTCATCTTCGGATGCGGGCGCCGCGCGCGTTGTTACAAAATCTGCCGTGCACACCGGCCCTGTCCCAAATGGCACACTCCGGACTTGTGGACTTCCTCAGAGTCCACACTTCAGTGACGTCATGAGTGCAGACCTATAGGGCCCTTAGCGCGAGTCCGCGAGGGCGCATTGAGAGGTATTTTTGGGACAGACTCGTTAATCACGCCGGAAACAGGAAGACAGTCTGTTTTTTTATTTATTTATTTTTTTTTTATTGAATTTTCAAAATCACAGAGTTTGATATCAAGTTGACATTTCTTTTACATATTTTCTGATAAGTATCACCTTTGACAAGTAAAACATGAGACAACAATAATTTGAAGAAAGAAAAAAAAAAGAACAAACAGAACAGAAAAAAAGGGGGAAAAAAAGGATAAAGGGCATCACGGACATATATTAAATTCCTTTAGCAGAGATACAGATCCCTTGTCTTAAATTTGTCATCTGTCTTACTTCATACAAATGAATTTGACTTTTGTATAAAAAAATGTATGTTATTGATTTGTTTCTATTATTAGGAAAATGTCATATTCATCAAACTACGGTAAGTGGAGTAACTCAAAACCCAACTTTGCTCATTTCAAAGCAGTCTTTAACATGTATTTTGAGTCTGTAAAGTTTTTTAAAAAATCGGAAGACAGTCTGGTTGTTGTTATGGACAGGAGCTGCAGGTTCGGGGAAATATGCTGACTATTGTTGTTGTGTTTATGACTCAGTAAAGCCCTGACATTCTGTTCTATTTATTTTATGAATCATAATATTATATTATTATATTATTCAGCTCGCTATTATTAGCCTATGTTATAGACATCAACCACTGGTTGATGATCATAATGTTTGTATAAACTTGTGTCTTGTCATAAAAACCGTAATGATAATTACACTTAAATATTTTCTTCTCAGAGCCATGTTAACAATTGTCCGTGAGTGAAATATCCTCCCATCTGTTGTCTGATTGGCCTTTCGCAAGGATTCCTGGGTAGTTAAAGTGCGTGGAGCCTGCTTCTATGCGGGCTTCGCGGAAGACCGCTTCAAGGGTACAAAGGGGGCGCTGCTGAGCACACTTCAGAGCGTTAAAATGCTATTGGGACGGCCTACGGACTCGTAGACTCGGCGAGCACGCGCAATTTAAGTCCACGAGACCGAAAGTCCGCATGAAGTGCGCCATTTGGGACTGGGCCACCGCCAGGCGAAATGGGCCCTTGCGCACCCAACGCGCGCGACCGCCCACGCCGCAATGACGTCATTTTTGCCGCGCGCACCTCGCGCTCTTGCGGACGCGTCGAGTATAAACCAGGCTTTACACAGCACTAGAGCGCTGAAGAGACTGCTGGCATTATACAGAGCGAGAGCGACCTCTAGAGGACAAATAATAGACTATCACTGGCTGAGTTGTTTACATTAACACGTGAGGCTGCGCGCAGCACAGACCACGGAGAGAACACGCAGCAGAGAGAGCGCCGCTGACACTTCAGACTCGCATTTAAAACACAGTCAGCGAAACGGTATTGAATACATAACACTAAATATTGCCATATCATTATAAAGTAATTCTTATATTGACTAGATGCTGCATCAGCAGAGAAAGAACAGTAGTTTGCCGTCGAGGCTGTGAGGACTCTAACCTTACCTCAGTCAAGCGGTTTAAACAATGTGACAAAAACACACGCAGACCTGACCCAAATGTTTTATGGCGCAATTGTTATCATCTATTTGCATTATTTTATATCCGGCTGGTCACTTTTATGCATTCATTAGCCGACGAAGTTGCATATTTAAAACTAGTGACGTGATTGCTTTCTCAACATTGATATGTTCATGCAGCCGACAGAAACATAAACAAATCATAAACGTGTTCGATTTAAGATCTTTTTAATCACTACAATACATCTTGTTATTTTGATTAGATAATTATCAAGTGTTCTAAAATAAAAGCAAATAAAGTGGGAGACTATATAGGCTAAATTACGTATACATTATACAGGTCTTTATTACATTTTAATGGCTATCTTTAAGCACGACTCTTTGGAATTATATGAAATGGTAACACTTTACAATAAGATTCCATTTTTAGCATTAACTAAGATTAATACAAGTTGTAGAAGAATTATTCATTGTTAGTTTATTTCAATTTATTTTATTTACTAATGCATTTGAAATTGAGTTTTAATTCTTATTTTATTTGTTATTACCTTAATGTACTATGAACTAACATGAATGATAAAGTTATAATTGTATTGCTCATATTAATACATGCAGTAAAAACGTATATTGCATAGTTCATGAAAACTAGCTAATACATCCTTGTTTACAAATGGGACTTGCAACGTGTTACCTATGAAATGTTTCTAGGTTATAGCTTTGAAATCTGTAATATTTTAATGTTTAAATTATTTTCTGTATAAAGTTTTTATATATTAATATTTATATATTTATTTAATTTAGCACATTTCAGTTCAGCACTGTTTTATTGTGAGTATTATGTTTGTTTTTAATCCAGCATCCATTTAAAAAAATATCGGTTGAATTATCGGTTATCGGCATGTACGGTCAAACCTAAATATCGTTATCGGTAAAATCCACTATCGGTCGACCTCTACTTCAAAATGTATACATTTTGCATTAACTTGTAAAGATTATCTTGATAGACAAAACGTGTAAGGGTCACAACTCTTTGTTAAACACAGATCTTATTTTTTGCGATTTTCCAAAAGTCTATGGGGAAAATGCATAGCTTTTCGATCGAGGGAACCCATGCGCCGCTAGCTTCCGAGTTGTCCTATAAAGTGACGTCATCACTTCGGCACTCTATACACTAAAATAACAGCGATTTGAATCTATTGAGTACTCCTTCTATGAGAGCAGCGCGTAATACACTAAAATAACAGCGATTTGAATCTATTGAGGACTCCTGCCCTGAGAGCAGCGCGTAATACACTAACATAACAGCGATTTGAATCTATTGAGCACTCCTGCCCTGAGAGCAGCGCGTAATACATCAAAATAACAGCGATTTGAATCTATTGAGTACTCCTGCCCTGAGAGCAGCGCGTAATACATCAAAATAACAGCGATTTGAATCTATTGAGTAGTCCTGCCCTGAGAGCAGCACATAGTACACTAAAATAACAGCGATTTGAATCTATTGAGTACTCCTGCCTTGAGAGCAGCGTGTAATACACTAAAATAACAGTGATTTGAATCTATTGAGTACTCCTGCCCTGAGAGCAGCGCGTAGTACACTAAAATAACAGTGATTTGAATCTATTGAGTACTCCTGCCTTGAGAGCAGCGTGTAATACACTAAAATAACAGCGATTTGAATCTATTGAGGACTCCTGCCCTGAGAGCAGCGTGTAGTACACTAAAATAACAGCGATTTGAATCTATAGAGTACTCCTTCTATGAGAGCAGCGCGTAATACACTAAAATAACAGCGATTTGAATCTATTGAGGACTCCTGCCCTGAGAGCAGCGCGTAGTACACTAAAATAACAGCGATTTGAATCTATAGAGTACTCCTTCTATGAGAGCAGCGCGTAATACACTACAATAACAGCGATTTGAATCTATTGAGTACTCCTGTCCTGAGAGCAGCGCGTAATACACTAAAATAACAGCGATTTGAATCTATTGAGGACTCCTGCCCTGAGAGCAGCGCGTAATACACTAAAATAACAGCGATTTGAATCTATTGAGGACTCCTGCCCTGAGAGCAGCGCGTAGTACACTAAAATAACAGCGATTTGAATCTATAGAGTACTCCTGCCCTGAGAGCAGCGCGTAATACACAATAACAGCGATTTGAATCTATTGAGTACTCCTGCCCTGAGAGCAGCGCGTAATACACTAAAATAACAGCGATTTGAATCTATTGAGGACTCCTGCCCTGAGAGCAGCGTGTAGTACACTAAAATAACAGCGATTTGAATCTATAGAGTACTCCTTCTATGAGAGCAGCGCGTAATACACTACAATAACAGCGATTTGAATCTATTGAGTACTCCTGCCCTGAGAGCAGCGTGTAATACACTAAAATAACAGTGATTTGAATCTATTGAGTACTCCTGCCCTGAGAGCAGCGTGTAATACACTAAAATAACAGCGATTTGAATCTATTGAGTACTCCTGCCCTGAGAGCAGCGCGTAATACACTAAAATAACAGCGATTTGAATCTACTGAGCACTTCTGCCCTGAGAGCAGTGATTTTCAGTGAATGCCACGGTTTAATTCTGTAGAAGTTTTTTTAGAACTACATGATGTAACTCTAATCTACTGTATTTTCAGTTGCCAGTTAATAAGTTATATAGACTTCATCTTATTAAAAAAATTTAAATATAAAAAACCAGCAGTAAAAACAGCAATGAATAAATGTACCGAAAGAATGAATGAGGTGTTTAAACACCGCTTCCTCTTTAAAAAAAGGGAGGAGACCGAAATAAACTCTGGGTTTACGGAAGTAAACCTGCTCCCGACCAGGGTTGCGTTTCCCAAAAGCATAGTAAGTTAGCAACTTTCTTGGTTGCAAATGCAATTTCCCAATGCCAAGCAACTGCTTTTGGGAAACGCACCCCAGGTTAGGTTCACAGAGTAAGTTACCATGGTAACTGACAGAAACGGGCTTGACTTACTCTGCTTTCTCAGGTTTGTCTTACCTCCCATTCTGAAACTGAAAACCCAGAGTTTCCCTCATTTCAGTGTTAACATACTCAGAGTTTTTACTTAACCTCCTTTCTGAAACAGGCCCCTGGGCCTGGTTAGTAAGTGAAGCTGGTAATGCTGTTTGTGGAGTTGTTTAATCCTCCTCTACTGAGATCTTCAGAGATTTAATGTCTTCTTTTATCTTCAGTTGATCTAAGGCTGTGGCTGAAGTCAGTTGTAGTTCTTGTGTTTCTGCTCGTCTCTTCTCATTTTTCTGTTCTTGTTGTTGCTCTAACTTAAAGGGGTCATATAATGGTACATGCACTTTTACAAGTTGATTGTACTGAAATGTGTGTTGGCAGTGCCTGTACACAGCCATCATATAATGATAAAAATCCATCCAGTGGTTTTGTTTTAATCTCCTTCTATGTTTTCCCCTGCCTCAAATCGAGCCGTTCGAGCCTGTGACGAAAGCTCGCACGCCCCTCCCACGATTGTTGATTGACAGCAGCGTTTCAACACAGACCCGCCCTCGCTCGTGAGTGAGATGTCAATCATAGTTCGCCATTGTTGATACACTGGAGCAGAATGGCGCATAAGCGATTGTGGTGTTCTGTTCTTGGGTGTAATAAGGAACACAACAGTCATTTTAATGTTCCTAAATCCGAACCGCTGAAGACGCAGACTCACGCAGTGGCTGAGTTTTGTTTAAGGGAATATTTCCGAGGAGCAACGTCAATGCACTCATGTTTGCACAAATCATTTCTCACCAGACTGCTTTTTAAACGAGGCGAGGGTCAATATAAATCAGGTTTTGCTAAGAAGCTGCTACTGAAAAAGGAATCGGTACCAACTATTCGTGTTCCTGCTGGACCTCCAAAAGAAGTGAGTGTAACGTTTAAGTAACCTTTATATTAATCTTTGCAAATCCCTTGCACGCTTTACGATGATTGTGGCTAATGTTTACACTCAGGGTACATTACGGCATGTATTCTATGTAACGTTACGACGTTCTCAATATAATTCATAATCCCACGTTTATAATGAAAAACGCGTTATAGTTATTGTGTTATTAAAAACTGTGTACGCAGGTGTTACAGTTAACGTAACAGGAATATTATAATAATAATAATAATTCATTACATTTATATAGCGCTTTTCTGGACACTCAAAGCGCGTTACATAGAAGGGGGGGAATCTCCTCAACCACCACCAATGTGCAGCATCCACCTGGATGATGCGACGGCAGCCATATTGCGCCAGAACGCTCACCACACACCAGCTTACTGGTGGAGAAGAGACAGTGATGAAGCCAATCAGTATATGGGGATTATTAGGAGGCCATGATGGACAGAGGCCAAGGGGCAAATTTGGCCAGGATGCCGGGGTTACACCCCTACTCTTTCGAAAGACATCCTGGGATTTTTTATGACCACAGAGAGTCAGGGCCTCGGTTTAACGTCTCATCCGAAGGACGGTGCTATTTTGACAGTATAGTGTCCCCGTCACTACACTGGGGTGTTAGGACCCACACAGACCACAGGGATAGCACCCCCTGCTGGCCTCTCTAACACCTCTTCCAGCAGCAACCTGGTTTTCTCAGAAGGTCTCCCATCCAGGTACTAACCAGGCTCAGCCCTGCTTAGCTTCAGTGGGCAACCAGTCTTGGGCTACAGGGTGATATGGCTGCTGTATTGACAGTAATATCAATGCAGTTACAATACTATAGATGTACTTAAAAGTTTTCTTAAAACATAAAACATTTTCGTACTGCACTAAACATAAACATACAAAAAATTCTTAGGTATCCTTCAACTACTGCTAGAATCATTACTGACATGACCTCATGTCAGTTTCAGTCACGATAGTTGTAGCAACACTGAGATAACGTCACGCATCACTGACAATCTACAAAAAAAAAAAGTTTTTCAACATAAATCTGTCAACGAACTATAACTTACATTAGTAACGTTAAACACATAGCGTTTGTATCTCACAACTCTAACGTTACCCTGCCAGCCAGTACATACAAAAATAGATCAAAGTGACATTGTTACCAACCATTCAGAAACGTCCTGTTCGAGCCTTAATTGTCGAACTTCTTCGGGGCCGTCATCTTGTTTCGGGTCCGACTCCGGTTCAAACTGATACGGTTGCACAGATGTGTCCTCAGAGAGAATCCGCTGCCATAATAAACCCTCAACTGTTGTCAAGTCAACACTCCACGTGCGTTGTGTCAAAGCGCCCACAAAACAGAGGGGCGGAGTCAGCGAAGCTCATTATCATTTAAAGGCACATACACTAAAACGGCGTGCTGAAAACAGAGCTGTTTTTGAGCAGGTAAAATGAGTGTTTTCTTACAATACTAATGAGAATTTTTAATAAAAGTAGATTACAAAGTTTTCATTTATACCCTAAAGTTTCATATTAACTTGTACAAAAATGGCATTATATGACCCCTTTAACATTGCCATAATTCCCTGCGTGACACTTCACACGTTATTTCATTTAAATAATTATGTTTCTTAGTTTTTGTTATCAGTTATCCACATTTGGGTTTATACATCATATAGTTTAATGAATGTTTATGGCATAATTGTGTATGGCATAACACTGCCATGATGGTGTATTTGTGTGTATGATATTGTGAAAACCCAATGGGGGTGAACTTTGAATCATCATGTGGTTTACTTTTTATACCACTTGTAATATTATGGTGGTTATCAGTATATTGCAAAGGTCGAAGGCAGATTACAATCTTTTAGTGAAATGGAATGATAACATTTATAATTTAATGAAATATAAGGCTTGTTCCATATATACTAAAAGGTTATACTGTTGTTGTTTTTTTGTCCAAAGTCCGAAGTAAGGTTGGTATCATATTTTTTACAGTAAAATACTGGCAACCACAGCTGCCGTTTTTTTTTACCGTAAATTTCACTCTTTTTTTTCAGTGTAGAAATTATAGACAAAAACATGTTTTGTAATCAGACGAAACATGAAACTTTTTTTTTTTCAGTTGGAGAACCACTGAACAAAATGATACAAAAAAGAAACAACACTGATAAGATGCTATCATAATGCTTTATTGATTCAAGAGAAGAGAGATTAATCAAACTTTTAGATTTCTGTTAATAATTACTTTGAGGTTTTTGTTAATGATTGAGCTCCTCTGTTGACTATAAACTATGACTATAGTCTATAAAGTACATCTACGGATGGAGCCGTCAACACAGACGACCCACAGAAATCCCAGGTCAAAGCTCACATGCTTGTGGCCATTGGGACAGGCAACCATCGAGATCCAGTCTGTGCCAGCGGGGTTGGACCGAGTGACGCCAGTTCTGTAAAATGATTGTTTCTTTAATGTAGCATTTGATTTATATCAGAAAATTAATAATCACTTTTGTTCATACAATGTTTAATATGATAACGGTTCTATTCACCTTTGGTATAAGTTCCCTTGATAGTTGACACCAAAGACACTGCCATCAGTTGCTACTTCAATCATGGACAGAAGTCCACCAATATTCACAAAGCCGGACCCGGAACAGGCATTACTAGTCACATCCTGCAAGAGACCCAAGAAACACAAACTAGTTAATAAAGTCACATAAAATAACTGCATTTTCTGCTTCCACACCAGTTTCTTTATTTCTTAAGTTATGTCAGAAAATCAAAGTGTGCGTGATGTCTACTTTATTGTTATTGTTAAAAAACTGCTGTATTTAAACTTGAACTCATGCCCTTGTATTAAACATTGCGACATCACCTTCAAGATGTAGATTTGGTCAGCACTGTTCACTCCCCAACAGCTGTACGGGCCACAGCTATAATACTTCAGCTTTCCATTAATACGAACCCAAGGAAAAGTGCTGGATGGCCATTTGTTGTTAGCATCCATATTTAAACAGAAGATGTCATCATTTCCATTGACACCTGTAATGATCTGATCACCTCCAGCATCCACTTGTTTGAGAAAGCCTAACAGTATCAACGGGTTGGATGAAAGATTAATTTAAGAAGAACAATAAGATAATGTCTTAAGAAAAAATTTTAATGACTGATTAAGCATGCTGTAATTTCTCCTTTCACCTGGAATCTGCACAAAACTGCCACCCTGCAACTTGAAGATCTTGTCAGCTGTATCCACCCCGAGCTGACCAGCAGGACCAACACTGAAGTGCTTTAGAGAAATGCCCATCTTGGTGAAGACATTATCATTTAGGACAAACACTTCATTTTTATCGTTCACTCCAACCACTGAACCAGACCCAGCGTCTATCTGCTTCAGGATGCCATTCATCACTTCACAGTTTAAAGCTGTGAAAACATGGTGCAAAATGAGTACACTTTCACAAATGAATTACATACTGTTATATAAAAAAATGCAAAAAATTATTTATTTTAAAATTGATTTTTTACTATATGTATATATTTATGTTACCAAATCACATTAGTAGCTTACCCAGAGTGGTAAGGAACTGGCAGCTGACGAGTAGCAGGACGCTCTGAAAAACCTTCATGGCTCTGTTCATAACCATAAATCATTTATATAAGTGAGTTCAATATGAGTACGGATAAAACATAATTAATATTAAAATAACATTAATTAAAGGAAGACAACCTTCTCTTGATAGATCAGAATTCAGCAGTCAGTGTGGATTCTTCTCTTCTGCAATAGCTGCTGTCACGGTTCTTGAATTCACTGTTTATTCCTCGTCTCATGTGGTTGTTATTGTATGTGTGTGTGTGGGTGGGTGGGGTGGGGAGTTCTCCTTTAAGTAGCCTATTTTTTTGTGTACTTGTTTTACTTTGAAAGTCTGTAAAACTTTTAATAACTGGTATAAATGTATATTTGGCATAATAAAGTTTCAGTTGTGATAATACGTCAGCTGTGTTATCTTTCCTTATTGTAAAAATAGTAACATTGGTAACACAAATCGTGCGGTAGCCTAGAAAACCGGAATTCAGTATTAAATGAATGTTACTCTTTTTAACTAATTCCAATATAAACATTCTTAACACACAAGGCTCTATATAGTTAGAAGCATGGGGAAACGAGTAACCATGCTTTAATTTCACAACATTTTAAATTCTATTCTACAATCTTACATAATCAAAATGTTAACTTTTAGTTAGAAGTGGTAAAAATAATAAACCACATTGTAATTGGCTGTAAATGTGAAAGATAAGTCACTCATAGGTGAATTTTTATTTTATGAATAGAATAAAAAACAATTTCTACCAGAAAGACTCGGGAGATAAAATGATGTAACAAAGCATCCATTTATTGGCAGCCCAGCAAGCAATTATTTGCAAAGTTCTTTGGCGTAGGCCCCGTCCATAGATCGTAATCCGAGGGTGGCGGATCAGCATCTCCTGCCTGAAGACGAAGGCAGGGGCCTAGCAGACCCCCTAAAAGTAGTTGGATTGTAGATCCATCGGGACGGGGGCAGCCTCCCCCCAAAATTGATGAACGAAAGTATACCCACCGGTCGTGAATCCTGTGGTTCCTATATAATTTTTTTTTTTGGGACACATGGCCACAGGCCGTCTTTGATGGGACACGTGGGCCACAGGCCATCTTTTGATAGGACACGTGGACCACAGGCCATCTTTTGAATTGTTTCACGGGGACCACAGACCATCTTTTGATTTCTTACGTGCAGGCCCACTGGCCATCTTAATTTTCATACAAGGCCACCTAGCCTAAACACCACCACCAGTAGTTGCATAGGTATTTACCTGAACCGTTACTGGAGAGCTTGCTGAGCTTCGAGGATCACTGTAGAATCGGGTCTTATATGACTCTAATGCAGAGGAAGACCATCTGCCCAGGATCTTAATAGCTGAAGTAGAAATGCCACGATCAGCTGCTGTAAGCTGCCCCGATCCTGAAGGAATGACCAGTATACTGGGAGGGAGATGGACTGCGATTTTGAGGATGGAAACTGGTAAGTCCTGAACAGGCTTAGAGAGAAGTGTTCCGTTAGTTAGGAACTAAGAAATTTAAATCATAGATGAGAAGGGACAGAATTTGATACTTATATATAAATTGATAATGTGAAACAGAGCCATGAGAATCATCCTTAAGGTTCTTAACAAAAGAGAGTAAAGAAATTAGGTGAGAAACGCAAATCAGAAAAGACCATGGGGAAAATCCCAGTATTTATCTCCTGGAATGAATCCCCTGGATGCATGAGCCATGAACGCTGTAACAGACACAGCTACAATGGATTTTGCTTTACTAACTTAGTGTGTAATGTTGCCATTTTAAGCATAACCGACATCTGCAAGGTTACAACACTCAAAGTTCAAGTAATGGGAGAAATTAATTTAAGAAATTGCTTTTTAAAGACTACAACAGCGCTGAGAGGAGCTAACGATATTCCTCCTGGGTTAGTGCATCACCACCTACATTTACATGGCCACGGGACATGATTTATAGAATATCGAGATAGAATAAGCTAATCAGTGACTAGAGATAGCTACGATGAGCTACATAACTCATCAACGACCATTCAGAATGTTGTCTATACGTTGACGCTTCTTGAGTCTCTCCATCTTGAAGAATTCTGGTTGAACAGCGAAAAGTTTAAAATTGTAATCGAAGCTGCAAAACGAGCTGTTGAAACTCCGACCCCTGCAGCAGCCCTACCACATCCAAAGGGATAGGCAAAAACAATATGCTTACTCGCCTTCGAAATGACCATTCCAACATGCTATTCAAGTTATCTGTGGGGCATTCCGAGCCAAACCCCGCATACGCGCCGGAGACCCACCACATATCGATTTTCATAATTGTAGACGAGGAAGGAACAATCGGCCGTGATCAGGATGTAGAAAGAGGAATCTGAAAACAAAAGCAAAACATTACTAATTTAACATAATCTGTGTTAGAGGAGGGCAGGGTGATGGATCCGGGTTGCTGAAGGGCAAAGCCGTCTGAAAGCCTGGAACAAAGAGTGAAAGCGTGTTGCTATGGCTTTGCAGTGGCAGGAATGAGCGGAACCTTAGTTATGAAATTGAAGGCGGCTGACAGCCAAATTAACGTCTCAGGAATGGCATGATCGCCTAACAATAAGATCTGCCTTGATGACAACCATGCTTTGTTAGCACAACGATATAATATATTTTGCGGCCACGTCAAATCCCAAAGGACCCTAACGACCACTATAGGACGATTTTTGTGAAGAGTGGACAAAACGAACCTTGAGTGAGCTTGGAAGATTCATCTAGCCTTTACTGATATAGATATCCGAATCTGAGATTGGACATGCACCATTTGTCTGTTTTTTTTTTAAACCGGCTAAATCTGACTTCTTAATACGGTACTTACCTGAAGTAGGGTGACGGCATCCTGTCAAGAAGCTACTATTATTACCTAAATGATGCTTGATCTGTTGTATTTTGAGCGTAGAATCCTTTTCTCAGATGCGCAGCATGTGCCTGACATGGTCCCGAGTTGCTCTTTGCAGGAATAGCACAATTCATGGCTGGGAGATGGCTGGCCACAACAACAGTTGAGACTCTTGGATAGAAAGATACATGAACATGTAAATCATACAGTTGAGCAAAGACAATGTCACTCGAGTCTCCTTCAGTGATTAGTTCTGATGATTGGTTTGACTTGATAAAACTAATAAGAATGATAGTTCTGAGTTAGCAGTTTTTAACTAACTATATATGGCCTTTGACCGGAGCATCCTTAGTCTGCATTTTTCTGTACATTAATGTGGAAATACCCATCACATAAAATATTTCGATCACACATATCAGTGGAGTATTACAGCGATTGAACGCATTTTCCAATATTGAAGATCTAATTTTAATTAGGGGACTAATAATATGAATTTAGAGTAGGCCTAATTATGTTGAAAATAATTGTTTGTGAAATTACAACACTTATGTAAATATGTAATTGACTGCCATTGTAGAGATAGCCAGAGCATGCATAACAGCCAAATGACCGACTTGCTCTCTTTAGCTCAGGTTTTATTTATATTTATTTATTTTTAAATCAGTTACTCAGTTGTTAGTGAGTATTTGCAAACTGCCCACGAGAGCGTGGTATCGACGACGCTGGTATTATCAGATCACTGTAGCCTAAAGCCAAGTTCACACTACATGATTTTAAGCCCGATTTAAGCCCGATTTGCAAATCGTTGAGCTCGCCGACAGGTCAGGGTGTTATCGCATGCAAATCCCGGGGGATTAGCGGACGATGAACGCTCGCCAATCTGTTAGTATGAAAGAGCCAACAACGCATCAAAGACGCTCGCAGACGCCTCGCAGACGCATCGCCGAGCCCAGAAAAATATCTAGCGTGCTAGATATCCAGAGCTGTCGCGCGACTCAATCTCAGTGATGTCATGAGCTACAGCCAATCAGAGCAAGGCATGGGTTGAGGTCACCGCAAATACCATAGTAAATACCGGTAAATACGCGAAATGCGCGATTTTCAAACAAACACGACCAAGACGAGTTTACAGAAAGATGAGCAACATGTCGTCAAGAAAGCAATGGACTCAACAGCAAATTTTAGGAGCAAAGTTTAATCGAACTGTGGCAGGAGCATGAATGCCTTTATGATGTTGGACATGAGATGTGAGAAAGAGAAAAGGTGGACGGAAATTACAAACGCCCTCAAACACCCAGGTAAGCAAAATGTTATAGGTTGAAATGTACATTAAATCTTACTGTAATTCTGTTTATTGTCATTCCCGGTTCGTTTTATCACGTGATTTTTCGTGACAAAACGTGGTTTGTAGAATCGTTGGGTGACAGAGTTGTTGTCAACTCCTGTAGTGCGTTACCTCCTGTTGTGGATCAATCACGTTGTGTCGTGTGGTGTGAACAGCTCAACAACTTGAACACTCCTGATTTCACAGAGAGCAAGTCATGTAGTGTGAACTGCACAGTTCAGCCCAACGTTTTAAAATCATGTAGTGTGAACAAGGCTTAATGTGGAATATCGGTGACACGGAACTTGCTTCCACTTGCTATGAACATTTACCCTTTAAGGTGAGCTATCCGGCCCCGTTGCAGTCTACAGATCAGATCAGTAGTAATTAGAAACGCGCTGCGACACGTCACCGTGGACACCAGTTTGAACTCTGCCGCTGGTGTAGGAAGCAACGGAGAATACTTACCTGGATGAAGTTTAATCGTGATAGAGGGGAAATTTTAACAGCTATGGCTGGTGGAAGCGCCTACCAAAACTTGAAAAAACGCCTTGAAAGCCTTGGAAGTGGAGCTTGAACTTGAACCAGCGAGAGATCGCCTCTCGTCACTTGCAGAGTTGTTGATTCATGTCGGTTGATCGGTGATCTGTGGGATAAAAGGCACCCGTGCAGACAGCGAGGTTCTTTTGCTGGACAAGTCGAGGATGACATTTCTCTTCCTGCCGGATTATCCTGGCTGAGCTGACACTGTTGAAGCTTTTGGTGACGTGAAATGGAAACTGATTGGTTACCCAGGGTGTTTTAGGCCTAGAGGAGCAGAACTTCTCATTAGAGGCTTTGGCTGATCAAAAACTCTCCGAAGACCGCTGTGCCTACGGGGAGATGCGGCACTGAACGCGGGACAGGACAGGAGATACGGCGGGACATCCGTCGTCGGAACTCGATAATAGTAAACAATATGCGTGTCCTGAAACATGTTGGCTGACGACTGAACGAGAGCACGAAATTGTCGCGTCGGCATCTGCGAACTCAAACATGTGTAAGTACCGATCTTTTATACGATAAGGACGTGATTGGATAAACTTGAAGGTAACAAGTGACACAGTAATTAAGTCTTCCTGGCAGAACTTATGCTAAAGCTTTCATTTATTTGGTGATCAATTTTTATTCACATAATATGTACGCTGTATGGACAAGACATAATTGGCAAAAGTTCTGGATTTCAACAGGCATATACACACTGCTGAGATTATTCTGTGCCATTGGATAATATTTAGATAATAGCTTTAAAGTCAAAGGACAAGGCAAGATTTTTTTTTAATATATACATTTTTTTGTTGGGCTGCGTTTCCCAAAAGCACCATAAGCCCAAGAAGTTCATAAAAACAATTGTAATGATCTTAATATTACTGTCACATTTTGGGTTATGTTCCTTGTTCCTGTTTCATGTCATGTTATTCCTTGTTCAAGTCATGTGATTTTACCATGTGTTCCCTTGTCTGATGTTGTCATTGTTTCATTGTTCACAGGTGTCCCATGTCTAGTCATTAGTCTTGTGTATTTAAGCCCTCATGTTTGCCCTTTGTCTAGTATTGATCGTTAGTGGTGGGCAGATCGAGGCTTCGTGAAACAATTAAACAGTTGAAGCAAATGCCTGATTGTGTCGAGGCTTCGAAACAATCCGACACCCTTCTCAACCATAGACATGGTCTCAACGGGGACACCTAGTGGTCACTTGCAGGTGTTGATCTGAAACAACCTTGACAACAATCCATTAAAAAGTTTTTTTTTTTTCTTATTATTGTATTTTTCTAATATGTGAAGCTTATAGGCTCCTTATGTAGGCTCCTCACTGTGCATAATGTTATTTTGGTCATGAAAAATAAATATTAATAAAAGAAATCAAGTCACAATGTCTCACTTTTTTATAGATTTTTATTCAAAAATATTAATTTCTCTGCAGTCAAAGGACTTAGCCTACTTCTTTTTTTTACAGATAATTTCTCCATCATTTGAAAAAATCCTCTCACAAGGGACACTTGTTGCTGGCATGCAAATATATATTTTTTAGCAAGTACATAGTATAATAACTCAATCATATGTTGCACACTATAACTCCATAAAACATTGTCAATTTCAAATTGTATGTATGCTTCACTCCAAACTATAATGCTTTTGTAAAACGGTGATCAGTAGGATGAGGGACTGTGCTGGCAGGTTCACGGCTGGCGTCATTACGTAGCGATTGGCCTATCAAGCCAATCTTCAGCTGATAACGCTAATGTGAATGAGACATGACATCCCTTATGAAAAACAACCATTGGAATCTTGTAGTATTTTAGGATAAAATATTATAATAATCCTATAGGAATACTATAGTATTTTGGGACAAACTATAGAAGTACTAGAGGTATTACAGTACGGTGACGCATTGCTGCCACATACATATTATTTTTTCCACTCAACTATGTCGTAATAACGAGATGTTATGTCGTTAAAACGACATCTTTTCTCGTAATAACGAGATCTTATGTCGTTATAACGAGATGTTATGTCATTAAAACGACATATTTTCTCGTAATAACGAGATCTTATGTTGTTAAAACGACATATTTTTCTCGTAATAACGAGATCTTATGTCGTAATAACGAGATGTTATGTCGTTAAAACGACATATTTTTCTCGTAATAACCGAGATCTTATGTCTGTCACAATCCCGAGCTCTGCAACTCCTCTCTCTCGCCAGCAGAGGTCACCCTCACCCGAATATTGACTCTCTCACACTACATTTCCCAGAAGCCTCTCTAATGACTCAATCACTGTGCTCAGCTGCAGCCTATCTACCAGGCTATTTAACTCCACTTCGCACAGCTCTCAGTGCGAAGTTTTGTCTTGCTATTTGTGAACACTACTGAGCATTTACCTATTGACTGCCTAACCGTTTCTCGACCTCTTCCATCTAGACCAGGTGTGCCCAACCCTGCTCCTGGCGATCGACTGTCCTGCACAGTTTATCTCTAACCCTGATCAAACACACCTGCCTTTAATTTTCAAGTAATCCTGAAGACCTTAATTGGTTGTTAAGACCTTAATTGAAGACCTTCAGGTGTGTTTGATTAGGGTTGGAAATGAACTGTGCAGGACAGTCGATCGCCAGGAGCAGGGTTGGGCACACCTGATCTAGACCTTCCTTGCCTGCTGCCTGCCTACGTTACCCTTGTCTGGTTATCGGCAGAGATGGGGGACTCGAGTCACATGACTTGACTCGAGTCAGACTCGAGTCGCAAATTTAAGGACTTGAGACTTGCTTGACTAAATTAAGAAAATGACTTGACTTGACTTTGACTTGAGATCCAATTACTTGAGACTTGACTTGACTTGAACTGTATGACTCGAGAATGACTCGATATACATTTTTATATAAATCATCGCAACATCAATTGATGAACAAAATGAAAGCAACGGAACCATTGACGTCAGTCATCAGATTCTGCGCGATTGCGTGACGCTGCACAAGCCCAGAAAAAACATACATCGCGGTAAGCGCGCTAAATACAAAAACATCTCCCAGCATCGTTTCTTTTTGGATATAAACACTAGAAATTGACCATATTCATACAAGAAGATTTGCTGTATGCATAATAACTGGCAAGATATCGGACGACCATCACAACCTCGGAACAGTCGAACTTCATTCACGTCTAAAAGTAACTTATGGCTTGTCTAACCTGTTTGTTAATTTGACTATCTTAAAATCTAGAGAGAATATTGCTCAAAATAGCATGGCTCTTTATACACGTTTTCAAATGTAGCTTAATGTTGTCAATATTCAAATGATAATTAATGATGGCATATGTTTTGTAGCTATAACATTTGCCACATTTCTTTTTAAATCATGCTTTAAAGCCAAATATGTCGTTCTTTCCATTGACGAAAAACAACAAAGAAAACTGTTAGTTTTGTCGTTTATGTTTCTCTTAAAGCAGGGTTAGATGTTATCAGGGGGTTGATGGCAAAAAAATGGCAGCAGAATTAATATGCACCCAAAATTCAAATGGTGGAAAAATTGCCCTAGTTATTTTCATAATAATAACATATGATATTAAAAAAATATTTCCAGAATATTGGTGCGATTGCAAATGTGATAATTTTATAAAACAGTTCAGTAAACAAAGAGTGAATATTGTGATAATATTCCAAATATTCTCTGTTTTTGCTCTATTTCTCCAATGGCAATAGTTCCAAACAAGCCACAGAAAGAGTTATGCGTTTTTGTGATTCTGACCTAGTTGCTTAGTTCCAGAACGAATCTGCCGTTTTGAACATAAGTTAAATGAATGCTTCTATGACTCGTACATTAATACGATGATTTGGCGCCACCTATTGGCGGTTTTAACTTCATAATTAAAAATATATAAATTATATAAAGGGGATGCCAGTTTGAAGAATGCCATTTGGTGGCATAGGAACCATTATACTTGAATGTGAATTGTCATACCTTTTAATGGTCTTCTGCAATGTTTGAGGCATATTTATTTTTTCATGCTTTAATGTTGGCCTAATTTCAGTAACTTTTACATTTTAGGCTATATAGTTTGAAATTGTATTTGTTTTTTGTTTTTGATTTTTTTTATTGTATTAACGACTCAGCTGTATGTGGAAATGTAAATTTAAAAAAACAGTCCACAACTTCTGTAGTTTTAACTTATTTTAATATATAAATTCAATGAAATCATCAAACGTTTGTATGACTTGCCAGTGACTTGTGACCCAAGCTACGACTTGACTTGACTTGCTTGACATAAGGCAGTGACTTGACTTGACTTGCTTGCTTTTATAAAAAATTGACTTGGACTTGCTTGAGACTCGAAGGTTAAGACTTGAGACTTGCTTGTGACTTGCACATGTGTGACTTACTCCCACCTCTGGTTATCGGACTCTGCTTGTTCTCTGCCTGCCTGCCATTCAGCCTGGTAATCGACCTTGAGTTTGCCTTGTCTTCAGTGCTGTGTTTGCTGTCATCGACCCTTGCCTGTCTGACTATTCTGTTAATAAACTTTTATGCTGCAAATGGATCTCTCTGAGACTGGTGATTCACAACAGAAAACTTCGCCACGCCCAGATCCAGCAGCTGTGTCAAGCTTGTCTGCTGCTAATTCAGCCCAGGCTGATCAGATCGCCGCTCATCATCATCAGCTGACCCACCTCACTTCGCTGATGGATGAGCTGGTTAAAGCCGTTCGAGGTCTCCAAGCTTCAGCATCGGATCAGTCTCCTCAACAACCCGCAGCTGCCAGTCCTGCTCCGGCCCCGCCCCCCGCGACGCCTCGTCTCGCGCTCCCGGAGAAGTTTGACGGGGATCCCGATAAATGTAAGGGCTTTATTCTTCAATGCTCTTTATACATCGATCAACAACCGTCTTTGTATTCTATTGACACGGGGAAGATAGCCTTTGTGAGTTCATTGCTCACGGGGAGAGCATTGGAGTGGTTTACAGCTGTATGGAGAGTCGATGGTTCAGCATTCCCGTCCTTCCAAGTTTTCCTCCAACGCTTCAGAGAGGTCTTCGAGCATTCCAGGGAGGGAAAGAGCGCGGGCGATCGCTTGTTGGAGCTCACACTGGGAAGGTCTACTGCTGCTGAGTATGCTCTCACGCATCACACCCTAGCCGCACAGACTTCTTGGAATGATGACACGCTCAAAGTAATTTTCCGAAGAGGCCTGAACCATGATCTGCAGTCGGAACTAGCCTGTCGAGACGAGGGCAGGGACCTTGATCAGTTCATCAACCTCACGATCCAGATAGATAACCTCATGAGATCACGTCGAGCCTGTCACCGTGCCATTCCTGCTCCTCGCGTGGCCCAGGTTACTCGAGCCTCAACCCCTGTTCGCGCTGAAGAACCTGAACCCATGCAAATTAATGCCTACCATCTGCCCACGGAGGAGAGAGATCGACGGATCCGGCTTCACCTCTGTCTGTACTGCGGCGAGGCAGGCCACCTTCGTTCCTCCTGCCCATCCAGACCCCGTTCAAGCACTTCTCGTCCGGTGAGCACAGACTTTGAAGCACTACACCACACTTCGTCTGTTTTCGTGCCTGTCGTGTTAACAACAAATGGCAAGCGAGTTCCCACCAGAGCACTGATTGACTGTGGCGCAGCAGGGAACTTTATCTCGGCAGACTTTGCCCGTCAACACAACATTTCACTAACCCGCTGCCCCTCTTCCCTTACAGTCGAGGCCATCGATGGAAGACCATTAGGCTCCGGTCGCATTTCTCACCTCACTCAAGAACTCCAGCTGCTGACAGGGGCGCTCCACTCTGAGGTAATCCAGTTCTATGTCTTCCACACTCCACGCACCCCTGTGATCCTAGGCTTGCCATGGCTCCGTAAACACAATCCCCAGATTCACTGGAGAACCAACCAGATTACTCGCTGGGGCGAATCCTGTCATTCAAAATGCCTCTCACCTGTTGCTCCATCTACCATTCAAGTCATCTCCCTGCCCGTGGCGAAGGTCAACCTGAACGACCTCCCTACCGAATACCATGATCTGGCAGAGGCCTTCAGCAAAGTAGGCGCTTCTCAGCTCCCGCCTCATCGCGACAGCGACTGTGCCATCGATTTGTTACCCGGTTCGGTGCCTCCCAAGGGTCGTATATTCCCTCTCTCTCAACCAGAGTCCGAAGCTATGAGGAAATATATAGAGGAGGAACTAACAAAGGGTTTCATTCGGCCCTCCACGTCTCCTGCATCCGCTGGATTCTTCTTCGTCCAGAAGAAGGATGGTGGCCTCCGACCCTGCATTGATTACCGTGCTCTGAATGACATCACAGTAAAGTTCCGCTATCCGCTCCCGTTGGTTCCCGCTGCCTTGGAATTACTTCGTACTGCCAAGTACTACACTAAGCTTGATCTTCGCTGTGCATACAATCTAATCCGCATCAGGAAGGGGGACGAGTGGAAGACAGCATTTTCCACCAACACAGGGCACTACGAGTACTTGGTTATGCCGTTCGGCCTGGCGAACAGTCCGTCTGTCTTCCAGTCGTTTATCAATAACGTCTTCAGAGACATGCTCCATCGTACAGTCATAGTGTACATTGACGACATTCTGATTTACTCTGACACCTTCACAAACCATGTGCAGCACGTGCGAGCCGTCCTCCAGAGACTCATTCACCACCATCTGTATGCCAAACTGGAGAAGTGTGAGTTCCATCAAACCTCCATTTCGTTCTTGGGTTACGTCATTAGCCCGGAGGGAGTTGCTATGGACGAGGGAAAGGTCAAAGCAGTCCGTGATTGGCCACGTCCCACAACCCTGAAAGAGCTACAGCGCTTCCTCGGGTTTGCTAACTTTTACCGACGATTCATAAGAAACTTCAGTGCCGTGGCCAACCCACTAACCTCTCTAGTGAAGAAGGGCACACATCGTCTTCAGTGGAAGGAGTCTGCCACCCAGGCTTTTAATGTGCTCATACAACGCTTTACCACAGCTCCCATACTGCACCATCCTGATCCCAGTCTTCCATTCATTGTCGAGATAGATGCCTCGAACACCGCCTTGGGGGCCATCCTCTCACAACGCCAAGGTTCGCCACCCAAGTTGTATCCCTGTGCATTTTACTCCCGTAAGTTGAATGCCGCCGAAAGAAACTACGATGTGGGTGATCGGGAGTTGCTGGCCATGAAGGCCGCCTTTGAAGAGTGGCGGCATTGGCTCGAGGGCTCTCTTCATCCTTTCATCGTTCTTACTGACCATAAGAACCTAGAATATCTTCGCACCGCTAAAAGGCTAAACCCCAGGCAGGCACGTTGGTCACTCTTCTTTGCCCGGTTCCTCTTCACTGTCACTTATCGCCCTGGTTCCAAGAATGTCAAGGCAGATGCCCTCTCATGCCAAAACGACCTCGAACTTACACCACAGGACCCCAAAACGGTGCTGGCTCCCAACCTCATTGTCGCTCCCATCCAGTGGGACATCGACACGGAAATCGAGCAGGTCAACTCTCACGCTGAAGTCCCACCCGGCTGTCCGCCCGATCGAATCTTTGTCCCCGAGACCTTTCGGCATCAGGTCCTGAAACTCGTTCATGCACATCCCAGCTCGGGGCATCCAGGGATCACGGCCACTATCCAACTGCTCCAAAACCGTTATTGGTGGCCCTCTTTAACTTCTGATACCACAACCCACGTGCAACACTGCCGGATCTGTAACACTCAGAAATCGTCCCGCCAATTACCTGCAGGCTTGTTACAACCTCTCCCCATTCCACAACATCCTTGGTCACACATTGCCATCGACTTCATCACCGATCTTCCTGTTTCTGAAGGCCACACCACCATCCTCACCGTGATCGATCGTTTCTCCAAGGCCTGTCGCCTCATTCCTCTTGCAAAGCTCCCCACGGCATTACAAACCGCTGAACACCTCTGCAATCAGGTGTTCCGTTTCTATGGCTTGCCCGAAGACATAGTCTCTGACCGAGGACCACAGTTTACCTCTCAAGTCTGGTCAGCCTTTTTCAAGAACCTACAGGTCAATATCAGTCTAACGTCCGGGTACCACCCACAATCCAACGGACAGGCCGAACGCTTAAATCAAGAGGTAATCCGCTTTCTGCGCTCCTACTGCCATCAGCACCAGCAGGATTGGAGTCGTTACCTAATCTGGGCCGAGTACGCCCAGAATTCCATCCGGAAACACTCCACAGGCCTAACCCCCTTTCAGTGCGTCCTAGGTTGTCAACCACCTCTTTTCCCGTGGTCAGGAGAACCCACAAATGTACCCGCCGTGAACGACTGGCTCCAACGCAGCGAGGAGACCTGGAACCAGGCCCATACTCACCTCCAACGAGCAGTTCGCCGTCAGAGGGAACAGGCTAACCGTCATCGTCGGCCGGGACCGGAGTATCTCCCGGGCCAATGGGTCTGGCTGTCAACCCGAGACCTACGTCTGCGTCTTCCCTGCAAGAAGCTCAGTCCAAGGTTCGTAGGTCCATTCAAGATTATGCAACAGATTACTCCAGTCTCTTATCGCCCTGACCTGCCCAGACAGTACCGTCTCGCTCCTACCTTCCATGTCTCTCTACTCAAACCTGCTGATGGACCCAACGTGGGAGAGGCGGGGGAGTCCCGTGACCAGAGCCCTCAGCCCATCCTAGTGGAAGGCGAGGAGGCCTATCTAGTTCAGGAGCTAGTGGATTCCAGACGTCGGGGAAGTTCCCTGCAGTATCTGGTTCATTGGGAGGGATTTGGCCCTGAGGAGCGTTCTTGGGTAGACGCCTCTGACATCCTGGACCCCAGCCTGATCACAGACTTTCATCTAGCTCATCCCACCAAACCGGCCCCACGACCTCGAGGTAGACCCCGACGCCGTCAGGCTCCGCGCGCCAGGAGTCGCTCGCAGGGAGGGGGCTCTGTCACAATCCCGAGCTCTGCAACTCCTCTCTCTCGCCAGCAGAGGTCACCCTCACCCGAATATTGACTCTCTCACACTACATTTCCCAGAAGCCTCTCTAATGACTCAATCACTGTGCTCAGCTGCAGCCTATCTACCAGGCTATTTAACTCCACTTCGCACAGCTCTCAGTGCGAAGTTTTGTCTTGCTATTTGTGAACACTACTGAGCATTTACCTATTGACTGCCTAACCGTTTCTCGACCTCTTCCATCTCTCACGCTTCCTTGCCTGCTGCCTGCCTACGTTACCCTTGCCTGGTTATCGGACTCTGCTTGTTCTCTGCCTGCCTTGACCATTCAGCCTGGTAATCGACCTTGAGTTTGCCTTGTCTTCAGTGCTGTGTTTGCTGTCATCGACCCTTGCCTGTCTGACTATTCTGTTAATAAACTTTTATGCTGCAAATGGATCTCTCTGAGACTGGTGATTCACAACAATGTCGTTAAAACGACATTTTCTTGGCCTTATAAGGACATGTCATGGACAATATGCCTTTATCCACATGAAATGTATAACCAATCATGTCTGTATCATACTTCTACGTTCAAAAAGCTGAAGCAATAGCAGCCCACAATGGATGTTTATGTTAAAAGATCAAATTCTGTACACACCTTATTAATAAAGCATGTGTAGCCTACATATTCGCAGATGAGCCCAGAATACAAACATTGCGTTTAATTGCACATTAGGCTAAGCGTTTTCCTCCCATAGACAACCCTTATAATAAAGAAAAAGCTTAATGTGGCTTAATAGGCTATAGCTTACTTCAGTGATAAAGATCAAATGCTGTAGGCCTACACGCCTTATTAATAAACCATACTATCCGATAGAAAAGCAGATGAGCCCAGAATATGAACGCAGCGCATTTAATTACACGTTAGGCGTTTTCTTCATATTATAAAACCCTTTATTATAAATAAAATAAAGGTGGCTCTTAACGTGTCTTTCTATGGGAGGATGGCATTGCAGTACACATCAAATACAAATTTAAATGGTATTCAATGCAAAACAAAAATGAAAAATATAAGTTGCCAATAAATTAAATAAATAAATTATTGTGGCATTAATTATTAGCCCACAAACAATATTTATTTTTGTTGTGTCAATTCATGGTTACTTTGCTTTAATTGTACTGAGCACTCCAAGCTTAGATTCACCCAGGACATTCAGAGCACTCCCAAACTGCAGGGGGCAGCCATGCAACAAAAGTTGGTGGAACCAACTTTTGTGGAAGTAGTTTTTGGGACTATATTTGCCTGCGCACCCACAGAGAGAGCATGGCATTGAAATGTTTGTAGAGAGTTCAGTTGGTTCTCTCATTTATTCCTGAAAAAGGATTCTATGATCACAGCTCCTGATCATCCGAAGACGCAACTGGTAGGACAGAATGTGTTTGATTGTGTTGAGTTCAGGCTTCTATATGACTTTTGCTTGGTTGTAATGTGCAATTTAAATTAAATAGTGAAAACTTTACTATACTTAATAGAACTTAACAGTTGATAACCACTCTAAGCATGTGTATAAGTTTGATTATGGGATTGGTATTTTAATTATTAGAGATCCCAGTTTAATCTGAATGACATTGTTTGGTTTGGTTTGAGGATTCAGTAATATGTATTTATTATTACTTTGAGAAAGTGGTATTGTGATTTATTTGTAACTAATTCATGTTTTGATTTGTGTATTTTAAAGGTTATCAACCTATTCTGTTCATCCCTGATTTATCAAACCATCTTCAAGGAAATAAAAAACCTTAAAGTGAACAGATTTGAGTTGTCCTTTGCGTTCATTGGAGATAAAGCAGTTTTCAAGTCTGAGCAGAGCTGTGATCTTTCAGAAAAACACACAAAACTTGACAATTTTAAAGCCTAAACGAATGTATTTGTTTATCTGTATAGGCTAAGTGTTTCAGCCTCCCTTTTCAAACTGGCGCAAGAAAATGCAATAGAATTTGATTTGTTAACCGATTGATTTGTTAATTTACTCGCTCTAACGTTAACCTAGATAAATGTTCGCTATTATTAAGCGCGTATCCAAGTGTTTGTGGAGCGCGCACTGCATGACATGGAGGCGCCGGTGCCATCACTCTCATTTTCCTATCAACAGTGGACTGGAAACAACTGAAATTACTCCATTTCTGGTCATACAGAAAAGAATTATACATCAGTCCCAACTACTTTTATTTGTGTAAATTCACAACAACAAGAAAACGTTGTGCTTTTGTAAAATAAAAGAAAACGAACAGGGCGAGCTTTCATGGTCTCAAAAGCGCGTCTCAAAAATAAACTGAAAAACAGTGTATAGACAAGCCTCACAGACATGAGAAATAAAGCCTTCTATACAAAGCTTATAAAAAATGTCCATCAACGAAAAAAACCCAATCGAAAGCAAATACATAGCCTACCATCTGATTATGTAATCATGCTGAGAAAATCAAGCCTATGCTGATTTAGAAAAGACTAGTTTATTAATAAACAATTAAAATGCTTCTTTATTTTTTTCAAACACATTTATTATCATTAACCGACTTCTGCCGGTGCTTTGCGGCAAGTTTTATGCATGCGCTTGAGCGCGGAATATATAGCCATATATGCACATTGAATATAAACGTGTGATTAGTCATAATTGCTTAAATTAACAGTCAAGAAAAATCTTTAGTTTATGGCTTAATTGAATCTAATCTATTGATTTAATATTTTACATTATTTAATCAGTAATTATATCCAGCTCTTACATTATATTAGTTGAGTTAGCATAATTAGTTAATGAACTAATAAAATAATAAAATAAAGTTTAAATTAAGATAGGCTGTTTACCATATATTTCTATATAGCATTGCTTATTCCACCACACAACGGACTGTTTAAAAGGCGACAATTCGTTATACATGTGAAGATTGTAGGCTCTATCTTGAAGATGTTTGTATTGTATTGTATTGTATTGTATCTTCTGTTATAAAGACGAAGATTGACATTTCGTTAAACAAAATAAGAACACAATGTTGTAAAAATTAAACAACTTAGGTTATGTTCTGTTAGATGTGTTTTGACTTTGATAGGCTACATTTTATGTGGATAAAGGCATATTGTGCATGTCCTTATAAGGCCAAGAAAATATGTCGTTTTAACGACATAACATCTTGTTATTACGAGATAAGATGTCGTTTTAACGACATAAGATGTCGCTATTACGAGAAAATATGTCGTTTTAACGACATAAGATCTCGTTATTACGACATAATTGAAGGAAAAAAATAATATATATGTGGCAGCAATGCGTCACCGTATTACAGAACATCACAGAAGTATTATAATACAAATCTTATAGGATTACTATAGTTATTTTTCGTAAAGGAAGTAGACAAATCTGGCCCACTGCCTAATACAAGTTTAACACCCACTACTATATCACACAGGGATCTACTCACACAGTAATCTAAAAAATTACAAATCCCTGGAGGCGCACACCTTTTTACCAAAGGGTTTGTTGGTTGTAGAACTTGTAGAACAACTCTTCGGCATGATTGTCGCGTGTATTTCAATGAGCGCCAAGGCAATGTTTTCCCCCACGGGGTAAATTCACATCACATCACGTGACGGGGCGTTACCGGGGCGCTCCCAGACCAACCGCCTGTATCTATAGCTAGTTATACACTGAGTTTGAAACACTTAACTGCTTTATAATTTATAACGTTAGCAGACACTGAATTGAGTAAGCTACGTAACTATTGCTTTCCTGCTGATACAGTAAGTTGACGTGCTACAATTTCATTTACAATGTTACTTTTTCAAAGGTCCCCTGACATGAAATTTTCACTTTCTGAGGTTTTTTAACATTGATATTAGTTCCCCTAGCCTGTATTTGGTCCCCTTGTGTCTAGAATTTTCAATCAGTGTAAACCGATCTTTGGCTATCTTTCTGAGAGCTCAGCCTCAGATGCGCTGATCTTGAATTTCCTCCTTATGACGTCATAAGGAGGAAAGGTTACAGAGAGAATATAGGGCACTATTTGTCACTTTGAGTGATTTATTGCCCTTTGATTGACCACGCCCCTTTTTCCCACGCTTAGCCCCGCCCCTTTTCCCCCACGCTTAGATCCGCCCCCTTTTCCCACGCTTAGTCCCGCCCCCCTCCCACCCACTTCCGGAGAGGTCATGTGACCGTGGGAATTCCCACGGTACGGAACCCCTCCCATCCGAACCGGTTCCGGAACCCCTCCCATCTGACCACATTTGAAGATGTACTTTTTTTTTTTTTTTTTTCACAATTACATAGAGTGCTTAAAGATGTATAAAAGATTGTATAAAGTTTAAAATACATATGACTTTAGTGTTCATACACTTGTAAAATGTTAAAACATTAATGAAAAAGTTTAAATTGTGTTTTCTTAACGTTATCGAAATTTTCTAGCATTAAAACATCTAAAACAGTGTGTAATGCAATTTTATATCAAACAATAGATCTATTTTCTATCATACGTTTTCTAAAATTAAAACATCAAATAAATAGACCTAACATGTCTTCAGTGTTAAAAATCACAGTATCAAAAACACATGCATACATTTTTTTAAAAAACTGACTTACGTTTTTTACATCCACGTTTTGTTGTTGAAAGAAGAACAAAAGTAATCCTGTTTAAAGATTTAATCCACCAGCAAAGATACATCCAGCACCAGCGGGATTGTCCAAAGGTATTAATCCATCTCCAAAGGTATATCAAACTCCAAAACTTCAGGGTTTTAATTCCAAAAGCAGTGTAAATGTAATTCCCCGGGAGCTCCGCGAAACACGTCTACACTCTTACATCCCAAAAGTTAGACTGACATCTGTGAGGTCTACAAAGGAGCCTGACATAGACTCCACCCCTAGACCCTCCCACTCCAGGTGTTTGGGCATGGGAAAAGACAGTAGGAGGGGCTTTATTGTAGCTCCGCCCACATTCTACAACCATTAATACCCTCCCACACAACCATTTGACTCAAAACACTCGACATGTCTCAAGAGGATATTATCCCACCATTCTCCCCTTCCGGATCTGCTGATGGATATACTACAAAAGGATTATCAAACCCATCGGAAAGAAGTGTCGAATGGCTAAATAAATTTTGCATGGAACTTGGATTTCACAATCTTGCTTTCCTCACGAGCTATGGGGTTGGTGGATGTGTTGCTGCTGCTGCTACTGTTGCGGCTGAGACCCCTGACGCCACGTCCAGTGACGAGCTGGATGGCTGTCTTGGTGATACTGGCCACAGGATTATTAAAGCCGTCGTTACTGTCATATTGGAATATCTGATTGATAAGCAAATGAAGAAGGATTGTGTCGGTTGTACCGTAGACCATCCATCCCAAACAAGACATTCGTGTCTGTTTGAGCCTACACCGTATTATTTTTACGGATGTTTTGACGAGATCAGTCTGAAACTCCTCAAACCTGAGCTGAAAACCATCTTAGCTCAGGCTTTGAACCTCTGTGGAGTCACACCGCATCTGCAAACAATCCAGGGATCTATCGAGACGATTTTGTTTGAGCTCAAAGATGAAATGTACATAGTGGAACAGCTGGCATCTATCAGACAGAAACTAGTCGATGAAACCTGTGAACAGATCGTATACAACGCTGTTGACAACTGGAAACTCGTTGATGCTGAAAACCCTGAACCTGTCCTTGTGTGAAAATGTGGAACCGCTGCACCTCCTGGATTGTCAAACATTTCTTTAAATCATGTGTAAAACGTGAAATATCAAACTTGCTGTACAAGATTATCGATGATAATCAAGCACCAGTACCGGGCTCAGGCCGGTAATGGACTTCCGGGCTACGCAGGGGGCGGTGTTATGTACGGGTCCGGTTTTGCTTCAGGGATTGGTGGACTTTTTAAAGGCCTTTTTCGAATGGCTCTGCCTTTTTTTAGAAGGGGGATCAATATAGCAAAACCGCATCTAAAGTCAGCAGCTAAAAACATAATGAGTGATGTTGTCACCAGCGCTCTAACAAAGTCTTATAATAATAATGATGAAAATGGACAGGAAGGCCATGGCATGATGGTGATGTCACGTAAACCTCCAGGTACCCGTATGAGAAGAGGGCGTGTCCTTGCTGTAAAGAAGACTAGACGCACTAGCAAAACACGTTCAGTTACAAAAAGCAAGCGAAGAACTAGCACGAAACGTGTGAAAAGATCTACAAATTTAAAAAGAAGGGGTATCACTATTTTCTAAAACATGTCTCTGTTACACTGTATGTCTGACGAGTGCATTAAATCAGAGCTGGATCTGTTTACGCTCCCTTTGACACAAACAGCTATTGAAAAAAATACGTATGTGGAGATAAGCCCAGTGTCAGCTTTAACAGATTCGTCTCCCATCGAATTCTTTATAGCGGGGGCTGGTGAAGATTACACAGATCTGAATAACACTCTGCTATATACACGCATCAAAATAACTCTTCCGGATGGAACTGATATTCCTGATGGAGCTCCGACGGGTTTAATTAATTATCCCGGATCGACGATATTCTCTCAGGTCGACGTCTCTTTAGGTGACCGTCTAGTGTCTCAAAGTTCCAATACATACCCCTACAGATGTATCATCGAAGCCCTCATTAATTACGGGAAAGACACTCTCGAGAGTAACTTTTCAGCAGGTTTATTCTACAAAGATTCTTCAGCTCACATAGATGCTACGGATCCTGGAGGGGCAAACGTCGGGTTAACAAAGAGAGCAGCGTTCACAAATGCCAGTAGTGTTGTAGAGCTACTAGCTCCAATTCACAGCGACATCTTCTTTCAATCGAAGTTATTATTGAACGGAATGGATATACGGATTCGTTTAACTCGCGCAAAAGACGCGTTCTGTCTGATGCGTAATGATGCCATCGATTATAAGCTTAATATACTATCGGCTTCGCTTTTTGTGAAAAGAGTCACCGTATCCCCTGCAGTACGCTTGGGACATGCACAAGCTCTTCTCTCGACCACTGCTAAATACCCCATAGATAGAGTCTGTGTGAAAAATTTCTCCGTACCAGCAGGGGCTCGTGTATCTAACCATGAAAATCTCTTCCTTGGGACACTACCGAAATCTATCATTTTGGCCATGACGGAAAACACAGCCTTTTCTGGTGCTTATGACAAAAATCCTTTTGCCTTTAAGCACTTTGACCTTGAATACCTGACGCTGACCTGTGATGGCCATCAGATCCCGTCCCGTCCTTTTCAACCGGAATATAATAACGGGTCTGCCGTGAGAGAGTTTTATCAGCTAGTGACAGCCACAGGCCGACATCTAAAGAATCAGCCTATGGTTATAGATCGTGAAGATTTCCTGCAAGGATACACTCTCTACGCATTTAACCTGACACCCGACGAGGAATGTGGTCAACACGTTTCGCTGATTAGATCAGGAAATATTAGATTAGAAGTACGTTTCAGAGTACCCCTCGCACACCCGGTTAATATTTTAATATATTCAGTCTTTGACTCAATTATAGAGATATCAAATCGGAGACAGGTGTTCGCAGAGCACTACTGAAATGAACACAGTGCAACTGACGGGGTTGATGGATAAAATTTCCTGTAACACAAATTTTTTAGGCGTACTACCGTGCGATTACCTACCCAAAGAGCCTTTAAAGGATATACCATGCATGCTAATTTCGAATACACAAGCTTCAGATGAACCAGGGGAACACTGGATCGCTGCATACATACGTCGAGATGGCGTCAGCTGTTTTTTTTGACAGCTTTGGTAACGCACCAGATGCACATCGCTTTCCTGCATCTTTTCATAACTTTCTAAAAAACAATTCTACAGTCGTTCAGTACTCGGGCAAACAAGTTCAAGATTATACTTCTGATACCTGTGGACAACATTGTGTGTTTTTTCTGTATTATATATCAAGAAGTTATGAATATGAGAATGTTATAAAAATGTATCATAATGATTTGTTAAAAAATGACATCATGGTCTCTCTCTTTGTGAAAAAATTGAAGCCTAGTCTCTGTAACGGTAAAACATTTAAATGCATTCAATGTGTACAGTCTGGTAAAACATTTCAGATGTATTAATGTAAGGTATGATGTATTGTTTACGTGTGTGGTGAATAAACAAATTTGTAAAACAGATTAAACGTTTTCTTTTCTTTATTGACATCAGACATTAGTATACAACTTAAAATACAGGTACATAATTATGATATACACAAATTTACACTCAATAATATTTGTAAAACACATAAACATCTCCAATTATATCAATACAAATAATTGTTAAAAATGTAACCATTGTTTAGTGTCTAATGCAGGCGATTTAAATACATCTGTATCAGGAGTGTCTGAAGGGTTGTGTGGTGACGTGTTACGACGTCTTCGTTTTTTCAAAGACTTTGTCGGTACATCTCCAAAACTATCTAAGTCTGTTTTTCTTTTAAGTGAATCAATCATGCGTTTAACATGATGATTGCTTATAGTCGAGTAAGGTATGTTTAAAGTGGAAAACGCATCCAGAAATTCACTCCATCCTGTTGGCCTACGTTCGTCACGTATCATTTGAGGCATTGTTACGCTTTTCAGCAGGTCAAGCATATGAGATCCTGCAATGATTTTCCCTTTATAAACAAATTCTCCGGTGTCTGTCCATGAAGACAGCTGCTTGGCCTTAGACATTTTATCCAAAATGTATTTTACATTTTTCAAGCTTCTCCGAGACACGTTGTTTAGCACCTCTGATACGATTACATCTTCAGAGTCAGTGTCAGTCCTATCAGCTACACTATGAGAGGTGACAGGTGTCTCTTCATTTTCACCCTCCTGACTAGGCACTGTAAGCGTTAAAGTGTTGCTCTCCACATCGTTATGCTTTGACACAGACAGAAATCTCTGTAACATGTGGGTGTATAGTTTTGCTTTTTCATGGGTGTCCAGGTCATGTCTCTGTAATATCTCTCTTATAGATGAATCCAAGTTTTCCTCCACGGACGTATGGATATTTTCACGTGGCGATGCATTCCTTAGTCTATCCAATTGGTGCTTTGGCACAAGATACAATTTTTCAGTATGTTGCATTTTTTCTCTCCACAGATTCAGTTTCTAGTTATCAGGCTAGTTATGAAGGGTAATGCTACACTTAGAAGAGGTAGTAGAAACCCTCCTTTTTGGTTAATCATACGTCTTTTTCTTGCGATATTGATCTTTTTATTAGCAACGTATTTTATTTCAGTCTTTCTCCTTTTTAAAGATCCGTGCTGTTTCACAGTTAGAGGGATCTTACCGTGAAGAATATTGAGGGCCACTTCACATAGAGCCAGTATGAGCTCGTCAGGTGCTGAATGCAGAATAACCTTTCGTTGTTTGGGTGAGCTCTTGTATAATAACTTTAAAAGGTACAGGTTTCTGGAAAGTCTCGAACTCATTTTAAACTCCTTTCTGGACGTAGACCACTGGATAGTCAGACAGTAAATCCGTTCTGAGTCGAAATCTTTCAGGCGTCTGTGTTTTATAATCTATTAGCAGGTAGTTGAAAGGAAGACTAGTTGCGTCCTGGTACGCTTCAATAAAAAACTTTGTATTACCCGGAAACATCTGACGACCCAAAACACCTATCTGGTGCTTATCTCGGGGGTTTTTAAATATTATTAAATAATTTGCGTTAAGTCCTATTGTTCTGGTAGATTTACCCTGGAAAAATAGATTCTGTATCAGTAGTAAACAACTCATATTTTTATGATGTACATATTGAGTAAAAATCTTCTCGACTTCAGAATTGGACGCAGCTTGACCCATAACGTCATCCAAAATTAATAGGGATCTCTTACCAGGTGGTAATAATGAATCATCATCCAATTTCTTTGGGATGTTTTCAATGAATTTAATATCAAAAGCATGTAACAGTTCATCATATAAAGGTTGCCAGCATGTATAAATGTACACATAATTATCAAACTTCACAGAACACATTTTGTCTGAATTATACATTAGAGTCTTTACAAAAAAAGTCTTCCCACTATTGCTTGGACCGCTAATAACAGCTGAAAATGGATGTTGCAGTCTGCAGTCAAAAACATCTGTTTCACACATTTTCAAAACAATTCTTAAAACCCGTAAGGTAAGGTAGTATAATCTGGTTGGAGTACTCGCTTATTGTACACAAGTCTGAAACTTTTCACAATTGATCTATTGTGCAATGTGAACCCCCTCTTATTACGTGTAATGGTCTCTGTGCGGGGGAACAGTTGCATCGTCTCATGTGATTCCACATACGCACGCACTAATCCTATTAAACTATGCAATGTGACTATTTGTGCATTCTCTGCATTGAGCGTAATACCCTTCGCTTTGAGACACGTATACCCTTTTGCCGTTGATAGCCATAAGATTTCGGACCCGAAGAAGCGAACTCAAGAACGCTGTCGTCCGACTCTAATTCGTTTGTGAGCTGATCGAGATAAGGGCCTGTCTCAGGAATCCAGTCACCGTTTTTTGATACAAATATCACACTGTCTGTGTCGGCATAAATCACACGTTCGCCTAATTTGTCCAAAAGATTATACAGCTCGAGCCGTGCGTAAGCTGTGGTGAAAGCACCAATAAAAACATTAACGTCCCGTGTTGGACATGGGTCACGTTCTGCATATGACCACTGAATCAATGCCACTGAATCAGATACAAACGAAAAGTGTTTTATAATCCGTCCAGCACCACCAAAAAGACATTGCGTGAATTCTTCAGGCTCTGTCAAAAGCTCTGTGGTGGGCAAATGGGTACGCAAGGAGAAGCGGCCCCATAAAGTGTTCAAAATTAGCTTACTTATGGATCTTTTTGCCGAATTATGCGTTATTTTAGTGATGTCTAGTTGAACGCCCTGCTTATCCAGATAATCATCGACATAAGACTGTTTGTCAGCATCTGTCACTACATGCGAGGGAAACCCTGACGCCTCCTGTTTGGATTTTAGGAATGTTTTGACGTAATCGGTAAACAGTGTATCAGTCGACTGTGAAAAATGCCAGACCTCGTGTATTTTGATCACTTGATACCCGTGTTGAATAGCTCGTTGTAATTCAACGCTGACCCATGTAGCAGTGATACTTCTGTCGACATCAGTATGACTGCATTGTGGGTCCTGAATCTGATTCTCTGCACAAGTCATACACAAAGGGAACATTAGTTTACCCCCACAACGGTAAGGCAGAACAGGGTGAAATAGCTTACGTGGTGGTAGCACTGTCGCTTTGATGAGACCAAAATAATTCTCCACCGGTTCAAAATCCTTAATGATTTTCGGATGCCCAATAGGATAGGTCTTACTCGACTGTACGTACGGGTATAGCGAAGTGAAATCATAATAATCCACTCGTTCATCATCAGCTGTTTTGTGGTACAGCTTATATGCATTTGTGCGTCCACCAAATAATGCATCCCGAGGCTTGAGACATCATGACATCATGATCTGTCTGTTTCGCGTGATCCCATTCGCATTCCCAGATAGTGAGCACTCGTAAGGAATACACTTTACGAAGTGTTTCTATCTTTTCATCCGACTGCCTTCTGAGAGTACCGAAAGATACTTTTGATAAAGGCTGAATTTCTTCCGGCTTAAATCGACAATCATGTCCGTGGTAAAAACAACCCAAGAATTCCAAGGCTGTTTTTTCCCCGTCACCAGACTCGTAATACCCGTCAACATGATAAGGCCCGAAGGCTTGCTCTCCATGGTTTAAGGCATGCTGTACATCAATGTTTTGGCTATTTTTAATATATTCTAGCCACTGAATTGATGCGTTTGAAAACGTCTTGTGCTGATTAACATACGCATGACTATGTGTAAGTGCTACTGTATCTCGACTCAAAAAATTTGTTTTTAAATACTTTCATGCACGTTCCCGCCAATGTCACAGATTTAAACGGATCAATGTTTGTACATTCGATGAATTCTTCGCGATATTTTATACATGCCTGTCGTAGAATAATCACGTCATTCCGGCAGTAAAAAGCGAGCTCCTTTTTGAAGTCAAAGACGTCGTTCGATACACCTGTGTACCACAAGTCAAATCTGACACGTTCGATTTCGTTCATTGTCTCATAACCGTAAAACTCTTTTCCAGGATACGGTCCTACATAATCTGCATTCTCCAATCTGTTGAAATGATGTGGGAAAAAACCCTTCTCGCTCACACTTAGGTTTAACGCGGCTGATCTAAAAAAAACATCTTGCATCACAATAGGTGTAATTGTGATTGTCAAAACATTTGGTAACTAAACAGAATTTTATTAAGTTTAGTGACAACATGTTACAATGTTTACATGGTACAGTGACTGGTAGGCTACTGTTTGTATTATTGCTTAACACAATTTTCACGATTTCTGTTCAATTCTTGATTTGATTTCAATCTTGATTCAATCTTAACTCATTTGATAAATATTAGGTAGGCTACAGTAGATAGCCTACATGTACATTTTTCTCAAGAAAAAATATATCTCACATAATTCTGTAAACATACAGAAAGCCCTATCAACTGGTATTATTAAAGGTTAAAATTAACAAATTAAATATAATGTGGTTTTCATCATAATAACAATTATGTAGCCTAATGACATAAGTAAAAATATAATAAATATGTAATAAAGTGCACATATTTAGCGAAAAATTCTCCTCTCTATTTTTTCTAGTCAACTAACGTGCTGGTAATTAAATGGCTTTCCTGAGGTAAATGGAACGTTCTGTGACATAAATGTTCTCCTGCAGTTTTATTGACCTCTTTGCGTGATTGAAAAACACTGATTGATCTATTATGTATGAGACATACCTTTCGGGAAGTTGTACTATATCTTTAAATAAAAAGTAACAGATCGGTTCACTTCAGTCTATGGTTCACTTGAACTAAGGTGCTACAGTGATCTGTCACGTCACATTTACAAGCGCCAAAACGGTATTTATTGTCTGCATTTCGTAATAAAATGGACAGAACCTGAGAGCTGAGAATTTGTTTCATATATAAAGTAACCTGCTCTCTCTAGTCTGTCGGTGTCAGTGCCCTCTTTGCTCCGCGATTTTTCTCTGCGTGAGAAAATGGATGTATGGCGTGAGAGCATTTGAAAAGTGTTGATTGCGTGAGTCTCAAGCTGAATGCTATGATGTTCTCAATTTCACATCTACGTGTTCTCGAGTTTAGCTACTCTTTTACCTTCATAGTTGGCAGCCCTGCTTTTAGAAAGGAGATAAATCGTCGGCAGCGTTCCTCTTTCTGCCATGCTTCTTCTCCATGCGAGGATTGTTTACATTAGACTAGAGCGCGCACTGCGCCGCATGAACACAGTGCTTATGTGGGGATTGTTTAGATCAGAGTGCGCACGTGTTTTGCGCAGCATAGACCCAGTGGGGTTTTTTAATGGTTGATGGAAAATAAGCTAATGCGCATTCTAAAAATCTAAATTCGGATCTATTATTTTTCACGGTATTTTGAAGTGCCCGCGATAACAATATCGTGCATATTCATTACCGCGATTTATCGCATTACCGAATACCGGCACATGTCTACTTGTGCCTAAGAAACCTTTCAAATTTTTGATCAAATAATAATGTTCTTCATGGATAAATAAATGCACGGTTTTTGGATGCATTTCATCCATGTTCTTGTAGACCTGTAGCTTTCCTGAGCAGTCTCTGTGAAAAACTACAATTTTTACATTTAAATTTCTTTCGAAAATGTCCAGATCATGAAATCCTATTTTATCATTCGGTGTAAAACCACACGCAGTGTGTATGTCTTTTGCTGGTTTTTGCAACTCTTGATCGGTGAATGTTGGATTCAAAAAATATGCCAGACAATAACTAAGGCACATGTTATCGTTCAGATTCGCCGGACAAAATAAATTCATTTTCTTTCGTTTAATAGTATCACTTATGGCAATGTCTGTGATTTTCCTACGTGCACCTGCTTGTCTGTCCATAGCTACTGAGATCCGTAGCACCAAAGAGCTGTCTGTTGACACATCTCTGTTGCTTTGTGCAGCGCGCTCGATTTGATCAATGAATAATGATGCATCGTGGTTGCTCTCAGGTGTTAATACAGCATTTATAGACGTAGGTAAGCTGTCACCAGTTAAAGCTATATTCACATAGCCTGTATCACCAGCTGTCAGTTGAGAAAAATGTACAATCTCGTTTAAAATATTGTGTAGACGATTATTAAAATCTGCCAAATCGTTTGTATCTATTTCACGGAGATTCAGTGTCCTATGGATTTCTAGTCCGTTGAAACGTGGTCGAGGTGTTATTACAAAGTCGCCTACGTGTCCTCCTTCAGTCGTCAACGTATGTATATCGTCCTGACTAAGCCCCATATTAGGTAGTTGCTGATTATAATTCAAAAACCCGTTACCAGACTGTACATTTTCATCATCATCACGCTCAGACGTTTCTAACCATGTGCGATGTTCGGCTATAATATTTTGTAATCTTTCGGATGTGGATAGTTCACTTGTGTTTAGCGTCCTTAGTTGCTCACGTATTAAAAGACGTAATTGTTCATTAGTACTGTGACGCCTTGATCTTATGTGTTCTACGTCTTCATCTGAGTCTGACTGAGTATCAGTGTAAGATCTTTTAAAAGACATTTTTTTTTTATTTATTTTTTTTTTTTTTTTAAATGTGTTACTAGTAGACTATAAACGAATACACCAACACCGCTACCATTCATAAACAATATTAATTATGGCTACTGTGTGCGGTTAACAACAAATCGAAAAAACAACAACCTGTAGCAGTAATACAAATAACAATAACGGTCAAATTAATAAAAATAATAACAATCAAACAAATAAAAAGTAATCATCAAATATGAAAACTAGAGATTGTAAGATTTCAAATGATATGTAGTTTGTCAAGATTAGTTTAGGTTTAGTATAGGATATCAGTGTTTTAAATATGTAATGGTTTTTGGGCCTCCCGCCGGCGGGCCGACGACACTGAAGAGGTTTAATGACTATGGATAACAACAGCCCGTAGCATTAATACAAATAACAACAGCAAAGGTATCAGAAATAAAAATAGTGTAGCCTACAGTATTCATAACACATATTCATAACTTGTGAAAAGTTAGGAAGGCCATAAAATAACAATAAAATATGAAATAAAATGAATAAAAATAATAACAATCAAATTAATAAAAATAAATCAGTAATTATAAGATACAACATAACTTCTCATGAATGTTTCACCTCTTTCCATTAATAATTGGGATAACATTCAAACTTTAATTTAAAAAGAGTTTGTTACCGTTATTAACAGTTGTCCAGGATGTATTTCTCGATTCTCCTCCTGTGTTTAAAAGATCGTCACAAACTTCTCTGTTTACATTTGGATGCTCCTGAAAAAAACTGTTTCGTAGAATAGCCGGATGCTGGTTTTGATTGAAATGAGTTTGTGGTTCAGACTAATATTCCTCTTGTTGAACAAACGTTCGGATACTCCACAAATATCCATCAAAATGTGTCATGTGTCGGTATAATATTCCACACACTGAATAACGACGATACTCCACAGAGGTCCAACGAAATGTACCGTCCTTCAGAATAATATTCCACACGTTGAACAAACACGTTTACACTTCCCAAATATCCAACAAAGTGCGTTGTGTTTCAGACTCATTGAACAACGCGCTTATACTCCCCAAGATCCATCGAACTGTCGTGATTCAGGATAATATTGCCCGTTGAACAACGCACGGACATTCCCCAAAGATCCAATGAAGTGTTGTGTTTCAGACTAATCCTCTCGATGAACGACACACGGATATTCCACAAAGATCCTATGAAGTGTTTCGTGGCTTATACTAATATTCCTTGCGCTGAATGTTGATAATCCTCGCGCTGAATGTTGATATTCCCCAAAGATCATGCAAAATGTGCTATGGTTCAGGATAATATTCCATGCGCTGAATGTTGATATTCCCAAGATCCAATGAATTGTTTCGTGGTTCAGGACAGATGTGAATCCAGAAATATCTCCAAACGTCTTTCGTATAATTTGACTAGGAAAACAGTAATGATTATATTAATTATTATATAGATACATAATACAATTAATATTATTCAATAATGATTCCTCACCATTATCTTCCTCCGAACTTAAACAGCAGTCAAAGTCCGAGCCTCGGGGCTCGCGCAGGTGTTTCAATCCACTCTTGTCAGACGGTTCACAGTCACTGTGCTTATAGAGACGGAGCTTTAAAACAGACCGCCACAGAGGGATACCCCTTAGAGTGACGTTGTCCTAAGCGTCAGTCGCGGCTGTCCAACGAGACACGAGGATCCCCACATACGTATGTGTGACGGGGTGTGCATGTGTTAGGGGTGGAGTCAGCGTCTGGCTCCGTACAAACCTTTCCACTCTGTCATTCACAACTTTGACTGGAGGGACACAGACAAGTTTCACGATTCTCCCGTGTTTGCAAGCGTTGTGTTGTCATTTCCCACGGTCTAACAGTCACCTGACGTGCGCGTGTCATGGGTGGAGCTTGCGTCAGGCTCCTGTGCATTCGATTGCTAATGTCATTCACGGATTGCCTCTGGTGTGTTCGGACGTGTTTCGCGGAGCTCCTCACATGGATGTTGTAACTTTTGGAGTTAAAATCTCTAAACCTTCGGATATATCTTTTGAGATGGATTAATACCTTTGGATGATCAACTGTTGTTGGCTGTATCTTTGCTGGTGGATTAAATCTTTAAACAGGATTACTTTTGTTCTTCTTTCAACAACAAAGCGTGGATGTAAAAAAAGTAAGTCAGTTTTTTTTTTAAAAATGTATGCATGTGTTTTTGATATTGTGATTTTTAACACTGAAGACATGTTAGGTCTATTTGTTTGATGTAATTTTAATACACGCAGTTTTAGATGTTTTTAATGCTTAAACATTTTGATAACTTTAAGAAAGCACAATTTAAAACTTTTATTTATTTTATTATCGTATTATATTTTTAAATGTATTAATTATTTATTTTTTATGTCTAAACGTTTTAACATTTTACAAATGTATGGTGACCGCTAAAAAACTATATTTTTAACACAGTGTAGTTTTAATATTATGACGTGTTTTATGTAAAATGTAACACATTTGACAAAAATAATGAAGGTTAAATGTATCTTTTGTAATGAAGAAAAACGTTTAACTCGTTTTACTTTTCTGTAAATAACAGGATGTTGATCTTTTAACGTTTTAACATTTTAGATGTTTTAAGAAGACATTTGGATAACTTTAAGAAATGCGGTTTAAACTTTTTCATTAATGTTTTAACAACTTACAAGTGTATGAACACTAAAGACAAAAGTATCTTAATGATATAAATTGTTTTAATAGTTTTAAACACTATATGTGTTATGTGAAAAAGTACATCTTCAAATATAGTAATTAGTTATATTTGTTTGATGTAATTTTAATACACACAGTTTTAGATGTTTTTATTGCTAAAACATTTTGATAACTTTAAGAAACCACAATTTAAAACTTTTATTTATTTAATTATCGTATTATATTTTTAAATGTATTAATTATTTATTTTTTTATGTCTAAACGTTTTAACATTTTACAAATGTATGGTGACCGCTAAAAAACTATATTTTTAACACAATGTAATTTTAATGTCATGATGTGTTTTATGTAAAATGTAACACATTTTACAAAAATAATGAAGGTTAAATGTATCTTTTGTAATGAAAAAACAACTTTTAACTCATCTTACTTTTCTGTAAATAACTGATGTTGATCTTTTAACGCTTTAACATTTTAGATGTTTTAATGCTAGAAAATTTCGATAACGTTAAGAAAACACAGTTTAAACTTTTTCATTAATGTTTTAACATTTTACAAGTGTATGAACGCTAAAGACATATGTATTTTAAACTTTATACAATCTTTTATACATCTTTAAGCACTATGTAATTGTGAAAAAAAAAAAAAAAAAAAAGTACATCTTCAAATGTGGTCAGATGGGAGGGGTTCCACAACTGTCGTCTTTTCCCATGCCCAAACACCTGGAGTGGGAGGGTCTAGGGGTGGAGTCTATGTCAGGCTGCTTTGTAGACCTCACAGATGTCAGTCTAACTTTTGGGATGTAAGAGTGTAGACGTGTTTCGCGGAGCTCCCGGGGAATTACATTTACACTGCTTTTGGAATTAAAACCCTGAAGTTTTGGAGTTTGATATACCTTTGGAGATGGATTAATACCTTTGGACAATCCCGCTGGTGCTGGATGTATCTTTGCTGGTGGATTAAATCTTTAAACAGGATTACTTTTGTTCTTCTTTCAACAACAAAACGTGGATGTAAAAAACGTAAGTCAGTTTTTAAAAAAAATGTATGCATGTGTTTTTGATACTGTGATTTTTAACACTGAAGACATGTTAGGTCTATTTGTTTGATGTTTTAATTTTAGAAAACGTATGATAGAAAATAGATCTATTGTTTGATATAAAATTGCATTACACACTGTTTTAGATGTTTTAATGCTAGAAAATTTCGATAACGTTAAGAAAACACAATTTAAACTTTTTCATTAATGTTTTAACATTTTACAAGTGTATGAACACTAAAGTCATATGTATTTTAAACTTTATACAATCTTTTATACATCTTTAAGCACTCTATGTAATTGTGAAAAAAAAAAAAAAAGTACATCTTCAAATGTGGTCAGATGGGAGGGGTTCCGGAACCGGTTCGGATGGGAGGGGTTCCGTACCGTGGGAATTCCCACGGTCACATGACCTCTCCGGAAGTGGGTGGGAGGGGGGCGGGACTAAGCGTCGGAAAAGGGGGCGGATCTAAGCGTGGGGGGAAAGGGGCGGGGCTAAGCGTGGGAAAAAGGGGCGTGGTCAATCAAAGGGCAATAAATCACTCAAAGTGACAAATAGTGCCCTATATTCTCTCTGGTTACCTCCCCTTTCTCTGCTTTGCCCACACAGAGAATTTGGCTCGCCCATGAGAAAACGAACTAGGAAATACGACCGCGATTTGAGCTTTTCCTCGAGAGATATAATGGCTTGCAAACGAGCGAATTAAGCATGGCAGTTGATCAGTGTTGGATGTACAAATGAACACAAAAGTATTTTTTAGTTCCTTCATCAGAGCCTCTGAAGAAACAATGGGTTAATTTTATTTTCTCTGGAAATGCGCCGACACAACTTCCCAAAGTTTTGGATGGTCCAAACATTTCACCGACGACTGTTTCCTGAACTTGGGCCAATACAGAGCTGGCCTCGATGAACGTCTGAAAATAAATCATCCAGCTACCAAGCAACAATTCAAGTTCAAGTTCAGACAGGTAATCTTTGTCTCAAAATCATTCAATACTGTTTATGCATCAGTAAGTCAAGCCAGTGACTAAAATATCAACTTCACATCTTTTCTTTTAGTAGGATGAAAATAATCTTATTTAAATTGTGAACAAATTATATACAGAGAGCGATCAAAGAACAATCTTTCCACACAGCGCAAGTTTATCTGGACAACTCGTTATGAAATCAATGATGTTACACTGCACAACAAAGCTCTTACTGTATATACATAGTGTTTGCATTGGTGAAAGCATTAGAGAAACTGCATTGTAATAAGATCTTCAGTCTCACAATCAATAGACTGTCATCTGCTTGCTCAATGCTCATCACAGCAAGATTGTATGTGATGGGAATAGATCTAAATAAATACTTTAAAAACTTCTGACGATTCATTAATCTCGATAGCTGTATTAGTAAAAACATATAATAACTGTAGTAAAAGTATTCGAGACAGTTTCACATGTAATACGTAGCCATTTCATATGCACGCATGTCAGCCAATCACAGCAGTGTCCGGTTCCCACATCAGACACGCCCCTTCAAACAGTGTTCAAATCAGAGGCTAAAATAAGGCTAGGAAAAATGCCTTTTATTTCTAAATTATGACTATTTTTGATGTAAAAAACATACAAGCATTATAAGGGCAACCCAGGAAACATTATAAAATAACCCCATGTCAGGGGACCTTTAAGGGTCGGTGTCAGTAACTTAGGAAAAGAAACAACGTATTTTGTCTTGTTTCCAACAGATATTCTATCAAAGCTTGTGGCAACCATAGATGGTACAAAACACTTCAACATCAATTTTGTCATCTGGTTGAAGGAGCGAACCCAAACGCAGACAATATGCAAACACACAGGGATTTATTGAGGCACAAAGCAGAAAAAAAAAAACCCACGAGGGGGCAAAACAGGATAGAATGGCAGTACAACTAGACTAAAACAGGAAATAAACTAGGACTAGATACTGACTGATAATGACAAGATGAAGAAAACAAACAGCTACACAAACTCACAATTCGTAATACAATATTCAGACAAAGTACTCACAAAGAGTTACACACATTAGTTGACAATGTACTGACACAGGACAGCAAACACAAGGGATTAAATAGGGAGAAACTAATGAGGGGAACAGGTGATACAGACTAGCTGATAACGACAAGACAAGGATAACAACAGGCCATGCGCTTGTACACAAAACATGGTTCTGTCATGATCCTGCCACAAAACTAGGAAAATCAAGAACATGGCAGAATCATGACAGAACCCCCCACCTTAAGGAGTGCCTTCCAGACGCTCCCCAAAGGGACACTAAGCACAAGACAAGACAGAACGAGACATGGACAAAAACCAACAAAACATGGCGAACAACAACAATGGCATACATAAATAAACTATAACAGGGTTCGGGTGAAACATCAAAAACAACACACCACAAGGGACTGCCGTCTTTACTTTCGTTTTGTATTTGTTTAGTTATTTTGTTATTAAATTGTGGAATGTTCACCGGTTCCCGCCTCCTCCTTCCCATAATACCTAGCCGCCTTACAGATATAAAAAACAAGGAATAAAAATATTAATAAGATGGTGAGGGAGGAGGTGAGTATGGACTCGATGATGGAAGTGTAGAAGTGCACCACTGTTGTCTTCGGTAGGTTAAACTTCTTCAACTGCCGCAAGAAGTACAGTACATCCGCTGATGACCTTTTATAATCAGAGAGTTGATGTTCAGCACCCACTTGAGGTCCTGGGTGATGGATAGTTCCCAGGAAGTGGAAAGAGTCCACAGTATTGACTGGGGAGTCATGCAGTATGATGGGGGTGTATGGAGGGGGGTTCTTCCTGAAGTCTACCACCATTTCACTGTTTTTACAGCGTTGAGGTCCAAATCAATGGGCCTAATTAAATATACAGGCTATACATCAACGTTTTAAAAGTAAATTAACTATTAGGCCAAAATTCTGATAACTGAACTGCCAGGCGGGGAAAAGACGTGGAGTTTTCTTTCCAAAATTTAATAACATCTGCGTCTGGGTTCTGTCTCGCGCGGTGAGAGGTAATTTGCTCGCTGAATATGACCCGAACAGACAAACTCTTTTTGGTTCAGGCTCGGGATTCAGATCAGTGGTGGGTGGGTGTCGGTCTCGGATGTCCCGCTGGAAGCGTTAATTTCCTCAGCTTCTTTTATGAGGTTGCGGATCTCCCTGAGTTTGTTGAATACAGACTCATCTTGGATTATCCATTCTGTCTTGAAACGGGGATCTAACAGTAATGCTAAAATGAGATGTTTATCAGTATAGTACTACAGTATAGTTCTGTGACAGCAGGGAGGATCATCCCCAGGTTCCTCAGCTCCTTCTTATTTTGTCTGTGAGGTCTGCCAGTGGTGTCAGCACACTGACAAGGTGCGTCAGCTGCCGTACTTGATTTAGGGTGATGAACATTAGACTTGGGTTTGTTTTGCAATAACGGGTCTTTTTGGAACAACCGGATGACTGACTGAATCATCCACAGCTGGCTGCTCCATCGAGTGGCGCAGACATTTGTGGGGCGGACACCTTCTCATCCTTCTCTTCATGTTCTGCGCTGCTGCTGGCATCCCCGGTCACTTCACCCTCCGCATCCTCTTCAGGGAGGAGGTGAAACACCTTGATCATGGTTTATGCTTCATGCTTTTTTAATATATATTTTTTAAAACCACAATAAACTGCATTTAGATCCCCTACTGTACATCGTTGTTTTTGTCTGCTTCCATGTCACCATATTTAAATTGTGTAAATTATTAGTTTTAAAATAAGAAAGTTTTCTCAGTTTAGGGTTTGTGTTACAAAAAATAGTCAGAAGATTTAATAGCAAGTGAGAATGTATTTCTTAGAACCAGACAGAATGGTGAGAGGTAGATGGTATGCAGGAACGCTGAGGAAGAACCCAGTCACGGTGTAGAGGTGAGGTGATAGTCCAGTGAAGTGGAGAGGACTCGAGGACCGGAAACCAGGAATGCGGCGGGAGATGACGAAAGAAACGTGACTGCAACACTGGATACCGAACACCAACAGGAAACTTGAAGACAGGCAGGATACAAACACACAAGGGAACATCCACAACGACATTTTTGTTAAAATGTTAATTTGGTTACTCTGTATGTGTGTGACAAATGAGGTTTTAAGGAGTTCGGTTCAATACCGAACTACTGAGGTGCCTGAACCCGGAGAAGCCTGGTTGACACGCTAGATGTTACGAGTGCTATGCTCACTTGATTGCCCTATGTTAAACAAACGCATGTAGACAAATGTTGATGTTGATATATCCAACGTGGTCCTGATTTATTTCCATACAGCGCCTTGTCCACAGCAGTTCCTATCAGAATAACAATACAAGGAGCCGCGCGCAAGCGGTCAAAAACCCTTTGCCCTTCCGGGTCAAAACACCTACCAACATAGAAGCTGTGTCCCAATGTGAAGGCTGCATCCTCCGAAGGCCACGGACTTTGAAGGATGCAGCCTATTCGTCCTTCGAAGGACGCACCATGTAGCGTTCGAAGGATTTCCTAATTGCACATCCAGGTGTTCCCGATTACCACTCCTGGCGCCTAGCAACAGTGCGAGAATACAGCTGCCCTCCTGATCATTCATTTGTTATAATTGAGTAAACAGCTATGGAGCCAGAATTGGCTATTGTCATTTTTATGTTTTATATTTTACTGGAGGACATGTGAGGATGTTTCACTCATGTATTTTCGGCTTAGCCAAAACCATGTCCATGCTGGTTTACTGCGTCGAATTCAGAAGCTGCGTAGCCTACTGACTGAATTGCGGATTACACTTTAAACTGTTCAAATATTGGGCGTTAATTTACGTAAATAATGTAATGAAATATATGAAAAGAAAAGAAAACACATTAGGCATATAATATATATGTCAGGAGCCAATCAGATCCCTCACATGTCACCACGCAAAGATCACTGTCCCCAGATTACTGATCACCTGCACCTGTCTACACTCAGCACTCACTTCCCAGCCAGCACAAAAGCACCCGATTCACTCCCAGTCATTGTCAAGCCTCCAACAGGAACGACCCTTACCAGTCACCACTTGTCTCACTCTGAGCCATCCTTCAGCAACGAATGTAAAGTATACTCACCTGAAAGAAACTAACCTCGTTGTCCTTGTTTCGATGTTCCCAGGATCCGCTCCATGACTCATGTTCTCTGCTTCCTGGAATCCGCCACGAGTCCCGTTTCCCACTGGATGCGCTGCAAGAGAAAGTGAAAGTATCACTGAACTGGTGAGCTCATTGTCAAGTGCACTTAAAAGGATCTACTCACCTGGAATCCTTCTTGAATCACGTCTATCCACGAACGACCTGAAAAGAGAGAAAACTCAAGTTATTGATCTGTTTTTTCCGTCACGTTATTCCTTAAGAAGAGGATTCACTCACCTGGATGCATTCCTGCCACACATACCCTCTTCAAGATCACCGTTGAACTCCTGAAACCCTGCAAACTTACCTTGAGTTAAATAAAGATACGTTTATGTTTATCACTTACCTCTGTCTCCGAGCCTGAATCCTGACAATATATAGGTTCAAGGCTTGTATTCTTTTTATGTACATAAATGGACCATGGTGAATTTATCTACGGTACTCGGGTTTTCCAATCCGTTCCCAAGGGTTTGTAAAATCACGGATTTGTGGCCTCTCCCCCAGTCTGTGCCAACCTGGCCTCCTGTTTAAGCGGGGTGCATTTAATTATGTTTAAACTTAATATTTCCTGTATTTTCTAAAAAACGACATTTAGGCCATTTGTCTTTATTTTATAGGAGGAAAAAGCTCAGTATAATAGAATAAGCAAAAAAAGACTTCACATATAAAAAATAAATATAACACAAACACAAGGTTAGATTATATAAAAATAAAACATTCATAAATTATTTTTATGATTAACTGTCTTCAGTGAACTCAACGCAAATGATAATAATATTATTAGTCTACATTTAGGCTACACATTTAGAATGCGCTTTTTTTCCAAAAAATGTCAGTCATAATACAGGGCTAAGATTATCACAAATAAACACAAGATTTTGACGCAAGTGTGTGTGTGGGAGTGTGGAGCGCGCACTGCATGGCATGGAGGCGCCAGCGTGAACACTTGCATTTTCCTATCAACAGTGGAAACAACTTGAAAAATACTCTTTATTTCTGGTCATATACAGAAAAGAATAATACATCATTCGCAACTACTTTTATTTGTCCAAACTCACATAACAAGAAAACGTTGTGCTTTTGTAAAAGAAAATAAAACAATCAATCACGCTTTCATGATCTCTGTGAACTCGAGCGCGTCTCAAAAATGCACTGAAACAAAATATACCTAGCCTAAAGCTTGAAATGTTCACTTTTAAACGAACAATTAAAATGCCATGTTATTTATTCAGACACATTTATTATCATAAATCATGGTTCCAGAGACATCTCTTCTCATTCAGCACTGCGGGAAAAATATAATTTACAGGTTTTTTTTTTTTTTTTTTGCGCAGCATTTGTGCAGCCTACAGTTCAAATCTTGGTGTTCAACTTTGCCTTTTAAAAATACAACAACCATTCATTTTTAGTTTTTTAATTACGGGTTAAAAAAAAGAAAAAGAATGGATGCAATTAAGTACCTTGTATTAAATATTTCAATTAATGTATTTGTAGAAAAGTTTGATAGTCAATCAAAATACTAGTAAAATCAAAGTCTTGAATCTAAAAACTATCACTAAAAATAGTGATAACTATCACTAAACTATCTTTAGTTTGATAATCCGTGTAAATTTGCATCCATTCGTTTTTCATTTTTTAACCCGTAATTGAGCAACGAAAAATGAACGGTTGTTGAACACCAACATTTGAATTTGAACTGTAGGCTACACACCAAATGCTGCAATAAAAATGCTGTCGTCACCGGCGCACAATGAATTATGGGGTAGGATCAGGGTAGGATAGGCCGCTAAGGATCCATTTATGTATCCTTCCTTTCACGGGGAAACGTACTCGGTTACTAACGTAACCTCGGTTCTCTCTAGAGAGGGAACGAGTACTGCGTAATATCTTACGCTATGGGGGAAACACTCTTTCCTCGAGATATTGAAGCCAAAAATTATCCTTAATTTTTAATCATGCAAAACGCTTTTGCAGCAGCAAGCAGACAAGGGCGAGACAGCTCGCGCGCCCATTGGCTGCCTTGCTGGAAAAGCTGCAGCCTATCGAGTGAGGCACTGCGTGACGTAATGACGAATGGGGGCGCTTCGCGCCCATTTCGTCATGTCCCGCCAGTAAAGGCGTGGTCTCGCCCTATAATACCCTCGATAGCTGTATTTCCTCTGATTTTTCAACGCCGAAGCGAACCAGAGCGTATTCCAAGCACGGCAAGATACGCAGTACTCGTTCCCTCTCTAGAGAGAACCGAGGTTACGTTAGTAACCGAGTACGTTCTCTTACGAGAGTATCTCTCGTACTGCGTAATATCTTACGCTATGGGGAACACCATGCAACACGCCGTGCTGGTAGGGATCCAACACCAAAGTCCCAGGGGCCGAAGCCCGGGGCGCATATAGTGCATAATCACCATAAACTCACAGAGAGTGAGGGAAGAGAGGCTAGAAGCATCATTCCCTGTAAATAGCATCCGAAGGAGCTGATCATGTGACAAATAGACCATACCGTCAGGGTGAACATTCAGCCTGAACTGGGTGGCCACAAGTGTGTCGACAATTTAATGAGCTGCTGTACCGGTCAGTGAGCAATACGCAGGTCAAACTCAGTATCTGAGCCGCACAGCGGGCAGATAGCACTGAACTTTATACCGCCAAAAGCTTAGCTTGCAAGGCGGGAACCTCCAGGTTATAGTATTTTATAAATGTAGACGGCGAGGCCCAGCCCGCGGCCATACAAATATCTTGCAGGGTAACCCCGCTAGACCATGCCCACGAGGAGGCCATGCCTCTTGTGGAGTGCGCTCTAACACCCAAAGGGCACTGTAGGCCCTTAGAAGTGTAAGCCAGCGCTATGGCACCGACTATCCATCTGGATAGGCTCTGTTTCGAAGCGGCAAGTCCCTTAGCACGGCCGCCAAACGAAACGAAAAGCTGCTCAGTCTGTCTGAAACCAGACGAGCGGGACACATAAGCCCTTAGTGCCCTGACAGGGCAAAGGAGACTCGCGTCCTTCTCCTCATTGAGAACCGGAAGGGCAGACAGGGAAATCACCTGTGCCCTGAACGGTGTGTTGAGGGATTTTGGCACGTAGCCGTGCTTCGGTTTGAGTATGACCTTTGAGTCATTAGGTCCAAACTCCATGCATGACGCGCTCACTGAGAGCGCTTGCAAGTCCCTGTTGTAGAAATTTTAATAGTCATTTATTCCTAATCTATTCAATGTGTAAAAGTATATGTGTGTACGTGCTTGTGCGTGACGGTTCAGGAATATATGGGACAGGACATCTTGACCTTAGGAATGGTCAGATTTGGCTAGTTTATTCCAGTACCAGTTTGTGTCCTTAAGTAGAAACTGAACAGAAGTGGGGGCCTTATCTGGGTGGAAAAGTACAGCGGGTGAGAAGGAACCTTGAAAAGAGTATAAAAGCTGTCTCATGTCTTCCTGGTGCGCGCCACTCACTTCACAGAATGTAACGGCTGTGATGGCGACTGGGCCTTCTTGCAAGAATAAATATTTCTCTTTTTATTAATTTGACTCTGAGTGTCTCTTACGCAGTGATGATGTTTAACAGAAGTTTTTGCCACAACATTTGGTGTCAGAGTGGGATTCCTTGGCAGTGCCTCCTGGACCTGAGAGCGGACGGTGTTTGGCCACCTGGACTGAGCAGTTCCAGCTCTACCTCGTAAGTTTCAGAGAGAGGGGCCGACCGCTATCAGGGCCAGGAGAAGCTCCACTGGAATCAGATGAAAACGAACCCATGGCAACTCAAGACATCTCTGGTAAGAGACGGCTAAAATATTTTTCTTATGGGCTAAAATATTTTTCAAAGTGAAACTGAACCATACTGGCTGAGGGCTGTTTCTGTGGTACGTAATCTGAGATTAATTGAGATCTATATATAGATCAAGAAATTTCAAACAGATACGAGGGAAAATAATCTGAGATTAATTGAGGTCTGTGACAGATCAAGAAATTTCAAGCAGATAAATAATCTGGGATTAATTGAGAACTGTGACAGATCAAGAGATTTCAAACAGATAGGCAACCTGGAAATGAGTTGTTCCACCACGGAGCAATTTGTTTTTAGGTGCTGAGGCTAATTAGGGGGAACCAGAACAATCATAACAGATTTTTTGGTAAACCATAGTTAGGAGGGCACTAATAGTGCAACCCGACCGATTTGGGTTAAAAGAAAAGAATCGGGTTTGTTGGGGACGCCTAACAGACTAAAGAAAACGCGCGTTGAAGAGAAATCCACAGAGAACAGAGAAGCAGCCAGTATGGGGATGTCTCAGAAGCAAGTCTGACAGATTAAGAAAACGCGCGTTGAAGAGAAATCCACAGAGAACAGAGAAGCAGCAGTATGGGGATGTCTCAAAAGCAAGCTTGCGAAATTTGGTATACCGGTTTTCTGTCAAATGAGATAAAATTAAGGGCAGAAATGTATGATATTGAGCGCCACAAGATTAAAGGTGGTGCGGGGAACAGTTGAACAGGGCAGTGAGAAATAAAAGTGTCTGCGTTCAACATGTGTGTAAAAATGTGAACAGATAATGAAATGTTGGCTTGAAGATAAAATGTCGAACTGCCAGGAGAAATAATGTTTTTACTTCTTCATCCAGTAAATGGATGCATGACATTAGATGTCTATAGAACTTAAAGTTATACGATAAGGATTGAAGTAGCAAGCAGCAATAAGGCTGTCTGTGTGAAATAGAGTGATAGAGTGATAGAAAAAGAGAGAACTGTAAGTGAGAAATTTGATGGAAGAGGGAAGTGAAGGGAAAACAAGAAGGTTGGTGTGTGAGATATGTTTATGTGGGGATTGTGCAAACAATCATGTACTGGTTAGATAATGAAGGAACTGGCATGTTTGAGAAAAGAAAGGAGAGGGGACAGAATGAAATGGCATGTAGGGAAGATTGAGAAGAAAAATAGTAGAAAACTATATGTGATGAAAATAAAATGTCTGACAGAATTTATGGAAGTCAAATTAACTGTTTAAATGGTATGAAAAGTCAGTTTTAGAATAAAATAAGGCATTGTATGATTGACAGGGATTAACATGACATGAAGAATGCAGTATGCAGTATGGGGAACAATTCTATATTTTTAATGGTAAAATAAAGATTGAAATTAGGTTTAGTTTTAGTTTGACAATCATTGTTTTGAACCTAAGGGGTCTATAATGGGGTAGTGAAAAGGAATGGATTTACCATCCATCTTCGTTTATTATGAAAGGAATTGGAAATTATAGTTTTATAAAAAACGAATGTGTTTGCTTATTCAGCCCGGCTTTTTGGATGTTAGATATGCACTTGTTCTGTAATCAGTGTTGATGATAATAGCAAATTAGTAAAATGTAAAGACAGCTATGTCCAAAGATTCCGGAAATCAATAATGTATGTTGTGCCAGTAATAATGATGATTCGGCTATTGTTGTATCTGCCATTGGTGGACTGTAAAAGAATATGGAGCACTGCTTATCAGTGGCTCTGTTTGCATTCCTCAATGGAACACACTGCTTCAAGGGTGTGCAGTAAGTTAGAGCAGATGGAGAGTGTTTAAATTGTGGTCAGCAGGACCATTTAACATGTAACTGTAGATGCTCACTGAGAAGGGGTTTGAAAATGTGATAGTGACACATTTCTGGTAATAATGTGGGTTTGAAAGTAGATCAGTGTTTAAGTGACGATATTAACATTTCGTCTGAGAAAGAATAAGAGAAAAAAAAAAAAACAAGGTCAAAAGATTGAAGTCTTAAAGTGAATCCTTTGAAAATATCTATAATAGTAATTATTATAAGTGAATTGATGAATACAGTTTGATGTAAAATTAATGACTCCAACAAATGGGAGTTGCAGAAAGGTAACTAAAAGTATGATTGTGTTTTAATGCAACATTTTGAAAAAGGATTCAGGTAATATAGAGAGACAAATCTCACGGATGATTTATAATAACTGTGAAAGATGCAGAGTAGCCTTGTCAAATTTAGTGTGAATCCTGATTGGAGATTGATAAACTCCTAGAAAAAACTTTGAAGACAGATATTAAACTATGGTTATTGAGAACTAGAATCATTATTTAAGATCAAATAAGCAGAAGCAGCTTGTTACTGAATTAACAGTTGATAAATGTAAAATGTGTAGAAAGGCATCTGATTAAGAACAAGTGCATATCTAACATCCAAAAAGCCGGGCTGAATAAGCAAACACATTCGTAAATCCAGATTCAATGTTGTCTGTCTTATTAGTACCAGTTATTAAAAACAAAGCTGGAATGGTGGGTAACTTGGATAATTATAGACCTGTAGCTTTAGCTAGTATTTTGTCTAAAGTCTTAGAAAAAATCTTGCTTGATAGGTTAAATGTGTTCATTAATTCTACAGACAACCAGTTTGGATTTAAGGCTAAACATGGTACTGATCTTTGTATTTATGCATTAAAGGAAATTGTAAATAAGTACAGAGATAAAAATTCAACAGTTTTTATGTGTTTCATTGATGCGTCTAAAGCTTTTGATCGGGTTAACCATGCTAAGCTATTTTTTAAAATGAGACAAAGAGGGGTACCAGAATACATTGTGAGAATATTGACATATTGGTATGCCCACCAGTTGATGCAAGTTAAATGGGGCAATAAGGTCTCTGCCCCTTTTGGGGTCAGTAACGGTGTGAGACAAGGAGGGATTTTGTCCCCAGTTTTGTTTAATCTTTATATGGATGAGCTGTCTGAACGTTTGAATGTTTGTAAAACTGGGTGTATGATTGGGCATACGTTAGTGAATCATATAATGTACGCAGATGATCTTGTGGTGTTTAGTCCAAGCAGTGCTGGTCTTCAACAGCTTTTAAATGTGTGTTCTGATTATGGTCTTGAACATGATATTGTATATAATCCTGATAAGAGTATGGTTATGATTTGCAGAACTAAAGAGGATAAAAGTATACATTTTCCAGTTTTTAAGTTGTCTAACAAGAATCTCACGGTGTGCGAGAAAGTGAAATACCTTGGTCATATTATCACTGAGCACATGACAGATGATGATGATATTGAAAGGCAACGCCGCCTGATGTATATGCGGGCAAATATACTGTTGCGTAAGTTTAGTTTCTGTTCAGATGAGGTGAAGGTGTCACTTTTTAAAACATATTGTACAACATTTTATACTGCTCATTTGTGGTGTAACTATAGAGCATCTAGTATACAGAAGCTGCAAGTAGCCTATAACGATGCTATGAGAATCTTACTAAGGAGACCTAGATGGCATAGTGCAAGTGAAATGTTTGTCAGTGTACGAGTAATCACTTTTAAAGCACTGTTGCGTAATTTTATGTATAGATTTATCTGCCGACTTAATGACTCTAAAAATGAAATTATTGTGAGTTTATCAAATTTAAGGGTTAGTACTACACGGTATCAGTCAAAGCTGTGGAGACACTGGTACTGGTGTATTTTGTAACTCTATGTTCACAAAATTGTATGGTTGTAATGGATTGTATGGGTTGTGTATGTTGTTTAATGTCTTTTCTGATTTTTGTTTTTTTTTAAATTGGACTTTGAGTCTGTAATAAAGTTTAATAATAATAATAATAATAATAATTAAAAAAACAGCTTGAAAACTGTTGACCATGAAAGAACTAGAAGCTGATGTTTTGCTTTTAAAAGATAAGTTTGTTAGGAGCTGTAATGAAACAGCTCGCTTATCTGAATCTGATGTGTGCTGTGGCTGTACACGGCCAGTACGACAGACACTCAATCTGAGTGGAGATCTGTAATGTCTAAATTCCCTGTATGGGCAAAAGACAACTATAAAATGATGTTTATTTGGAAACAAATGTTATTTCTGGCAAAGATGCCTTAAGCTGGGATAGTTAAAAGATTATAGATAAAAGTTTGATGATTGAAGTATTGAGAGAACAGTTTACTGTCTGAGTGCCTCAGAGTCTCTCTCAGTCAAATGTCAGCTAACAGGCTGTTATCTGAGTCTGTGTCATAAGTAATAATAAGCTATTTATAGTAAAAGCACAGTGTCTCAGTTGAAAAATCAGACACAGAGATGTTAAAGAAACCATTGCCATAAAGAGGGCAATTTGTATTGGTGAATGTTTTAAATGTAAAACTGAACGAATTTAAAGAAGTCTTTAAAATAATAATGCAGATCTTAAAAGATAGAAATAACATTTTTGATTATTTTATTTTAGGACCAGTAACTTCTTTGTCTTATCTTAAGTCTCCACCATTGAAACAGGGCCGATGGCTACGGCTACAGATGTACAGTAACAGTACACTGAATGTATGGTTGTGAACTAAATTCACTGAGTATAATCTAAATAGATAGGTTGATGATTTTAAGATGGTTAATGGATTTTAGTGATTAAATACTGCTGTTATTAACCTGTCTCCCTGTGTAAACACTATTAGGCAATCAGAATGGCTCTGGTGACTCTTGAACGTGCCTTTCCTAAAGCTCCAGAAAACAGCTGAGTTCTGTTGAAGAAGACTGATTTGGTATTGGGAAAGAGCGGTACCAGTGGGCACGAGATAATCACCCCACGACGGGTAAGACTCTCTTTGGCCAGACAGAGGGCAACCTAAGCCAGGGGATTATCGTAAAGTCACTGCGGACTTCCTGAATGGAGGTGTGTTATTGAGACAGGTATGAGAGTTGAGCAGGAGCTGTGAGGCCAGCAGCGTCCTTATACCGTTAAGGGGAGATGACGCTGTGACGAGTTACGGCAGTCTGCCCTATAAATGCAAAGCTCCTCTATACCACTCACCAGAAGAAACCGCATTAATTGTATGGCTTGTTTTTCATTGTGACAAGTATCTGCAATTATGCCAGGGGGACAACACCCTGAGGAGAGGAAAATTAAAGATAAAGAGCTAACGGGAATGGGCTTTCAAGAGACAGCTGCGAAATGAGGGGATTGCCATTATTTGTTGTGGAGACAGGAACAAAACTTTTTATGTATTGGCTGCCTCATGGGCAAGAATAAGAAAATTTATAGAAGTGTTGATTTTGAACTAATATCTTTATAACATAGTTTTAACTCCTGAAGGTCGTTTGACATGGTGGAGGGCTAAAGATGAAGACAGCTTTTGATTTGAGAAAAGTCTGGATAACAAAATTTAATGGTAAAAGGTTAGTGATGAATTTAATATTACATTCTGTCTAAAATATACTCATAGAAGGCGTTGAAAATATTATTTGTTTATAGTGAGAGAGAGACTTCTCGAGTGGAGGAAGGCATGGTAAACTGTGTCTGTCTTTCTGTTGTCGGCCTGCTAGAGCAAGCTGAAGCAAAATAATGATAAGGAAAAAATTAAACAAAGCAACCCAGCAGACTGAAAATCTAATGAATAATGAACAGACATGCTTTGGAACTGGTTAAGAGATCATGTAAAATTAGGTAAAAGCTACAGAAAAATGCGAAGTTTAAAATCTTATTTAAAATTTAAATCTTTTTAGCAATAATATAAAGAAAGGTGAACATGGAGAATGAGTAGTTAACATATGTGTGTCTAGTATGAGTGTGTGTGATGGTGACAGCACTTTAGGTCTTGTATGTATTAGTTTGGGGTACTAATATTCCACCTGAATAGTGAGTATATTGTTTCATCATTACAGATGGGTTAAGCAAATGACAAATTTTAAAGAAAGCGATAATTGTGAGTGGATCCGATGAAAGATGATACAGAACATAGGACGAGCTTTAAGTTGATTGGTCATCAAGCTCTGTCTGGTATTAATTACTTTTTGTTGATTTGAATTACGTTCTGAATCAGTTTAAGTATTTGTGTAAATTGGAATTGTGGAGTTGTAGATCACCATCTGGCATGGGCTGAGATAAATGAAAATGTTATAGATTTGATGGCAACAACAAAGCGACACATTGGCTGAGTCAATATCAAATATGAAGAGAGCCCCTAAAAATGTATGATTATTGTGGGCAGAAGGATGAGAATGTTATTTGACTGACATTGACCAAGTCTGTACACCACGACCTGACTTGATAGAAACAATTGATGACTTTGAAAATGTTTTTAGATGACTGATTTAAGAGACCAAACAACAGGCCCGAAAAGCAGGATACGCTGTGAGGCTCAGGGCCTTTGCCCTTCAAATACTTCGTTGAGCAGATGATAATGTGGCTTTAAGTGAAGAATGTAATATTTTTGTTTCAGAGGCAGATAAAGATGTCTGGAGGAAATTTGTCTGAAGGACAACTTTTGGGTTAGTGTTGATGCAAACTTTATCAAAACACTATGTTAAATGTTATGTTAAATTGATGCTCGAGTTGTGTCGTGCATCAAGAGGGAGATGGTATAACAATTGCCAAATATGGTTTACTAAGGGACAATATATGTTGGGAGGACACTGGGTCTAATTGGGTAAAAGGCCGTCCCAAACAAAATTTGCTTTCTGTAAATGTATTTGCAGGACTGTTTCAACAGGAAACGCCGGGGCAGATGTGGCAGCAAAGGTCACGGCAGAACAGTAGACAAAAGAAACTACGTGTAGTTTTACTATCTGAAAATAACCTCGACATTTTGTTTTCTTTACAGAGAATGGAGCAGAGCATAACTTAAAATTTTCCTTTCACAGAATGTCAGATTGGATTGCAGCTAACAGAATGATTCTGTTCCAAAATGTATAAATATTGTGTTGTTGACATGAGTAAAGCGGGTTGAATGTTAATGTAATAGTTGAATGAGTTTCAGGTTGTTGGAGTGGCCAGATGTTGAGAATAAATTTGGAACTAATAATGTATATAATCAGTAAACAAATGGTGAAAATTCCACAGGTCACACCAGAAGGACGACCAGCAGCACTAACAAAACACTTAAGATCTCCATTCACAGGTGACAGAGGCTATGGTCCACTCCACAAACAAGGTTGCAAGGATGGAGATTGCAACACCACCGTCCAAACATCTCACCTTAAACAACGCCAACGAGATTTGATTGGTCACTGATTAATTAGAAAGTATTTTAGGAAAATGAATGGATTGTTTGATTACTCTTTGGGGTTTCGGGGGTAGGATTGTCAATATTGTGTGTTTCCAGCTCAGTTAAATTGGTAAAATGACAGTTTTATCCAAATGATGATGACAATGACAAGAAATGTGATGAAGATGATTCTAGTAGTGGAAGCTACAGTGACATGTGGTGTTTGTTTTTCTTTTCTTTTTCTTCTTCCTATGAATGTTTTTGTTATGAACAGATGGTTAAAAGCTGTGCTTATCCGCTATGTGATAAGGTACAAGGAGAGGGTTTTGAAATGAAGGGTTTTATTATACTTTTCTTATACTTTATATTTTGATGTAACCACTGTGGATTGATGATTTGTTGTTTTTCTAACTAGTCTGTACACTATTTCTTATTTAACTAAGGTGACTGAGGGTCAAGCTATGCTTGGGGTACAACAACAGTGATTGTTTATCTAGCCCGGCTTTAGTTGAATTCTTTATCTGCTTGCTAATACTTAAGGGACTATCCTAAAAAACAGCCTAAGCTTTTTCTTTTCAAAATGTTATTTTCACAAATGTTTAAGAAGAGTGATCAGTTATGTGAAAACAGAGATGAAGAGTAGTGTGATGATATGACTTAAAATTTGTCTTTTTGTTTATTATTGTGATTATGGGTAATCTGAATGATAAAAAGTGTGGAATTGTTGTAGAAATTTTAATAGTCATTTATTCCTAATCTATTCAATGTGTAAAAGTATATGTGTGTACGTGCTTGTGCGTGACGGTTCAGGAATATATGGGACAGGACATCTTGACCTTAGGAATGGTCAGATTTGGCTAGTTTATTCCAGTACCAGTTTGTGTCCTTAAGTAGAAACTGAACAGAAGTGGGGGCCTTATCTGGGTGGAAATGTACAGCGGGTGAGAAGGATACCTTGAAAAGAGTATAAAAGCTGTCTCATGTCTTCCTGGTGCGCGCCACTCACTTCACAGAATGTAACGGCTGTGATGGCGACTGGGCCTTCTTGCAAGAATAAATATTTCTCTTTTTATTAATTTGACTCTGAGTGTCTCTTACGCAGTGATGATGTTTAACAGAAGTTTTTGCCACAACATCCCCTACGCGCTTCACTGAAGCGAGAGCCATAAGAAACGCTGTCTTGAAAGACAAGTGTTTGATGTCTGACGACTGGATTGGCTCGAATGGGGCACCTTTCATGGCCTCCAAGACCGTGGAAAGGTCCCATGTCGGAACTGAAGGGGCCTGGGAGGGTTTAGCCTCCGAGCTCCTCTAAGGAAACGCACGACTAAGTCGTTCTTTCCTAGTGACTGGCCAGACACCGGTTTTACAAACGTTGCTATGGCCGCCACGTATACTTTGAGCGTGGAAGGGGTCCTGCCCCTATCCAGTAGCTCCTGAAGGAAGGAAAGCACTTCCGTAACCCCGCAGTCTACAGGTGAAAAGCTCTACGCTTGACACCAAGCAGAGAACACAGACCACTTCGAGGTGTAGAGCCGTCTGGTAGACGGGGCTCTAGCCTACGCGATCGTGTTTAACACTCCCTCTGGGAGGTCAGCGGGTACCCGTTGATGGCCCATGCGTGCCGGGAACACAAATCCGGGCGAGGATGCCAAATCGAGCCTCCCGCCTGAGAGAGGAGGTCTCTCCTCAACGGTAAAGGCCATGGGGCAGCGCTGGTCAGCTGCATCAGGACAGGGAACCACGACTGGTTTGTCCAGAGCGGAGCTATGAGTAGCACTGGGCATCCCTCCCTCCTGATTCGCTCCAACACCTGAGGCAGGAGTGAGACAGGGGGAAAAGCATATAGGGGGGGCGGCGGGGCCAAACATGGGCCAGCGCGTCCCGGCTTTTCGAGAAGAATCTCGGGCAGTGAGCGTTTTCTTGGGACGCGAACAGGTCCACCTGCGCTTTGCCAAACATTTCCCACAGCAGCTGGATCGTCTGCGGGTGCAGAGACCATTCTCCTGCTGGGACGTTGTTTCTGGACAGCCTGTCTGGCCCCACATTTAGGTGACCAGGCACATGCGCCGCTCTCAGCGAGAGCAGGTTGTGCTGAGCCCAGACCAGGAGGCGTTCCGTCAGCCTGTAAAGGTTTCGGGACCTGACGCCGCCCTGGTGATTTATGTACGCCACCACTGACATGTTGTCCGACCGGACCAATACGTGGTGGCCTATTATCTGGGGACAGAAGCGCCTTAGCGCTTTGTCGACTGCTATTAATTCCAAGCAGTTTATGTGAAGGAGCTTCTCCCGTACTGACCATAGGCCAGCTAGCGGTCTGCCCTCGAGCAGCGCTCCCCGCCCCGATGTGGAGGCGTCCGTAGACACCACCTTCACACCCGAGGCGATCCCCAGACTCACACCTGACTGATACCAGTCGGTCACTTTCCACGGTTTCAGAGCTGAAACGCACTGAAGGTCGACCCTGAGGCGAAATAGACCCGCGGTCCACGCCCTGGGGGAACTCGTGCTTTTAGCCATAGCTGCAGTGGGCGCATGCGGAGCAGGCCCAACTGGAGTACGGAGGCTGCTGAGGCCATCAGACCCAGCATTTTCTGAAACCTTCTGAGCGGGACTATAGAGCCGTGGCGGAAGGATCTCGCGACGTGCTGAATATTCAATCCGCGCTCCAGTGACAGGCGTGCTGTCATGGATAGCGAGTCTAACACTGTTCCCAGAAAGGAAATTCTCCGACTGGGGAGCAGTGAGCTTTTCGCCCAATTGACTGTAAGGCCCAGCTCCTCGAGGTGCTCGAGTAATGCGGCCCTGTGTTCTATGAGCTCCGTTCGTGAACGAGATAGAATCAGCCAATCGTCCAAGTAGTTCAAAACTCGCATGCCCCGAAGTCTCAGGGGGGCGAGGGCCGCGTCCATGCACTACGTGAACGTACGGGGTGCTATGGACAGGCCGAACGGCAGGACTGTGTATTGATATGCCTGGCCCTCGAAGGCGAATCTCAAGAATCGCCTGTGATGGGACGCTATTTGTATTTGAAAATAGGCGTCTTTCAGATTTATTGACATGAACCAGTCTCCTTGGCGCACTTGCGCGAGGATTTTCCTGGTCGTAAGCATTCTGAACTGGCGCTTCCCGAGCGTTCTGTTCAGCAGTCGCAGATCTAGAATGGGTCTGAGCCCACCATCTTTTTTCGGTACCAGAAAATATCTGCTGTATAAGCCCCCTTCGCCCTGAGATAGAGGTTCTATAGCCCCTTTTCTCAGTAGTTTCGCTATCTCGGCTCGAAGTAGATGAAACACTTCGCTATACACCGTAGTTTCGACTCGCGCCGTATAACGGCGGGGGCGTCGAGCGAACTGTAGCGAACAGCCTCTCGTTATAGTGTTCAACACCCATTCTGATACCCCGGGAAGCCTTGACCACGCATCTGCGTGAATAGCTAGGGGTAGAATGAAATCTGGGCTCTGGCCGCGGCAGGACGGCGGCTCGAGAGCCCCTGTGTACTGGGAACACAGCACCGTGTTTACAGCGTTCGAGGCGGGGGGCGCGCTGATCACAGCGGGCAGCCTGGCCGCGCTCAGCTTCTCTATGGCGGGACGCGCAGAGAAAGCGAGCGGGGCGAATCCTGTGGGATTCGGCGCGTGTGAGGGAATGTGGGCACATTTACTAAATGCGGCACATTTACTACACTGAGAATACTGTCAGCTCGCGCGACTAAATCACTGCTGTGTTTACAGCGTGCGAGGCGCGCGCTGATCACAGCCGGCAGCCTGGCCGCGCTCAGCCTCTCTGTGACGGGTTGTGCAGAGAAGACGAGCGGGGGCGAATCCCGTGAGATTCGGAGTGTCTGTGAGAAATGCGGGCGCGAGACAGCGGGCACATTTTCTGCACGGAGAACACTCGGCTCGCGCCGACTGAATCAACGCTGTGTTCACAGCGTGCGAGGTGCGCGCTAATCACAGCGGGCAGCCTGGCCGCGCTCAGCTTCTCTGTGACGGGTTGTGCATAGAAAGCGAGCGGGGGTGAATCCCGTGGGATTCGGCGTGTCAGTGAGAAAATGCGAAAACAGCGGGCACATTTACTGCACTGAGAACACTGTCGGCTCGCGCCGACTAAATGTGTGTTAGTTTCGTTTTTACAGAAACCAAGGGACACGCATCGTGTAGTGTAAGCGGGCATTGTATGGGCGCGTTCACTACATTTTCTGCACAACCAACATGAGTTGGTTTTATTTGTGCTAGCCCTGCACCGTGGCGGGCTGTGTCTGGGTGTGGGAATGGGCACTGGGACGTGGGCATTCTTACAACACTCGTAACACCATCGGCCGTGGCCGGAACACCAGAAAATGCACTCTTTATTGGATTTATCTGGGTAGCCATAGAAACGGCTTTTGTGCGCAGGCAAGCGGGCTGAGACACCGGCTGCTTCACTGCGAAATACACTGGGACAGTCACAACGCATGGAACTGAACGAGCGAGAAGTTTTGGTGGAAATCCGGCCGCAGCGGGATCTGAACACCGTCACTTTCCTAGAGAGACTAGGAAGGCCTTGAGACCTCGGGCTTTACCTCAATCCTCGGCCGGGGCCCGCGCTGAGGGGGGCGGCGTCCAGCAGAGCGAGAGCGCGGTGTTTGATCTCGGGCCTGGCGGCGCTGCTAGTTAGCCGAAACGACGGCCTTTGTGCGCAGGCAAGCGGGCTGTGGAACCAGCTTGCTCACTGCGAAATACACTGGAACAGTCACATTGCTTGGAACTGAACGAGCGAGAAGTTTTGGTGAAAATCCGGCCGCAGCGGGAACTGAACACCGTCGCTTTCCTAGAGAGACTAGGAAGGCCTTGAGACCTCGGGCTTTATCTCAATCCTCGGCCGGGGCCCGCGCTGAGGGGGGCGGCGTCCAGCAGAGCGAGAACGTCGAGGAACACGGAGCGCTCAGCTTCCGTCATCTCGGATAGCGTTAGCCACAAATGTATCTCACCATTCAGACCGATGTAATCCACGGCTTGAGAGAGCGGACGCATCGGCTCAGTTTCAATGCCGTCTCCGGTAAGTTTGTCGAGCTCAAGTGCGGACGCGGCGGCAGACGGCGGCCGCTGTCCGTCTGGGAGCGACTCGAGCGAAGCCGGCGAAGCTGGCGGGCGAACCGGCGAGCTTTGGCGGGCTGGAAATAGCTCGGGCGCGCGCAGGGCGCGGCGCTTCTTGCGGCGCGGCATCACGGCGGGCTGGGATGCGGGCTCGGAGAACGAAGCTAGGCGAGTCCGCAGAGTCACCATAGGCAAGCGTTCACAATGATGGCATCCGCCGTCAGCGAGCGCGGTGGCCGCGTGATCCTCACCCAGGCAGGACACGCAGATGACGTGGCGGTCCTCGTCGCTGAGTGGGGCTCGGCAAGAACCACAGGAAGGCATCTTTAAAAAGACGCAGCTCTTTTAGAACAGTAGAAATGGGTGTTGCGTCACGTAAGCAAACACACACACACTTAGCAGAGTAAAAGGATATAGTACGCCGGAAAGCGCAGCAGGTACGGCAGTTGAAGGCGGCTGTGCCAGCGACTTCAGAAGATGGCACGTCCCGCTGAGAAGGCTACAAGTCAACGGCGCGGCTTCTCACTCTGGATCCCGCGATGCGTGAGCTTCGCGTGAAGAATGAAAAATCAGAGGAAATACAGCTATCGAGGGTATTATAGGGCGAGACCACGCCTTTACTGGCGGGACATGACGAAATGGGCGCGAAGCGCCCCCATTCGTCATTACGTCACGCAGTGCCTCACTCGATAGGCTGCAGCTTTTCCAGCAAGGCAGCCAATGGGCGCGCGAGCTGTCTCGCCCTTGTCTGCTTGCTGCTGCAAAAGCGTTTTGCATGATTAAAAATTAAGGATAATTTTTGGCTTCAATATCTCGAGGAAAGAGTGTTTCCCCCATAGCGTAAGATATTACGCAGTACGAGAGATACTCTCGTAAGAGAACGAAGGGTTCATTTGGCGTCACTTTTGAATCAGGGTAGCCTTCGTAGCGCCGCGATGACGCAACCGGCCTTCGGATTTGGCCTTCGAAGGATGCTGAATTGAATTGGGACAGCCTTCATCGTGCCGCGGTGACGCAATCGGCCTTCAAATGCGGCCTTCGAAAATGCAGCCTTTGAATTGGGACAGCATTCCTCGCGCCACTGTGACGCAATCGGCCTTCAAATGCAGCCAATTGGCCTTCAAATGCGGCCTTCGGAGGATGCAGCCTTCACATTGGGACACAGCTATTGTATTTGCTACCTTTATACCAATTTACAGACATGCGCCACCCTGTGTTAGAGAAAAGGAATTACAACCTGAATACAAAGCAGCACTTGGCTTGTACGTAAGGGTTTTAACACCACAGAATGATGTGAAGCCGTAATCTTCCACTGCTTTTGCTTTGGTGTAGCCTATAATATTTCCTGATTGTGTGTTACGTTGTTCAGCCTGTTGGGAACAATGTCTGTGCTGCTCTTTCTCGCTGCGGTTATTCTGTCTTTCTCTCCATAGGTCACGTGACGTCTCGCCGCTTGCGAGTGGGTGGGGCCGACTGCTTTAAAGACGCAGAGATCGACATCCGGTTCTCTCTCTCGTGCTGACGCTCTCACTCTCTCATTTCCACCTCTGAGTCGTTTCCGATGGCAGTCTTTATAGCGGTTGCTACACGATCAGTGTCAACACACTGATCATGTTTTTCCTTAAGCCCGTTCCTGGCGTGAAACCCGTGTGTGTGCTATGTCTTAGTCTTAACTTTATTTTGAGCTGGTGGTATTGGTGTTGGGTTTTCATGTTATTTAATGTAGGTTTAGTTAAAACAGCAGTCAGCGGACCCGGAAGACTCACGGAGAACATTGTCTTTATTTTCGGACGGGAGACAGGCAAGTGTTTTGATCCGGAAGATAGGTGTGAGCAGGGTTTTCTTTCTGTTTTGTTTTGCTATTCATTTTTACCACCATGCTCCATTTGTGACCTAACTGTTAATTATTTAAACCACTGACAATAAACCATTTTTGTATTGTCATCGAATGCTTGCTTTTTTTAATGTGTAATGATGTCCATGTTCAAATTCATTCAGTGGGCTCGTAACATTGTGTATAACTGAGCATTAGGAATATTTTTCACTTCGTCACCTGCTTCCTTCTCTTCCCCTGCCTTTAAAATTAAACAAATAACAATTATTTATTAATTGAGAATTACCAGAGGTTTAGATGTTGAAGTTTTATTGAAAATAATAAAGTTTGAAGTCACCATTATGGTGATGTGTGTGCTTTAGTTGGGCTCTCTAACCTTGACTTTCTATCATAGATTTACTCTGGTTGCTTTAACTGTGTGTTTATAAAACACATTCGATATGACATGAAAATCAGAGAGAAAACGTGATCAGGGGATGTTATCTATTTATTGATGATGACGTAATCACCATGTACTGACCTGATTTACTGATCTCATATCTTTCAATGTATAAGGAATGTTTAATACATTTCATGTTCATGAGTATAACAGCTCTGTGACCCTACAGTATTTGAGCCAGCAGTGACATTCCTATTTTGCACCCGCGCAAAGCGGGCTTTTCCCTCCACAGACACACGTCGGTAAACTAGGAAATGAACTTGCGCTCCCTGGGCGGGTCGGCGCAAAAAGGAGGCTTGTATTGGCACAAACGTTCCCTAGTGCTATTTTGCACTTCCAGAAAACATTTCCGCCACTGACCAAAAAAAACTTAGTCTAAAGTCAGTGGCGCATTGCGCGTTGTTCATAATGCTATTTTAAGCGCTCATGCTTGGCCATAATGTAGCGGGTACACAACGCGCATACACTTTGATTCTCTCATCAACACAGATGCAGCAGTTTTTATTTTTGCAAATCATACATTATAACAAGGAAATATATTACCACACAAGGGAAATCATTGTGGTGTCCATGAAGATGTGAAAAAATAGGCATGAATCTAGCTTACACATTTACCTAATTTTTTCAGGCAAATTGTAGTAATGACGGATCAGAGCTGTTTGCCCAATATTGGCAAGAGAAATGTGTTTATAAGGACATCTGACAAATTAGTTTGTCCGTCAATAACCAGGAAAAAAAATCTGAAGACTGCGAAATCACCTTTACCATAATGTAAGTACTTCAAAAACCTTACTCTTTAACTTACCAGTTAATTTGAGCTTTCTCATATTTTTTTCTATTGATTTGGGTTGGTTTGTCCCATCCCCAATGTCAATTCTCTTTCTTTTACGGCCCTGACAAGAACATCGATCTCCTCGGCTGTGAACCGATTCTGAAGCGCGCCATAATGCGCCATAATGCGCTATAATAATAACAATCTGAATCCGCCATGCAACATGCTCTTAAAAGGTACGTTGGATGACGCTCTGATTGGTTTATTTCACGTTACGCCCAAACCACACCTATGAATAATGATCCTACTTCAGACCCCTTTTAGATTTGCGCCAGACGCAAGAGGCATTTATCCCGCCGGGAAAATAGCAACAGTGCCAGGAGCCGCCCACAAAGTTACTTGCGCTTTGCGCTTTGACACTTGCGTTTCAGATCGTTAAAATAGGGCCCATAGTGTAAAATCTAATTTTGAACTATTGCATGATTTAGATCTACACGGACATCAAGAATCAGCCTATGAATCTCAACAACGGTGACAATCAACAAAATAATCAGATAAAACTCTGAACATCACAAAACAAGCTACTTAAAAGTCGCAACAAAAACAACAGAAAAAACTAAAAGCAGATTATTACGACAATTCAGCATAATTAGTTCATGCTGCTGTAGGACATGCATTAGCTCAGATAAAGGGAATAGGATTTTAATAACGAATCATGAAACATGAATCACCTACAAAAATAAAAATTCCCCGTAAGGGAATGATTTGCCAAGGTCTCTGTATGGACCACCAAATACAATGAATTATAATTAGTTCTCCATACAAGTAGGCAAAACTAGATCAATTGTATTATCAATAATCAATCACAATAAATTATGATTAAACATTAATATGTCCATTGTCTAAAATAGATTGATTCTAAGGATAACCTCAAATGGGATCAATTTATCATCGATCTGTTTTGTCCAGCAAAACGTCTCGGTTACTAATGTAACCCTCGTTCCCCGAAGGAGGGAACGGGAGACGTGACGTCGACGTGACGACGCTAGGGGATCACTTCAGGGAGCCCTATCAACTTCGAGTATCTAAAGAACAAGCCAATGAACGTTGGCGTGCGTGAAACGCGTCACGCGCCCCGCCCCGCAGCGCGGGTATAAACAGGAAGCGGACGCCGCACTCATTGTTTTTCGCTGAGGAGCCGAGATTGAGTCGGCCGTACAGCGATGGTCAGCAACTGTGGCAGTGGGACGTCACGTCTCCCGTTCCCTCCTTCGGGGAACGAGGGTTACATTAGTAACCGAGACGTTCCCCTTCAGTCGCTCACGTTCGACGTGACGTCGACGTGACGACGCTAGGGGATCTCATGGAAGACGCCATCGGTTGCTGCCACATCCAGCGCCCTACGGAAGACTCTCAGACCCCCAACTGGCTAGGGCGGAAGACCTGCGTAGAGGGAGTTCTCTGTTGTTCCATTAACCCACACAGTGGAACTCTTGGATAACACTGGGAAAGCGTGCCTTAGGAGGGGAGAGGGACGCTGCGGAAGCCACATCCTGCCCGAGGGAGGTAACATGTGGAGAATACACATATGGACTGGCCAGGAGGGCAGTGCAACATATGGAATGTCACTGGGGTGGCTCCAGTCTGAGAAGGGGGAGGCTACACCAGACAGTGACGGCAGAGCGGACTCTGCCAAGGGAAAGACACGGGCTCACCGCAGGGAGCTGGTCGTGGAAGAATACTCATATGAGATCGCCGCAGGGATCACCACATATGGAACCCAGCCTAGCACAAGTTACACAAGCGTACGAGCACTAGGCCTGGCGTCGGACGCTCCGCAACGTCCGGCTGCCGGAGGGGTGCGGAGGAACTCACAGGGTTCGCCAGAGTGGGGAACTCGACTGGAGCAAAGAAGCGCACGTATCCGCTCCATGTGGAGGGGAGTGGCGCAGCAAGCCGACACAAGAGCGGAAACTTCGGTGTTACCGGCTGGTTGAAGCGAGCACACAGGAAGAAACCGGCTCAACACGTAGGCTATAAAACCTAGCGAACGTGTTAGGTGTCGCCCAGCCCGCAGCTCTACAGATATCTGTCAGCAAGGCGCCGTGTGCCAGCACCCAAGAAGAAGCGACACCCCTAGTGGAGTGGGCTCTCAACCCGGGCGGGCAAGGCACGCCTTGGGCTTCGTAAGCCAAGGCGATGGCATCCACTATCCAGTGGGCCATCCTCTGCTTGGAGACAGCCTTTCCCTTCTGCTGGCCTCCGTAACAGATGAAGAGCTGATCTGAGGTCCTGAGGCTTTGCGTTCTGTCCACGTACAGACGCAGAGCGCGGACGGGACAGAGAAAAGCCAGGGCTGGGTCTGCCTCCTCCGAAGGCAGCGCTTGCAGGTTCACCACCTGGTCCCGGAAGGGAGTGGTAGGAACCTTGGGCACGTATCCGGGCCGGGGTCTCAGGATCACGTGAGAGTTAGCCAGGCCGAATTCCAGGCACGATTCGTCGACCGAAAATGCATGCAGGTCCCCTACCCTCTTGATGGAGGCCAATGCAACCAGGAGTACTGTTTTACAGGACAGAATTTTTAACTCAGCTGACTGCAAAGGCTCAAAGGGTGGTCTCTGAAGTGCCGAAAGGACCAGAAACAAGTCCCAAGAGGGTATAGAGAGTGGGCGAGGAGGATTTAGTCTCCTTGCTCCCCTCAGGAACCTGACGATCAGGTCATGCTTTCCCAACGACTTTCCTTCAACTGCATCGTGATGTGCGGCAACGGCGGCAACATACACTTTAAGGGTGGAGGGAGACAGCCTACGCTCCAACCCGTCCTGCAGGAAGGAAAGCACGGCTCTGACCGAGCAAGTTCGGGGGGTCTCCTCGTGAGAAGAACACCATTCAACGAATAGGTTCCACTTCAATGCATAGAGGCGCCTCGTAGAGGGGGCTCTAGCTGAAGTGATGGTGTCAACTACCGCTGGGGGTAGGTCACCTAGAACCTCCGCGTCCCGTCCAGGGACCAGACATGGAGTTTCCAGAGGTCCGGACGCGGGTGCCATAGGGTGCCCCGTCTCTGAGAGAGCAGGTCCTCTCTCAGAGGAATGGGCCAGGGAGGGGCTGTCGCGAGGAGCACTAGTTCGGGGAACCAGGTCCGGTTGGGCCAATACGGCGCAACTAACACGACCTGCTCCTCGTCCTCCCTGACTTTGCACAAGGTCTGTGCAAGAAGGCTCAGTGGGGGAAACGCATATTTGCGTAGGCCCGGGGGCCAGCTGTGTGCCAGAGCATCCGTGCCGAGGGTGCCCTCGGTCAGGGAATAGAACAACTGGCATTGAGACGTGTTCCGGAGCGGCAAACAGATCTACCTGTGCGGTCCCGAAGCGCCTGAAAATCAGCTGGACCACCTGGGGATGGAGTCGCCACTCTCCCGGTAGCACCTGCTGCCGTGAGAGCTCGTCGGCTGCACGGTTGAGCAGGCCAGGAATATAAATGGCACGAAGCGACCTCAGATGCTTCTGACTCCAAAGGAGGAGATGGCGGGCGAGTTGTGACATGCGGGGCAGAATAAGCACTGGATCGGGGCATAGGCGAGGGGACTGCACCTCCCGTGAGGTAAGCGAGTCTCGATCTAAGCGCTGCCATAGTCATATTCCCGCAATGGGAACATGAACTATTCACAAAAGCTGCTTCAGCGTGCTGAATGCCCAAACACGAGAAGCAAATCTTGTGGCCATCTGCTGGCACCAGGGAACGACCGCACCCAGAAACGCACAAGCGGAATGACATCCTGAAAAGGACGCAGGGTCGCGCTTGTGTTGCTCTTTTAGTGAAAATAACAAACAGAGGAAAGAAATAGAGACTCTTTTAGTGCTGAAGCACCCAGGGGTAGCCGCGGTGTAATCGGGTACACTCTCAGTTAAGGAACGCCCACGAGACCGACACACACACACACACACACACACAGATGATGCCGTGAAAACGGCAGTTGTGGTTAGAATGCTCGCGGCCACCACTGATCGCGCCGTCACACCAGCACTGAAGCAGAGTTTCCTTCTCCCTCTAGTTCTCGTTATGAACAACGTGCAGCAGTCTGTAGAACTCAGAGTCAATAAAAGCTCGGCTCCGAAGCGAAAGACAATGAGTGCGGCGTCCGCTTCCTGTTTATACCCGCGCTGCGGGGCGGGGCGCGTGACGCGTTTCACGCACGCCAACGTTCATTGGCTTGTTCTTTAGATACTCGAAGTTGATAGGGCTCCCTGAAGTGATCCCCTAGCGTCGTCACGTCGACGTCACGTCGAACGTGAGCGACTGAAGAGGAACTGATCATCCGATCTTTATCAAACCTCATAAAATGTATCCGTCTTTATATACTTTCAAGAGAAGCTCCTCTAGCCACGAGGAAGATTACTTTACTGTTATATAAAAATCACTATTTAAGTATCAACAAATTGTAAAGCTTGTAGCTTGATCGCAACATTAAAGGGACGTTTGAAATATGAGCACGAGACAGACAATCAAATTAATATAATGTATTTAATAAATGTAACTACGCATACAGGTGAACTAAAGATTACATAGAATAAAATGTATATACATACGACAAAACAACGAACAATGAAAGATAATGAAAGTGAATGGAAAAGGGAGAGAATGAGAGAGAAATCACAAAGGGACAGAGAATGGCAAAATTACAGACAAGAAACACTAGAGAAACAACACAGAAAAACACAATCTTAATGCTCTGAAAGCTCGATAAACGAATACTTGCACAGTTGCTCTTTGTGTGGCTGCGTGGAAGGCATGTGGATGCGTGTTCCGTCTGGAGAGTCACGTGGTCTGTGGATGGGTCCGGACCGCGCACTTTAACGAGCTTCAACTTCACCTCAACTTCAACGAGCCACCTGTCGCCTACGATCTCTGCTTGTGTCTCTGTGACTTGAGTGCGAGGTTTGGCTTTGGCAGGGCAACGTGTGTCACATGGGTTGTTGTGTTATGTACAATATATACCCACTATATGTGCCTACATACTTATGTGCCCACTAAATGAATTTGAATGTGGGTTGCAAACCAAAGATTCCGTCAGTGTTGTCTCCGAGGAAAGGTTTACTAGGGCAGAGATAGTGAATGTCTTTAGTCAAGGTGCACATACACTGGTTCGGGGCCAGGTACAGCTGTGTGTCGCTGTCGTGGTAGGCCACCACGTCCAGAGTACGTAGCTTGATATAAGTGTTACCTTTCCAAAACCCGACATTGACAATGTCCTTGAGTCTGTAGATTCGGCTTGACTCTATGATTGGTAGGTTAAGGAGAAAACCTAATTCCCTCTGCTCGGGGTCGACGTAGAGTGGAATGATGCTACCTAGAGAGTTCCCGGCCATTCTGGAGTCTATAAGAGTGTTTCAACTCTCTAGTGAACAATGTCAAGTTCGTCTTTGAGATCATGTCTCTGCTGAGTAAGTTCATGGATTTCAGCTTGGGCCATGTGTAAGTGTTTTTCACAGGCCTTGCCTTTAGCGTCTCTTTCTTTTACTGCATTCTCCACTCTTGCAAGGAGATTTTCACCTTGTCGGAGTTGTCCATCGAGTTCCTCTCTGGCTTTCCTCTCCGACTGTTCTCTTTCGTCTTTCTCTAGACAAAGGTTTTCCAAGTCTTTCTACTTCTTTCTGTAGGTCTGGGATTGCTGCACCCTCTGTCTCACGCTGGTCGTGGGTCTCGCAGAGTAGCTGATCTAGATGACTCTGAGCATGGGCCTGGCTCCTCTGGGATTCCTCAGCTTGCAGCTTTAGTTCTGCGGCTTCCTGCTCCAGATTGAGGTTGCTCCTTTCGCCGAGCCGAGCCTGTGAATAAAAAAATATCAAATATATCTTGGTAAAGTCTTTATATGAGGAAGTTAATGAAAGGGGTGTGTGTGTGTGTGTGTGTGTGTGTGTGTGTGTGTGTGTGTGTGTGTGTGTGTGTGTGTGTGTGTGTGTGTGTGTGTGGTGTGTGTGTGTGTGTGTGTGTGGTGTGTTGTGTGTGTGTGTTAGGTGAAGGAAGGAGCTTGCTCCTCATCCAGCTGGCATTCCTGCCCTCGCAGAAAGGGGGTTGAGGAGATACTCCTCTCTTTGAGGCTGGAGGAATGTGTGGAGTGTTCTGGTATTGCTCGGAGGAGCTATAAAACGTGTCAAAGGTCCACTCTGCCCCAGACTTTCTGGAGCTGGTTAATTATTAGACAAACATCAACATCATGAACTTTTATCATCACGATTGTTGAGATGATGTGTGTCTGAAAGATACAGTAGTTCAAACCTTTTTTGTGCACAATATTTTGAAAATTCTTCAGATTATCACAACACTAATGGATCTCATGCTGTATAAATACTAAAAAAATGAATGAACCATGTAATAAAAAATAAGACTATAAATGAGCTCAGTGAATCAAGACGCTACATGATGATTATGTCGTCATCATCAATACAGTGCCAATATCACCTGACCAATTCTCTCTAATTTTCTTGCCATAACCAATGTGTCCTATTAACACAGAGTTACAGCAGTCAGAGAAAATCTAATGGTAAAAAGTCAAGGGTCATGAGCCCAACTAAAGAAAAAACACTGATCACCATCATGGTAACTTCAAATGAAACAATAAATCATCAACATCTAAACCTCTGTTAATTCTCAATAAGAACTGTAGACGTCTGACAGAAATATAGTATATCTGGTTAGTAAGTGAAGCTGGTAATGTGGAGTAGTTTAATCCTCCTCTACTGAGATCTTCAGATATTTAATGTCTTCTTTTATCTTCAGTTGATCTAAGGCTGTGGCTGAAGTCAGTTGTAGTTATTGTGTTTCTGCTCGTCTCTTCTCATTTTTCTGTTCTTGTTGTTTCTCTAAATTGACATTGCCAGAAGTCCCTGCGTGACACTTCACATTTGTTATACTTCACACATGGTATTTCATTTAAATAATTATGTTTCTATAGTTTTTTGTATCAGTTTTCTGTCAGTTATGCACATTTGGGGTTTATGTTACATCATATTGTCATGATCTTAGTAGAACGACAGGAAGCAAATGCAAGTGAAATGAGATTTAATTAAACAGTAAAGGAAGGATAGTACAAGCAGATGTAAATGGTGACGCAGGGACTTTGATGGTCAGGATCCGTGAAGAGGTGCTGTGATGAGGTGACGGTGAAACGACAGTTGAAACCACTCGACGAAGACGCAGGAACAGGAACAGAAGGCAGGAACTGAACACCGGAACACCAGACACGAACGACATCAAACAACGATCTGACAAGGATGAACAAACAGCGGTGAGTATATATGGAGTGGGGAGATTGATTACAGCTGGTGATGAAATGATGAGTGGATTAGGTAATGACATACATTCACGCCCACTACACACGTGCATTCGTACAACAACATAAACACAAGACTAGAAGGAACCAGGGCATACGTCTACCGTGACAGTACCCCTCCTCCTAAGAACGCCTCCTGGCGTTCCCAGGCACCCTTACCTGCCGATTGTAATCATCGATAAGGGAGTGATCCAGGATGTCTCTAGCAGGTACCCAACTTCTCTCCTCCGGACCGTAACCTTCCCAGTCCACCAAGTACTGAAATCCACGTCCCCTCCGTCTAGAGTCCAGAATACGATTGACCGAATATGTGGTCTCCCCATCTACGAGACGCGGTGGGGGAGGAACCGGGGCGGGCGGATTAATGTGAGAATGAAATACGGGTTTGATCTTTGATACATGGAAGGCGGAATGAATCCTCCTGTACGCGGGAGGTAACTTGAGGCGGACTGCCACCGGACTAATGATCTTGGTGACAGGGAACGGGCCAATGAATTTGGGTGCCAGTTTATTAGAGACGGAGCGGAGAGGAATATTCTTAGTAGAAAGCCACACTTTTTGACCGACGACGTATACGGGAGGCTTTGACCGGTGGCGATCGGCCTTGGCCTTGGTGCGCGCCCCCACCTGGAGTAAAGTCTCACGGGCTCTAGTCCAAGTGCGGTGGCACCTCTGAACAAATGCGTGAGCGGAGGGGACCGCAACCTCGGATTCCAGACTGGGAAAAATAGGTGGCTGGTAACCTACACTACACTCAAACGGAGATAGGCCCGTGGCCGACACTGGTAACGTGTTGTGTGCGTACTCCACCATAGACAGTTGTTGACTCCAAGAGGAAGGATTCTTGGAGACCAAACATCGCAACACTCTCTCCAAATCCTGGTTGGCTCTCTCGGTTTGGCCATTGCTCTGGGGGTGAAACCCTGAGGACAAACTAACCGTCGCCCCCAGTAATTTACAAAACTCTTGCCAAAATTTGGACACAAACTGGGGTCCCCTGTCGGAAACCACGTCTATTGGAAGGCCATGTAAACGAAAGACGTGATCTACGATCGTTACCGCTGTCTCCTTAGCTGAGGGTAATTTGGGTAAGGGAATAAAATGGGCCGCCTTCGAGAACCGGTCCACCACAGTCAAAACTACTGTGTTACCCTGGGAGGGTGGGAGGGCGGTAATAAAATCTAGAGCGATATGGGACCAGGGTCTCGAAGGGACCGGCAGCGGTTGAAGTAACCCGTCCGGAGGTCGATTGGAAGTCTTACCAGTGGCACAAACCGAGCAAGCCAAAACAAAACTGTGAATGTCACGAGCCATGAGTGGCCACCAGAATCGTTGCTTGACTAAAAAACTAGTTCTGTTAACTCCTGGATGGCAAGCCACGTTGGAGCCATGACCCCACTGGATGACGTTGGACCGAAGTCGCTCTGGCACAAATAAGCGGTTTGGTGGGCACCCGGGCGGAGGCGTTACCCCTTCTAGGGCCTTCTTGACCCTCGATTCGACCTCCCATGTGAGTGTTGAGATAAATAACGTCTCGGGTAAAATACACTCGGGAGTAGACGGGCGTTCGGAAAAATCAAATATGCGAGATAATGAGTCGGGTTTGATGTTCTTGGAACCCGGACGGTATGATAATGAAAAATCAAAACGACAGAAAAAAAGTGCCCACCGAGCCTGCCTGGAGTTCAATCTTTTAGCGGTTCTAATGTATTCTAGGTTCTTGTGGTCGGTCCAAAACGATAAAGGGTACCCCTGACCCCTCTAACCAGTGGCGCCATTCCTCCAACGCTAGCTTGACTGCCAACAACTCCCTGTTACCAATGTCGTAATTACGTTCGGCAGGAGATAAACGATGAGACAAAAACGCGCAAGGGTGCATCTTGTCGTCTACGGGAGAGCGCTGTGACAACACTGCACCTACTCCCACCTCTGACGCGTCGACCTCCACCACGAACTGACGTGAGGAATCAGGGGCGATGAGGACGGGTGCTGAAACAAAGCGGCCTTTCAGTTTAGAGAACACAGCTTCCGCTGTGTCTGACCACCTGAACGTAGTTCTGGGGGAGGTCAAGGCAGTCAGAGGTGCGACTAGTTGGCTGAAGTTGCGAATAAAACGCCGGTAAAAATTGGCGAACCCCAGAAACCTCTGCAGGGCCTTGCGGGAATCTGGACTTGGCCAATCCACCACAGCCTTAATCTTCTCAGGGTCCATACGCACTCCCTCAGACAACACGATGTACCCTAGGAATGGGACAGACTGTGCATGAAAATCGCATTTTTCCGCCTTAACAAAAAGCCCATTCTCTAGCAACCTCTGAAGCACTCGTCGGACGTGTTGCACATGTTCCTGGAGAGAAGAGGAAAAAATCAATATGTCGTCCAGGTAGACATATATGAACTGATCGATCATATCTCGCAACACGTCATTGACTAGTGCCTGGAAAACTGCTGGGGAGTTGGACAGCCCGAACGGCATAACCAAATATTCAAAGTGCCCCCTGGGGGTGTTAAATGCAGTTTTCCACTCATCCCCCTCCCTAATGCGAACCAAATGATAAGCGTTACGCAAATCCAATTTTGTGAAGATGGACGCTCCCTGCAACCTCTCAAAAGCTGAAGACATCAGCGGCAAAGGATAAGTGTTCTTTACCGTGATGTTGTTCAACCCTCGGTAGTCAATGCAAGGTCGCAGAGAACCGTCCTTCTTCCCCACAAAAAAGAATCCCGCCCCCGCTGGAGAAGAGGAAGGGCGGATGAACTTGGTTGCTAGAGAATCAGAAATATATTTCTCCATAGCCTCCCTTTCTGGAACAGAAAGTGAATATAACTTGCCCTTAGGCGGAGACTTACCTGGCAGTAAATCTATAGCACAGTCATAGGGACGATGCGGAGGAAGAGAAGCAGCACGAGACTTACTGAACACCTCCTTCAGGTCCCGATACTCCGTGGGCACGTTAGACAAATCCCCTGCTTCCTCCTGAAACAGAGAAACAGGGACAGACGAACAAGCAGACACGAGACAAGACTTATGACATTCCTTGCTCCACTCCAGCACAGATTTGTGATGCCAGTCCACTCGGGGGTTGTGTAGGATGAGCCACGGATGTCCAAGGACGACGGGTGCCAGCGGTGAATCCATGATGTAAAATGAAATAGTCTCTGAATGGTTGCCAGAAGTGATGAGGGTAATATTTATAGTGGAGAGAGAAATGTTGGGAAGTTCTTGTCCATTAAGTGCGTGAACAGTAATCCTTTGTGTGAGGGGTCTGAGAGGAATCTGAAATTTCTGTGCGAAAGTGTAGTCCATAAAATTACCTTCAGCCCCAGAGTCCAGAAGTGCTTGACAGTCGTGCTGGTGGACTGACCATCTTAGTCTTACCGGGAGGAGCGTGGAGGTAGATGTAGTCGATGATGAGGTCTTCCTGGCGGAGATCCCACCTGATAGTAGCCTCAAGTTTACTATCGGGCTTGGCCTTTTACCGGGCAGTTGTAGGCAAAATGTCCCGCTCCTCCACAATACAGGCAGAGGCCCTGGGACCTCCGCCTCTCCCTCTCCTCCCGGGAAAGCCGAGCTCGACCCACCTGCATGGGCTCGGGATCGTAGGCGGGGCTGACCACGTCCCTGCCGCTGGCTCGCGGAACGTCGATTCCTCCGAAGGTACGGGTGGACGGGATCCGGCGCTCGACCCTAGACAACCGAGCGTCCACCCGCAGAGCTAAGTCAATCAACCCGTTCAGTGTGGTGGGTAGATCCAGGGCATAGATCTCCCTTTGGACGTGGTCAGCCAGCCCATGCAGGAACATATCCCACTGCGCCTCCTCGTTCCAGCCGCACTCCGCCGCCAAGGTCCGAAACTCGATCGAAAAATCGGAAACAGATCCTTCTCCCTGTCGTAATTACGCCAACGATCTGGCTGCCTCTCTCCCTGCGACAGCCCGGTCGAACACATTCTTCATCTCGGCGGCGAGGGTCTGGAACGAGGCGCAGCATGGGTGTTGATTCTCCCACACCGCCGTTCCCCAAAGTGCCGCCTTCCCGGTCAGTAAAGTCAGCACAAACGCCACTTTAGCTTTTTCAGTGTTGAATGTATGAGGTTGCAGAGCGAAGTGCATACTACAGCGGGTCAGGAATGCTCTGCAGAAAGCTGGTTCACCTGCATAGTGCTCTGGTGCTGGGAGGCGTGGTTCTGACTGTGAAGGTCTCTCAGGAGGTGTGGGAGGAACGGCCGGTGTGGGCGGCGCAGTGGGACCCTGTAGGCGTTGGATCTGCTGGGTGAGCTCGGACACCTGCGTCACCAACGCTTGCACTGCGCGACCCGTGTCGCTGATCTCTCTCTGCTGGGAATCCATTCTTCGGATACTGTGATGGATGAATTCTTCCATGGATCTCGGAGCCGCACTCGCTGCTTCCATTCCTTGGTCAGATCGTTCTGTCATGATCTTAGTAGAACGACAGGAAGCAAATGCAAGTGAAATGAGATTTAATTAAACAGTAAAGGAAGGATAGTACAAGCAGATGTAAATGGTGACGCAGGGACTTTGATGGTCAGGATCCGTGAAGAGGTGCTGTGATGAGGTGACGGTGAAACGACAGTTGAAACCACTCGACGAAGACGCAGGAACAGGAACAGAAGGCAGGAACTGAACACCGGAACACCAGACACGAACGACATCAAACAACGATCTGACAAGGATGAACAAACAGCGGTGAGTATATATGGAGTGGGGAGATTGATTACAGCTGGTGATGAAATGATGATCAGCTGGAGTGGATTAGGTAATGACATACATTCACGCCCACTACACACGTGCATTCGTACAACAACATAAACACAAGACTAGAAGGAACCAGGGCATACGTCTACCGTGACACATATTGTTTAATGAATGTCTATGGCATTATTTTGGAGTCATGTGTGTGTCACCATGATGGTGTTTTATATTTGGGCGTATGACACTGTGCATCTTCATTATATTAATATGTGCCTCAGCTTGTGAAAATCCAATGGGGGTGAACTTTGAAGCATCATGTGGTTTACTTTTTATACCACCTGTATTTGTATGGTGGTTATCAGTATATTGCAAAGGTATTAGGCAGATTATCATATTTTAGTGAAATGGAATGATAACATTTATCATTTCATAAAATATAAGGGTCCCGTAAAATCGAAAAGTTACTACTGTATTTTGTTTGCCGTAATTTTAAGTCCCAAGTAAGGTTGCTTTGTGCTTTTTTGCCCGTAAATTTAAGTCCCATAAAACATAAAAGGTTGCCACCATATTTTGACAGTAAAATACTGGCAACCACCGCTGCCGTTTTCTAACTTTTTTTTTCAGTGTAGAAATTATAGACAAAAACATGTCTTCTAATCAGACATTTTTTTCCAGTTGGAGAACCACTGAACAAAATGATACACAAAAGAAAAAACACTGATAAGATGCTATCATAATGCTTTATTGATTCAAGAGAAGAGAAAAGAAGAGAGGAGAAGAGAGATTAATCAAACTTTTAGATTTCTGTTAATAATTACTTTGAGGTTTCTGTTAATGATTGAGCTCCTCTGTTGCTGCAGTGACTCATGACAGACTATAAAGTACATCTACGGATGGAGCCGTCAACACAGACGACCCACAGCAATCCCAGGTCAAAGCTCACATGCTTGTGGCCATTGGGACAGACAACCATCGAGATCCAGTCTGTGCCAGCGGGGTTGGACCGAGTGACGCCAGTTCTGTAAAATTATTGTTTCTTTAATGTAGCATTTGATTTATATCAGAAAATTAATTATCACTTTTGTTCATACAATGTTCAATATGATGACGGTTCTATTCACCTTTGGTATAAGTTCCCTTGACGGTTGACACCAAAGACACTGCCATCAGTTGCTACTTCAATCATGGACAGAAGTCCAGCAATATTCACAAAGCCGGACCCGGAACAGGCATTACTAGTCACATCCTGCAAGAGACCCAAGAAACACAAACCAGTCAACCATAATAAAGTCACATAAAATAACTGCCTTTGTTGCTTCCACACCAGTTTCTTTAGTTATGTCAGAAAAAGAAAAGAAAACGTGTGCCTGGTGTTTACTTTATTAAAAACCAGGTGTATTTCAACTTGAACTCATGCCCTTGTATTTAAAATTGTGACATCACCTTCAAGATGTAGATTTGGTCAGCGCTGTTCACTCCCCAACAGCTGTACGGGCCACAGCTATAATACTTCAGCTTTCCATTAATATTAACCCAAGGAATAGTGCCGGGTATCCATTTGTTGTTAGCATCCATATTTAAGCAGAATATATCATCAATTCCATTGACTCCTGAAATGATCTCATCACCTCCAGCATCCACTTGTTTGAGAAAGCCTAACAGTAAAATCAACAGAATGGATGAAAGATTAATTTAAGAATAGCAATAAGAATAACAATAAGATAATGTCTTAAATTTTAATGATTGATTAAGCATGTATTGATTTCTGTAATTTCTCTTTTCACCTTGAATCTGCACAAAACTGCCACCCTGCAACTTGAAGATCTTGTCAGCTGTATCCACCCCGAGCTGACCAGCAGGACCAACACTGAAGTGCTTTAGAGAAATGCCTATCTTGGTGAAGGCATTATAATTTAGGACAAACGCTTCATTTTGATCGTTCACTCCAACCACTGAACCAGACCCAGCGTCTATCTGCTTCAGGATGCCATTAATCTTTCCACAGTTTAAAGCTGTGAACACACGGTGCAAAATGAATACAAATGCACACTTTCACTAAATTAATTACATACTGTTATATGTAAAAAATAACATAAAAAATATATAAATAAATAAATATTTATTTAAAAATGGATTTTTAATATATGTATATATTTATGTTACCAAATCACATTAGTAGCTTACCCAGAGTGGTAAGGAACTGGCAGCTGACGAGTAGCAGGACGCTCTGAAAAACCTTCATGGCTCTGTTCATAACCATAAATCATTTATATAAGTGAGTTCAAGTAAGGATAAAACATAATGGATATTCAAATAACATTAATTAAATGAAGACAACCTTCTCTTGATAGATCAGAATTCAGCAGTCAATGTGGATTCTTCTCTTCTGTGATACAAGTACTAGAAATTTGCATCCAATGTTGGCAAATGCTGTTTAGGGGTCATTTAAATAGCCAAAATATGTTTCCTGATTGTGGGGGCGGGGGTGGGGGGGGGGGGGGGGGGGGGGGGGGTGGATTGTAGATACAGGCAAATACAGTCTCTATCTATACATCAAACACACAACTTGTTTGGGTGTGATATTTTTCAGATGAGGAAAGTCAATATAGACATTTTAACCAGTCAAGATAACTCGTTAACTTATTTCCCTTACTCTAAAAACTATTACTGGGATAAACTTAATTTTATTGGTGAAACATTTTTACATTTAAAAATATTGAGTAAATTTAAAAATCTGTGAAATCAAGTAAATACAACTTATGAATTTAGTAAATACAAGTTAACAAAATTAAGTAGATCTGAGTAACTAAATTTAGTATCCTGACATCAAATTGAGTAGATCTAATTAAAATCTTAAGTCAATGTAATAGTAACCCTTGGTGAAAACCAATAATAAAATTGTGTAGATATGACCAAAATGCTAAGTAGATATAACTGGAAACGATACTATAATTTAACAAAAGAAATGTGTTACATTTACTTAATGTTTTACCTGAATTTAATTTATATTTTACTATCAATTATCAAAATAAATATGTTACATGTACTTATTTTTTTTAAACTATCTTTACCCTTTATCTTCAATACACTTGACATCAATATATCTAGATAAATAAAAAAATAAAACAATAAAGCAACTGCACAAATATGACATTTTAATTAGACATTTATTTGTCAAATATGTTTTAATGACAACGATGTAACGATGTCCACCATTCTGTAGATATACACTGACCGGCCAATTTATTAGACACACCTCAAATACTCTATTGCAATTTAATTTATAAAATTTGCATTTCATGTTAACATGCATTTCATGTGAATGGCTTGTTAACTGTCACACAGATGTTAACATGTTTTTAGCACTATCCAATTGAATTGTAGATACAGGCAAATACAGTCTCTATCTAAACATCAAACACACAACTTGTTTGGGTGTGATATTTAAGAGATGAGGAAAGTCAATATTGACATTTTAACCAAGATAACTTGTTAACTTATTTCCCTGTGTCTACAAATCTTCATTCCATTGGATAATTTCCTGTAGGTGAAGGTGAAGGTGAAGTATGTAGCTTCTGTGACAGTAGTGGCACCTGGCTAGAGGAATAAGAAAAATTAAAAAAGCAACTGTCACAGTTGTTTTCTGTGGACTTTTATTTTGACATTCTATTTTGTTTCCTCTAGTTCCTGTTTCTCCGCTCTGTTTCCTTGGTTACTGATAATGCCCTCGTTTGCTTTTATAGTTACATATTTCTGTCACCTGCACCTAGTTTAGTTCCTTTGTTTGCCCAGTGTATTTATTCCCCCAGCTTAGTTCAATCTCTTGTAGGTTCTCGTTTGGACATCACCCTTCACCTTCTGTGAGGGAGGTAGAAGAGGAAAAGAACGTCTGCCCCGTGTCAGCCACGGACCCCAAGCCAGAGCACACTCCCGCTATAGAGCCAGAGCCAGCCACCATGTCCATCCCGGAGCCTCAACCAGTCACAATTTCCATCCCCAGGCTAGAGCCTACCACCAGATCCATCCGGGAGTCAGTGCCTGGCCCAGTCTATCCCAGAGCCAGGAACGGGTTACTGTCTGATTGATTTGTAGTCTGCAGATCCATGTCTCCTTTTTTTTCACCCTTGAAATCTCTCCTTCTCTGCTGGTCCTGTCCAACTATATTGACTATCCGGTTCCGCCCAGAGTCCTTCCTCTTCCAGTGATCCCGCCAAGCTCTCCAGCTCTCCGGCTCCACCTCAGGCTTCTCCATTAAGTCGTCAAGTCACCTTTACGTATATAGTGCTTTATACAATACAGATTGTTTCAAAGAAGCTTTACATGGATAAACAGGAAAATAACGAAAAAATAGCATCATTGTTCAACTGAGGTCAATTCAGTGTTGATTCAGTTCTGTTCAATAACTGTGTAAAGATCATTAAATATGAAATGAGCTCTATTAAGCAGCTCTGGAGAACACAGTGATGGCATCGTCCAACTTCATTTCTAATCGGATAGTGTCAATACAATCAAATCCCCAACTAAGCCAGCCAGAGGCGACAGTAGCCAGGAACCTAAACTCCATCTGTGATAGAAATGGAGAAAAAAACCTTGGGAGAAACCAGTCTCAGTCTGGAGGCCAGTTCTCCTCTGGCCAAACAAACCAACATGGTGTGGTTATGATTCCAGGCTGCATCACAAGTCCGATTGTGGATTGGTCATTCAGAGTATTGACTTGTCTTTTTCTTGTGGTCTTTGCTGAGGATCTGTGCTGATGACTGTTGTGTTGGCTAGGTCTTCACATGGGGATCGGTCTTCACATGGGGATCTGTCTCCATGGCTCCCCTGACATTCAGGGCTGTTGTGGTTGTCTCTGTGTTCAGGTTGTTGTTCATGCATGAATTATATTGTGACTTGTACTTTGAAGTGATGTAAAGCATAACATGTGTGAGAACTAAAGTGATGGGTAAACAAGATGGATGAAGTTTGTCACTCCAGTCTCGTGTTTCTCTGCTTACTAACTGCCTTCCAGAAGCTTGCATTCTGCAAGTGAACAGTGCCTTGTAGTACCATCCCAAAGAGGCACAAAATCACTTTCATGGACCTTTACCTGGACTGTTTCCTGCTGGTGGAATGACCTGCCTAACTTAACCTGAGCTTCTGAGTTTTTAGACTTTTTCAAGAAACTGCTGAAGATGTCTATAAAGACATGTCTATGCATGACAAAGCACTCCAAGCAGTCTTACAAAGACTAGAAACTGCTGGCTTGCAGCTCAATATAGATGAGTGCTGCTTCCGGCAAACCAGCCTGATGTTCTAAGGTCATATCGTTTCTGAGGTGGGTCTTCTTCCTGATGAATCACGTGTACAGACATTTCAAAATGCTCCAGCTGATTATCTGTCACGTTTGCCCTTACCTGCTTCCCCTGAAGATCATGCTGTTGCTCCAGCTCCTGTTGATGAGGAGTTTGTTGGTTTTCTATCTGCCTCCTGTAATATTCTGTCTGCTGCTGATGTTGATGCTGCATGTGTTTCTTGCCCTGCTTCAACCAAACTTCGCACACAGATGTCTAATGGTTAGCCTCCTTCACCCAAGGGACTGGACGTTATGTTGTTGCCATATAATAAACTGTGTCTGTAACTGTATGTTAAGGCGAGACACTACAGGTGAATAGGGTAATTTTTTTTATATAATAGATATCACCATGAAACTTTCTCAGTTGATTACTTACACAAGTATATACATTTTTTTTATTACGTTTACGTACGTTTTTGAAATTTGTATGTTTAATTATGCAAATTAGGCATTATCTCATTAAATATGCACAATTTTGCATATATTTTCGGTAGATAGATCTGACCATATGATAAAGCCAGGTGCAAAATTATTTTTTCATTTTGTTTACACACAAATTTCAGAGGGATTTCAGGATATATGCTTTCATTACCTAGGAAATCAAAATATACTGTCCATAGCCTTAAAAAAATCAATTCTCGCCATATTTCTTTTATTAAAATGTCACATAAATCAGGCCAGGAATGATTTATAAACAAATCCCTCTGAAAATATCTTCAGAATACTGCTAATTGTATAACTGGAAAGTTTGGTGTACATAGGTGCTACACAGGCTGAGATGTTTGTACTGGAGAATGACAAAAAAACTACTTTTGAGAAAACAGCATTTAAAGATTTGTAATGCAAAAATTCATACTTTTTTTAAGTGGAAACAACTATTTACAGACACAATATCTTATCAAATCATCAGCAACAACAATACAAACCAACTAAATCAAATTACAACTTATAACACACCATTTATGGCCTTCAAATGAACAAAAAAAAACAGTCAAAAACACACATCTAAATGTCAGAGCACGTCACGTGATGCATCTGAACCAATCACATTGTCAGAAATTGACATCAGCCAATGAGATTTCGGTTTTAGAGTTAAAGGTGTCACGCGTTTTTAAGGCCAAAACATTTTTTGTCACATACAGCAAACATCTCCTTACTATCCGCTAGCTGCCTGTCCCCTGAACACACTGTAAAAAAACGCGGTCTCTGCGGACACCCCAGGATCCACAAACGGCTACAAAAACAAACTCTAGCGACCCGCTCTAGGAAACCTGCGTGAAGTTGGCCCCCCACCCAACGCAAAACGTCGTCGAACTATGCTCAATCGTTTGTGCTCCGTTTGTGCTGGTTTGTGCTGTAAAAAGTTTCGTTTGTGCTGTTTCTGTTTTTAAGATATTAAAAGAATATTTTTAGGTCATTCTGAGGTCACTCAGCCCCCCCCCCCCCCCCCCACATGCTTCAAATTAACCCAAAATAGTCTCGTTCGTTTGTGCTTTGTTTGTGCTGGTTTGTGCCGGTAAAATTATCGTTTGTGCTGCGTCAGGTTTTAAAATATCAGACATTGAATTATAGACGATGACGTCACCAGCCCCCCCACATGCTCCAAATTCACCCAAAATAGTCTCGTTCGTTTGTGCTTCGTTTGTGCTGGTTTGTGCTGGTAAAATTTTCGTTTGTGCTGTGTCAGGTTTTAAAATATTAGACATTCAATTATTGTTGATGACGTCACCAGCCCCCCCACAGGCTCCAAATCAACCCAAAATAGTCTCGTTCGTTTGTGCTCCGTTTGTGCTGGTTTGTGCTGTAAAAAGTTTTGTTTGTGCTGTTTCTGTTTTTAAGATATTAAAAGAATATTTTTAGGTCATTCTGAGGTCACTCAGCCCCCCCACATGCTCCAAATTAACCCAAAATAGTCTCGTTCGTTTGTGCTTCGTTTGTGCTGGTTTGTGCCGGTAAAATTTTCGTTTGTGCTGCTTCGGGTTTTAAAATATTAGACATTAAATTATTGTTGATGACGTCACCAGCCCCCCCACATGCTCCAAATTAACCCAAAATAGTCTCCTTCGTTTGTGCTCCGTTTGTGCTGGTTTGTGCCGGTAAATTTTTCGTTTGTGCTGCGTCGGGTTTTAAAATATTACAAATTAAATTATTGTTAATGACGTCGCCAGCACCCCCACATGCTCCAAATTCACCCAAAATAGTCTCGTTCGTTTGTGCTTCGTTTGTGCCGGTAACATTTTGTGCTGCGTCGGGTTTTAAAATATCAGACACTGAATGATAGAGAATTATAAACGGTGACTTCACCAGCCCCCTACCTGCTCCAAATTTACCCCAAACAGGCTCAATCTTTTTTTTTTTTTTTTTTTTTTTTTTTTTACAGTAGGCTAACTACAGTCGAAGTAACAAGGTAAGACCGAAACGGCAAACCAAATATTTACTGAACTGTTATCTATGTGCGGTTTCAACTTTTAACGGACACTGCGGATCACAGCATGTGTGGAATATAACACAAACTCCAAGGTAAGTGTTTTTACTGTATATTGTTTTGTTAATAACATAATATGAACATTGTCATAAATACACGCACCACAATCTGTTTGCAGTGTTTATACGCGTGTCAGAAGTCATGATCCTTCAGAAATCAGTCTAATATGATATAGTGTCTGTAGTGAATAGTGTCTATGAATAGTAAAGCTCAAAAAGACTGCTATTGAAATAAACTCTGAATGTTCTGCGTGTTTCTGTGAATGAGCGCTTTTCTACTACACACTGACGCGCGCGTGACACTCGTGGTGTTTTCAGCGTCTGAGGAGGACATGCACACATTTGAACTTCATTGCAGAGCTTTTATGAGAGTCATTCACAAGAATTTTACCATTTCATTTGATAAAACTACCGTCGTTCATTCGTATCAGATATAGGCCTATATACACACTCACAAACTTTAAAGTCTTCATGACAACCTGTCAAAATCAAAGTTTTGTATAACTTAAAATATAAAATATAACAGAAATATTTTACTATTGCACAGTAGAGTATACTTCAAGTAGGCCTAATAATAATAATAATAATAATAATATAGTTTAAAACACAGAAGCTCAAATGTCTTTAATTTACAACCCACCAAAATAAAAGTTTGTACAGATAAATAAAGTAACTCGAGGGAATTATGAAAGAAATTGCATAGTAAGATGTACTTTTTAAAATAATAATAATAAAATCTATTAAAACATAATTTTAAAGGAATATCACACAAGTTTTTAAAAAGTAAATTTTTATTTGTGCTTATAATGTTTAAGTATTTTAATTGTCAGCTGATAAAACCTGTGCTTCAGGAACCATATTCATATAAAATCTAAGGCTAAATGTGCCCAAAATTATTTTTTTCGGTTGGGGATGGGGCTGGTATATCACAGTATACTCACTACAAAAAACTAGACTACACCACTGCTTTAACACCCACATGCTTAATGATCTTCAAGGAAAACGTGTTAAATGACTGCTGATTTCTGCAGTTATACCTTCTTTTCTGTGTTTTCTAATTTAACAGAAAAAAATCTGTAAAATATTACGGAATATTTTATGTAAAATTACACACAACCCTGTAAAAATACAGACAATTTCCTTTAAAAAACTTACAATTGATGTAAAACCAAAATACAAGCAATTACCTGTAAATTCAATAGTGGACCTTTAAATTACAGCAAATATCTGTAAAATAACAGGCATTCACTGTATAATGACAAAACGGCAAAATTCTGTAAAAAAATACAGACCATTACCTGTAAATTTACATTTTTTTAGAGGGAAAAGAGCGTTGGGGCCAGAATTGAACCCCGAGGGACCCCCCATTGAAGGTGAGCAACAGAGGACATAGAGGAGGCAAAATGAACAGAGAAACTTCGATCTGTCAAATATGATCTAAACCAATTTAATACTGTTCCTTTCAGCCCCACATCATATTTGAGTCTAGACAACAGAATATCATGGTCCACCATATCATAAGCCGAGCTAAAATCTAAGATCATTAAAATTACGGAATCTCTAGCATCTGTTGTCAGATAGATGTCAGTAAAAACCTTCAGTAGTGCTGATTCAGTACTGTGGAGTGCTCGAAAACTGGATTGAAACTTCTCATATATAGAATGTGAATTTAAATAAGAATGTAGTCGATTTGGTAACACTTTATTTGAAAGGGTGTGCATAAGACTGACATGACACTGTCATAAACATGACATAACATCTGTCATGAACATGAAGGAGTCTTTATGAATGTTTATGACTGTTGTCATTAAGTGTAATTCGGTAAATTATGACACTTTTAAAGCAAATGTTTAAATTTAACAAAGACAAAAATGTCTTTGTTATGACAACTTGACATTAACCAAGACAAAAATGTATTGATTATGACAACTTGACATTACAGTTGTTCTCGATTGTTTACACACAATTTCTATTACTTGATACACAATGACCACAACATGTAACTCATTCACCAACCCCCTGAACCAATTCTGCTAAACTACAAGCACAATTCCTGCTTTACACTCAAATTGCAGTTCTAAAACACACGTTTTTCAAAACACTACACACAATTCTCTGCATTTGGCACAATTTTCATGCACAAAATCTCTTGTTTTCACAAGGAACACACTGCCATTCAGATCTGCACACTGCCTCGTCACATGGGCAAACACATGTCACACAGTTCTACAATTAGCAATCAGAGCTTTAGCATAAAAGACCGAAGCAGAAGATGCAGCATAGTTATTTTTTAATTTTTTTTTACTGTAACTGCATACAGTACATTTTTCTGTTGTTTTGTATGTAGACCACTATATGTGCAACTTTGTGTTGGTTGGGATGTACGAAATGTGCGATCTATCTCCCATTGTTTTTGTGGGAAAAATAAAATATATTTGTTGCCGTGTATTTGTGTGTTCTGGGTATAAAAACAATATTCTCAAATATTTTACAACACACTTATGTATGTACTGTCTGTAGTAAGTGTAACACTGAACAAAAAAGGCCTGAGTCATTATGATGAATGGAGAAGAAGTGTTTCTCTTACGAGAGTATCTCTCGTACTGCGTAATATCTTACGCTATGGGGAAAACTCTTTTCCTCGAGATATTGAAGCCAAAAATTATCCTTAATTTTTTATTAATGTAAAACGCTTTGCAGCAGCAAGCAGACATAGGCGAGACAGCTCGCGCGCCTATTGGCTGCCCTGCGGCAATAGCAGCAGCCTATCGAGAGAGGCTCTGCGTGACGTCACGACGAATGGGGGCCTTTTGCGCCCATATCGTCACGTCCCGCCAGAAAGGGCGTGGTCTCGCCCTATATCCAGGCTCGATAGCTGCTCTTACGTTGATTTTTCATCTCTTCAGCGAAGCCTCCCGCATCGCTGGATCCAGAGTGAGAAGCCGCGCCGTCGACCTGTAGCCTTCAGCGGGACGTGCCATCGAGTCTGGAGTCGCTGGCCTCGCCGCCTTCAGCCGCCGTACCTGCTGCGCTTTCCGGCGTACATATCCTTTCCTCTGCTTAGAGTGTGTGTGTTGCATTATTTGCCTTTTTTTCCCACCCCTCTAAAAGAGCGGCGTCTTTTTAAAGATGCCTTCCTGTGGTTCTTGCCGAGCCCCACTCAGCGATGAGGACCGCCACGTCATCTGCGTGTCCTGCCTGGGTGAGGATCACGCGGCCACCGCGCTCGCTGACGGCGGATGCCATCATTGTGAACGCTTGCCTATGGTGACTCTGCGGACTCGCCTAGCTTCGCTCTCCGAGCCCGCATCCCAGCCCGCCGTGATGCCGCGCCGCAAGAAGCGCCGCGCCCAGCGCGCGCCCGAGCTATTTTCAGCCCGCCAAAGCTCGCCGGTTCGCCCGCCAGCTTCGCCGGCTTCGCTCGAGTCGCTCCCAGACGGACAGCGGCCGCCGTCTGCCGCCGCGTCCGCACTTGAGCTCGACGAACTTACCGGAGACGGCATTGAAACTGAGCCGATGCGTCGGCTCTCTCAAGCCGTGGATTACATCGGCCTCGACTGAAAGGCGCTCGCGCAACTAACGCGCAATAAGCTGGACGGACGCTTTCTCGGGAAAGACGAAGCTCCGTCACAGTCGAGACCCGCGCCTTTCCCCCCTGAATGGTGAGAGACATTTGTGGCTAACGCTATCCGAGATGACGGAAGCTGAGCGCTCCGTGTTCCTCGACGTTCTCGCTCTGCTGGACGCCGCCCCCCTCAGCGCGGGCCCCGGCCGAGGATTGAGATAAAGCCCGAGGTCTCAAGGCCTTCCTAGTCTCTCTAGGAAAGCGACGGTGTTCAGTTCCCGCTGCGGCCGGATTTCCACCAAAACTTCTCGCTCGTTCAGTTCCAAGCAATGTGACTGTTCCAGTGTATTTCGCAGTGAGCAAGCTGGTTCCACAGCCCGCTTGCCTGCGCACAAAGGCCGTCGTTTCGGCTAACCAGCAGCGCCGCCAGGCCCGAGATCAAACACCGCGCTCTCGCTCTGCTGGACGCCGCCCCCCTCAGCGCGGGCCCCGGCCGAGGATTGAGGTAAAGCCCGAGGTCTCAAGGCCTTCCTAGTCTCTCTAGGAAAGTGACGGTGTTCAGATCCCGCTGCGGCTGGATTTCCACCAAAACTTCTCGCTCGTTCAGTTCCATGCGTTGTGACTGTCCCAGTGTATTTCGCAGTGAAGCAGCCGGTGTCTCAGCCCGCTTGCCTGCGCACAAAAGCCGTTTCTATGGCTACCCAGATAAATCCAATAAAGAGTGCATTTTCTGGTGTTCCGGCCACGGCCGATGGTGTTACGAGTGTTGTAAGAATGCCCACGTCCCAGTGCCCATTCCCACACCCAGACACAGCCCGCCACGGTGCAGGGCTAGCACAAATAAAACCAACTCATGTTGGTTGTGCAGAAAATGTAGTGAACGCGCCCATACAATGCCCGCTTACACTACACGATGCGTGTCCCTTGGTTTCTGTAAAAACGAAACTAACACACATTTAGTCGGCGCGAGCCGACAGTGTTCTCAGTGCAGTAAATGTGCCCGCTGTCCCGCATTTCCTCACTGACACGCCGAATCCCACGGGATTCACCCCCGCTCGCTTTCTATGCACAACCCGTCACAGAGAAGCTGAGCGCGGCCAGGCTGCCCGCTGTGATTAGCGCGCACCTCGCACGCTGTGAACACAGCGTTGATTCAGTCGGCGCGAGCCGAGTGTTCTCCGTGCAGAAAATGTGCCCGCTGTCTCGCGCCCGCATTTCTCACAGACACTCCGAATCTCACGGGATTCGCCCCCGCTCGTTTTCTCTGCACAACCCGTCACAGAGAAGCTGAGCGCGGCCAGGCTGCCAGCTGTGATCAGCGCGCGCCTCGCACGCTGTAAACACAGCAGTGATTTAGTCGGCGCGAGCTGACAGTATTCTCAGTGTAGTAAATGTGCCCGCATTTAGTAAATGTGACCACATTCCCTCACACGCGCCGAATCCCACAGGATTCGCCCCGCTCGCTTTCTCTGCGCGTCCCGCCATAGAGAAGCTGAGCGCGGCCAGGCTGCCCGCTGTGATCAGCGCGCCCCTCGCCTCGAACGCTGTAAACGCGGTGTTGTGTTCCCAGTACACAGGGGCTCTCGAGCCGCCGTCCTGCCGCGGCCAGAGCCCAGATTTCATTCTACCCCTAGCTATTCACGCAGATGCGTGGTCAAGGCTTCCCGGGGTATCAGAATGGGTGTTGAACACTATAACGAGAGGCTGTTCGCTACAGTTCGCTCGACGCCCCCGCCGTTGTACGGCGCGAGTCGAAACTACGGTGTAAAGCGAAGTGTTTCATCTACTTCGAGCCGAGATAGCGAAACTACTGAGAAAAGGGGCTATAGAACCTCAGGGCGAAGGGGGCTTATACAGCAGATATTTTCTGGTACCGAAAAAAGATGGTGGGCTCAGACCCATTCTAGATCTGCGACTGCTGAACAGAACGCTCGTGAAGCGCCAGTTCAGAATGCTTACGACCAGGAAAATCCTCGCGCAAGTGCGCCAAGGAGACTGGTTCATGTCAATAGATCTGAAAGACGCCTATTTTCAAATACAAATAGCGTCCCATCACAGGCGATTCTTGAGATTCGCCTTCGAGGGCCAGGCATATCAATACACAGTCCTGCCGTTCGGCCTGTCCATAGCACCCCGTACGTTCACGTAGTGCATGGACGCGGCCCTCGCCCCCCTGAGACTTCGGGGCATGCGAGTTTTGAACTACTTGGACGATTGGCTGATTCTAGCTCGTTCACGAACGGAGCTCATAGAACACAGGGCCGCATTACTCGAGCACCTCGAGGAGCTGGGCCTTACAGTCAATTGGGCGAAAAGCTCACTGCTCCCCAGTCGGAGAATTTCCTTTCTGGGAACAGTGTTAGACTCGCTATCCATGACAGCACGCCTGTCACCGGAGCGCGGATTGAATATTCAGCACGTCGCGAGATCCTTCCGCCACGGCTCTATAGTCCCGCTCAGAAGGTTTCAGAAAATGCTGGGTCTGATGGCCTCAGCAGCCTCCGTACTCCAGTTGGGCCTGCTCCGCATGCGCCCACTGCAGCTATGGCTAAAAGCACGAGTTCCCCCCAGGGCGTGGACCGCAGGTCTATTTCGCCTCAGGGTCGACCTTCAGTGCATTTCGGCTCTGAAACCATGGAAACCAACCGACTGGTATCAGTCAGGTGTGAGTCTGGGGATCCCCTCGAGTGTGAAGGTGGTGTCTACGGACGCCTCCACTTCGGGGCAGGGAGCGCTGCTCGAGGGCAGACCGCTAGCTGGCCTATGGTCAGTACGGGAGAAGCTCCTTCACATAAACTGCTTGGAATTAATAGCAGTCGACAAAGCGCTAAGGCGCTTCTGTCCCCAGATAAAAGGCCACCACGTATTGGTCCGGTCGGACAACATGTCAGTCGTGGCGTACATAAATCGCCAGGGCGGCGTCAGGTCCCGAAACCTTTACAGGCTGACGGAACGCCTCCTGGTCTGGGCTCAGCACAACCTGCTCTCGCTGAGAGCGGCGCATGTGCCTGGTCACCTAAATGTGGGGCCAGACAGGCTGTCCAGAAACAACGTCCCAGCAGGAGAATGGTCTCTGCACCCGCAGACGATCCAGCTGCTGTGGGAAACGTTTGGCAAAGCGCAGGTGGACCTGTTCGCGTCCCAAGAAAACGCTCACTGCCCGAGATTCTTCTCGAAAAGCCGGGACGCGCTGGCCCATGTTTGGCCCCGCCGCCCCCTATATGCTTTTCCCCCTGTCTCACTCCTGCCTCAGGTGTTGGAGCGAATCAGGAGGGAGGGATGCCCAGTGCTACTCATAGCTCCGCTCTGGACAAACCAGTCGTGGTTCCCTGTCCTGATGCAGCTGACCAGCGCTGCCCCATGACCTTTACCGTTGAGGAGAGACCTCCTCTCTCAGGCGGGAGGCTCGATTTGGCATCCTCGCCCGGATTTGTGGTCCCTGCACGCATGGGCCATCAACGGGTACCCGCTGACCTCCCGGAGGGAGTGTTAAACACGATCGCGCAGGCTAGAGCCCCGTCTACCAGACGGCTCTACACCTCAAAGTGGTCTGTGTTCTCTGCTTGGTGTCAAGCGCAGAGCTTTTCACCTGTAGACTGCGGGGTTACGGAAGTGCTTTCCTTCCTTCAGGAGCTACTGAATAAGGGCAGGACCCCTTCCACGCTCAAAGTATACGTGGCGGCCATAACAACGTTTGTAAAACCGGTGTCTGGCCAGTCACTAGGAAAGAACGACTTAGTCGTGCGTTTTCTTAGAGGAGCTCGGAGGCTAAACCCTCCCAGGCCCCCTTCAGTCCCGACATGGGACCTTTCCACGGTCTTGGAGGCCATGAAAGGTGCCCCATTCGAGCCAATCCAGTCGTCAGACATGAAACACTTGTCTTTCAAGACAGCGTTTCTTATGGCTCTCGCTTCAGTGAAGCGCGTAGGGGACTTGCAAGCGCTCTCAGTAAGCGCGTCATGCATGGAGTTTGGACCTAATGACTTAAAGGTCATACTCAAACCGAAGCACGGCTACGTGCCAAAATCCCTCAACACACCGTTCAAGGCCCAGGTGATTTCCCTGTCTGCCCTTCCGGTTCTCAATGAGGAGAAGGACGCGAGGGGCTTATGTGTCCCGCTCGTCTGGTTTCAGACAGACTGAGCAGCTTTTCGTTTCGTTTGGCGGCCGTGCTAAGGGACTTGCCGCTTCGAAACAGAGCCTATCCAGATGGATAGTCGGTGCCATAGCGCTGGCTTACACTTCTAAGGGCCTACAGTGCCCTTTGGGTGTTAGAGCGCACTCCACAAGAGGCATGGCCTCCTCGTGGGCATGGTCTAGCGGGGTTACCCTGCAAGATATTTGTATGGCCGCGGGCTGGGCCTCGCCGTCTACATTTATAAAATACTATAACCTGGAGGTTCCCGCCTTGCAAGCTAAGCTTTTGGCGGTATAAAATTCAGTGCTATCTGCCCGCTGTGCGGCTCAGATACTGAGTTTGACCTGCGTATTGCTCACTGACCGGTACAGCAGCTCATTAAAATGTCGACACACTTGTGGCCACCCAGTTCGGGCTGAATGTTCACCCTGACGGTATGGTCTATTTGTCACATGATTAGCTCCTTCGGATGCTATTTACAGGGAATGATGCTTCTAGCCTCTCTTCCCTCACTCTCTGTGAGTTTATGGTGATTATGCACTATATGCGCCCCGGGCTTCGGCCCCTGGGACTTTGGTGTTGGATCCCTACCAGCACGGCGTGTTGCATTGTGTTCCCCATAGCGTAAGATATTATGCAGTACGAGAGATACTCTCGTAAGAGAACGTACTCGGTTACTAACGTAACCTCGGTTCTCTCTAGAGAGGGAACGAGTACTGCGTATCTTGCCGTGCTTGGAATACGCTCTGGTTCGCTTCGGCGATGAAAACCAACGTAAGAGCAGCTATCGAGCCTGGATATAGGGCGAGACCACGCCCTTTCTGGCGGGACGTGACGATATGGGCGCGAAAGGCCCCCATTCGTCGTGACGTCACGCAGAGCCTCTCTCGATAGGCTGCTGCTATTGCCGCAGGGCAGCCAATAGGCGCGCGAGCTGTCTCGCCTATGTCTGCTTGCTGCTGCAAAGCGTTTTACATTAATAAAAAATTAAGGATAATTTTTGGCTTCAATATCTCGAGGAAAAGAGTTTTCCCCATAGCGTAAGATATTACGCAGTACTCGTTCCCTCTCTAGAGAGAACCGAGGTTACGTTAGTAACCGAGTACGTTTCCATTCATCACAGTGTTTTACATTGAGCACATCAGTGTTCAACTGCTTCTTATAAATGTCTATTCATATGATGGTTTGTGTGTGTCATTTGAAAACAAAATACCATTTTGAGAAGAAATAACATTGTTTTGAATGTAAAGTTTCATTTTGCAGGAGAATTGAGGGGTTTTGACAATTGTGTGTGTGTTTTTTTATTTGTGTGTAGAGTTCTGAGAATATGAGACATTCTTTCAGAAAATGTGTGTAAACAATTGAGAAAAACTGTAACAAAGATAGAAATGTCTTTGTTATGACAACTTGACATTAACCAAGAAATCATAACCTGTCAACCTGTCACAAATATGTCATAACAGGTCTAATTATCAAACTTAAAGGAGTTATTTAGCTTTGCGTTAACATTACATTACCCTGTCATATGTGGTTGGTTTTGACTTTGGACATCATAACACCATTATAACTGTGTCATGAATATTTTACTTGTCCTCAATCTTTATAACTAATCCAACATGTTCCACTTTACTTGAGGTAAGGGGAAATATTAATGGCACTGTTGTTAAAGCATTTGACAGTGTAATAACCCTTAATGACATCTTTATAACTAGTACAATGTGTTCCACTTTACTTGAGGACAAGTAAAATATTCATGACAGAGTTATAATGGTGTCATGACGGCCAAAGTCAAAACCAACCACATATTACAGGGTAATGTAATGTCAACGCAAAGCTAAATAACATCTTTAAGTTTGATAATTAGACCTGTTATGACATATTTGTGACAGGTTGACAGGTTATGATTTCTTGGTTAATGTCAAGTTGTCATAACAAAGACATTTTAAACAATGTCAACTTTGCATTAAAAGTGTCATAATTTACCGAATGTGTCACAAACTGCTCTAAGAAGAGGGTTAAGATCCAAACGCAGCTTTATTTGAGGGCAATCCAGAGGCGTAATCCAGTGTACAGGCAAGGGTCATACACAGACAGGCAGTCCAAAACAGAGAAACAAAAAAACAAACAAAACAGGCAGGGACCAGAGGCAAGAGAGTATTCTAGGGAACAGGGCAAGATATCCAAAACCAAGAGACAAGAAAACCATGAGAATGCTCAGAAATGCAGTGTAACACTTAAACAAGACTTCGCGGTGAGTGAATGAATGAACATGGTATAAATAGACAGACTAAGGCTCCGTTTACACTTTGCATTAAAGGGTTAGTTCACCCAAAAATGAAAATTCTGTCAGTATTTACTCACCCTCATGTTGTTCCAAATCTCTGTGTGTTTATTTGTTCTGCTGAACACAAAGAAAGATATTTGGAAGAATGTTTTAATCACACAGATCTCATTCCCCATTGACTACCATAGTAGGAAAAAATACATACTATGGTAGTCAATGGGGAATGAGATCTGTTTGATTAAAACATTCTTCCAAATATCTTCCTTTGTGTTCAGCAGAACAATATAAACACATAGAGGTTTGGAACAACATGAGGGAGAGTGAATACTGACAGAATTTTCATTTTTGGGTGAACTAACCCTTTAACATGCGATCACCGTGATCCGATCAAGCAGATCGGATCATTAGCCAAATCAGGACATGGTGCGTTTATATTTGTTCATATTAAGCAGCCTCTGTATCTGGATAACCGATCGGATTTATGTTTCCCGCATAATATTTAAATCAGGTCTGTGGCACGACACCAGATTAATAGTAAAGATGATATTAAACAATATCCTAATTGCTTTCACTCACTCACTTTACTTTCATATGCAATCTCCATTAATTAGATCAAATTATATTTTTTGAAAGAAGGAATACTTCCAGAGTTGATCTTACAAAAATAACTGGGTTGATCTTGTTAAACAAGTCACATCATCGATCATCTGGGTTTAAGGTTATAGCGTGCAATGACTATATTGACAGAAATGGGAGATTGATAAACATGCTGAAACAATAAAAACATTTTAAACAATAAAAAAATCAGATTATTCCTCTGGCAAAGCAGCGTGCAGCTCTTCATTAAGATCTCATGACTGACTGTGAGTGTACAGGCGATCGCCTCGTTCAGATAATGTTGCACAATTAACATGAAAAATGACACACATAGTATCATGTAAGTCTAAATAAACTGTTTTAAAGATTGACGTTTATTGTTCAAATAAGTTTCATTTCTTGTCTAAACTGCGTCTGGCCATTACTCTGACAGCCACGCAGGGAGACTGGGCAGAGATTTAAATTACGTTCACCTGTGAATGCAGACACGATGGCTGGATTGCGTTTACATTATACTGAGATCCGATCACAATGCGTCCTCGACTACCTCCGAACCGGGACACGCTGATCGGATAACATTCCGATCAGATGTGCGTTTACACTTGTCTTTTCAATGTGTATGTGGACAACATCCAGATACAGGTCGCATGTCAATGCCAAGTCTAAACGCAGCCTAACAGGATGAGACACAGGTGAATGCAATCAGTAAATGAGGTACAGGTGAATGTGATCAGTGATAAGTGATGGTGAGTCCGGGCAGTGAGTTATGGGAAATGTAGTTTGTGAGTGATAATAGTCTTATCTGGAGTGCCCTCTGGTGGCTCTCAAGGGCACTCCAGCTGGTGACCGTTACAGAATGACACGTAATGACAACAGTCATAAACATTCATAAAGACTCCTTCATGTTCATGACAGGTGTTATGTCATGTTTATGACAGTGTCATGTCAGTCTT